>OY978034.1:4745245-5088423 GCA_963854515.1 Pandemis heparana
AATCCACCTGAACCAATGATGCCACAAAGTGTATTAAATTTTCCATGGGAGAAGATTGGCGTTGATTTTCTTTCATACAAAAATCAAAGTGTCTTAGTAGTTGAAGTACTATTCTAACTATATTGAAGTAGCTAACATGAATGCTATAAATGCTAAATCATTAATTAATGCTTTGAAACCTATTTTTAGTCGACATGGGATCCCTGTTATTTTGCAAAGTGACAATGGGCCACCTTTTAACTCTGCTGAATTTCGACAGTTTTTACAAGAGTGGGGCATTCAGCATACAACATCTAGTCCACATTTAGCCAGATCCAATGGTTTAGCAGAATCAGGAGTGAAAATTATTAAACGTATACTGATGAAATGTGATGAATCGGGTTCTGATCCACATTTGGCCCTGCTGCAATACAGGACAACGCCAAGAAGTAATTTACCATCGCCCTCTCAACTACTAATGTCGCGTTCGCTTAGGACACAAATGCCTGTGGTCCTAGAGCATTTGAGACCAAAATTGGAGAATAAACAAGAATATCAAGAAAAGAAAACGCACAGTAAACAGAGACAAAAGTTTTATTTTGATAAGAAAGCAAAAAACTTACCAGATATACATGTAGGAGATTTAGTCTGGTACAAGAAAAATCCGCAATCTAAATGGATACCTGCTAAAGTAGTAAATAAGTGTAAAGAACCGAGGTCATTTATTGTGGAAACAGAGGATGGAGCTACTTACCGTAGAAACCGCCAGCATTTAATGAAATCTACCAGCACGCCGTTAGGATTAATGCCTGAGACTAAGAAACATAAACAAGAGATAAAACCTCAAGAAAGACATAAAGTAATAACAGAAGAACTGAAGGAGAAGCAAGTGGATGATGAGAGAATAATAGAAGTAGAAAGAACAGAAAGGAGCACAGGAGAGACAAGGGACACAGTAAAGATGACTAGAAGTGGTAGACAGATCAAACCACCTAGCAGATATAATGATTACTTAGTTTAGTTGTTTTAATGTTGATTAATATGATTATAAACTCAATTAAAAAAAAAAAAAAGGATCATGTTACATACATGTATGACTAGCTTTAAGTACTCTATGGAAGTCATAGATAAGAGACGAACAGCTGTGATTGGAGGATGGGATTCTATTAATAATAAACAATATGTCGTCTTACCAAAGAGTGGTTTCATTTATTACAATATCATCCGTCACCTTCACACACTCTTACGTTCCATTCCACATTAATAATAGCCCCATCGGTCGATGCGATGATTTCGCCAATGTTAAAGTAATAAATAAAGTATTCAAAAATCTTGTGACAATAATTGTCGGCAACGTTGTACGGTAGAACACGGTCAAACGACCCCCTCCCCTGTCGGGCTAGCCAATGGATAATGATATCCCTCGGAGGCCGTCAGGAAATAATTAACCGATGCCCAGGGTGCACCGGACCAAGCACTGCTCTTCCCCTCGGACGGATCCAAAAACGAACAGCTCTTGACCACACGCAGAGGTAACCCGACTAGCACCCCTACTTTAATCCCCTTTGCCGTTTTCCACATTCATCATCATCATCATCATCATCAGCCTATTGTGTCCCACTGCTGAGCAAAGGCCTCTCCCCAAATCTTCCACTGCTCCCGGTCTGCTGCGGTAAGTATCCAGTCGTTCAAGAAGGCGTCCACATTCAATAAAAATAAAAATAAGTAAAATAAAAACCATTTATTTCGGACAGAATCCATAGAGTTTAGTTAAGTACATACAAAAATAATAATAAGTGGTATTAATAGGCAGGATGATTAAAAACAATCAAATACTTACAAATAATAATAAGAAAATAATAATAAATAAAGCTTGTTGCCTGTAGCCCTCATTATATGACTATCAAAATTTATAATCATTTACCGAATTCCCTAAAGAACCTGTCAGAATATAATTTATTTCATAAACAGTTGAAAAATTTCCTAGTGAATAAGTGCTACTATTGTTTAAATGAGTTTTTTGACGAAGATTGTTAGTTAAGTAATATTATTAAATGTATAATTCAGTAATGTATACCTAATTTAGTGAATGTTTTTACAATATGCTTTTGGAGTACAGGCTACTTACTTAAGTTGAGATAAGTGATACGACGAGGTACTTCAATAGAGAGATGTTTATTCGACCACGGTGTTTCGAGGAATGAGGGTGAGGCAGCGCCGGTGAGCGGGATCTAGTCAAGAAATCATTCCCCATTCGTTCAGAGCGAATGGGGATGTTTTGCGTCTGCCTCGACCAATCAGTGGCCCGATCTTCATTAGAAGACCGGGCCAGTGTTGCTAATATAATAATTTAAATATCCTTTGGGAATAGGTGTTCATGACGCCACATGCTTAATTCAAATTGTAGGTATAATATATTTGAAATATTTATGTTGCTATGCCCTAGCAGGGTGTCACATTTGTACTACTTTATGACTATGATTTCCACCTTTAAACTGTAATGTGACTTGCAATAAATGATTCTATTCTATTCTAATCTTAATATTACACAATGCGTTTGGTGAGTGTTCGTTATCGTTCAAAATATACTGTCACGATTGATTATGTTATCAAAACCATTAAATGTCTTGTCATCACACGTGTTTTCAATTTAGGACTTTGACTTTAGACAAGGTAAATAAAAGTGAAAAATTACGAGTCAAAAAAATTTTGCCTTACTTATTTCTTAATCAGGATACACATTATTAATTATGCCCCTAATCACAGAATAAATAATCCTTAGTTATATGGATCACCAATATTTTTGTTTCATTTTGTATCCATACATATAAGTCTGCTCTTAAACTATGAAAATATCATAATATTCATAATAGACAATAAGTAAGTATGTACGATTGTGTTAACTTTCGAAACATATTCTAATCGCCGTTTGATAATAGCACTTTAGTACTATTATTTATTCTGTGACTCGAGGATCAGTAGATTCAAATATAAATAGATAGGTACAATAGTATATTGTGCACCGAGGGAGGTAAGAAGGGGATTTTACTAAGGGGATCCTTACTGCCAGTGGTACACAATATTTTACATCACATTTGCGAGGAAATAAAAAAAATGACATAAATAACAAGCTCAGAACTACAACATTACTTACTCGAAAACGATACCCATCAACATTTTTAGTGTTAAGTGTCAAAATATCATCCGCCATCTTGGATCTAAAAAAATATGCCAAAATCGGGCTCAAAACCACCAAATCACTATAAGCAAAGCAACCCACCAATGTCATGCATATAATCAAAATTGTAAGAAAGAAAAAAATCGTAATAATTGACAACATACTCATTGCTACGTCATCACAATTTTGAAGTCTTAAGTGAAGTTTATAAGTTTTCATCACACTTGCTCGTAAAGGGTGTTATAACACACGGGCATTTAGAGCCGTAGTAGCTGATTTACCTCCCGCGGGAATTTCAGATAGGTATTTTACTCCCGAGGGAATTATTTTTGATATTTTGACACTTAACACTAAAAATGTTGATGGGTATCGTTTTCGAATAAATGTTGTGGTTCTGAGCTTATTTTGTTGTATTTTTTTTTTAATTTCTCGCAAATATGATGAAAAACATTGTGTGTACCACTATGGCAGTAAGGGGATTACAAACTCGAGTCATTACTAATACATAATAGACTCTCGTTAGCAATCCCCTTCTTACCGCCCTCGGTGCACAATGTAATATTATGTAGCAAGAGGGGGTAAGTAAAAAAATGTACGCTAGAACGTAAAGTTTCAAATGTTGCTTTTAACGTTAATATATTTATAGCTAATTGAGAGCAAAAATTATTCTGTAATAGTAATGTATAAACATATTAATTAGGTATATTTGTCACAATGTGTGACAATGATTCTATGACAGAAAAGTTCTAAACATAACTATGGAGCAAGAAAAAAGAAAAAAAAAACAGAAAAGTTAAAAGATGAAAACTATTAGGTACATACATGCTCTGCAGTTTGCAAGCATTTGTCATACTTTGTGTGAACTTATTTAAATGTAAATATATTTTAGTAACACTCAATTGTAAATACCTATATTTTTGACCTCGACTCTACAGCTGATACAACCTAAATAATATACATAATAATGGGAATCTACGCGTTAGAGCCTCGCTGCAGTAAAACCGAAATAGGTAAGTAACGTTCGGATCTTTATTTTTAGGGTTCCGCACCTCGTTAGGAAAAGCGGAACCCTTATAGGATCACTTTGTTGTCCGTCCGTCCGTCCGTCAAGACCATTATCGTGCCGTTGCAAAATAATGAACAAGCGCGGGTAGTTCGATAAACTCGCGCAGCTAAACGAAAGTGATACCCTACATGGCAGTCTGCGCGTGACCACGGCCACTGCATCGTGGCCGAAACGTCGAGGTAATTAAAAAAACAATCTAATCATACATACATTATTCTGGTTTCTAGTAAGTATTTGTTGTTATAGCGGCAACAGAAATACCTACATCATCTGTGAAAATTTCAACTGTCTAGCTATCACAGCTCATGAGATAGCGGTAAATAAGTAAAACGTGGAGGGGATATTGCGCAGTAGTTTGTAGATACATAACATACATACATAAGTACATAAATCAAGTCTTTATATTATAGATATTTATAGATAGGGGAAGATTGGCACCATTCGTACCTACACTTTCTAGACTTTGATTTTTCAAAATGTTGGTATTAAAGATGAAATTGCTCAATTAGTTATAATAACATTTGATATACATTTCGCTTTCTAGTCAAACGAGTTAGAAGTCAATAACTTTGAAAATAACTGAATTAATTGTATTTTAGTAGTTAGGTGTCAAATGTCAGAATCTACCCCTCCAAAGGGGTACGTTCGTACATGTGTAGGGGAACATTCAGACAGCGTGGGGAAGCTTCGTACAGGTTAAACAAAACAGCAAAATAATTATTAAAAATCTTACTTACTTAACTACTTACTTACTAATTGGCCTTAAAAAATAACAACAATGTAATAAACTGAACGACAAAACCTTTTGTCAACAAAACATACACATTCTTAGAAATAAAAAATAATTACGATAAAAACAACATGATGCAGATTATACTAATTAACAATCAGTCAACAAGAGACCAATCTTTTAGTTTTTTAATACGTTAAACATTTAGTATCTGGAGTGCAAAACTAAATCTTCATTACTAATTATTGCACATTAAATCGTGTGAAATCAATAGAAAATTATGTATAATTTAGAAGTTCTAGCAGTAGACGCTCCTAGCGATTTCGGGTTAGGAAGAAATCTTTATTCTTTGATTTTGTTGGCTGGACTTTGTTTTTCTTGCGACCCAGAAGTCTGATACTTAAAGTATTCGAGGAGGAGTTTAATCTTCTGAAATAAAAAGAAACTTGTTAATAGGGGTACATTCATCCAGTACGAATGTGCCCCGGTGGGCGTACGAACCTGCCCCGAAGGCTAAAAATAAATAAATATTACCTACACATAAATCATGTACAAAAACTCTCAAAAAATATACTCGTACATTATTATTTTAGTAAACGTAGAAGAAGAAGAAGAAGAAAAAAAGTTTATTTATGACAAAACAAAACATCACAATAAAAAAAACACATAATACATCAGATAAATAAATAATTTGTCACAAAATGGTCCCAACTCAGCATTTGCTGGCCTTGCAGCCAGCGCTGGTCTTCCGTTGGGACCATAGGGTCGTAGTTACTTACCATTGACTAATAATGTTATAGAATAAGACACTGCTCTTAAGCTCGAAACATCCAGAAACATCGACGAAATATTTAGTTTGATCGTGAGAAAACACATTACGTCCTCTCGTGTCGCTCGCAGCGGCCACACTGGCGCCTAACTTCGTGTGTAACTGACTGCCGCCCGTGGCTACCCTCACAGGCAAAGCCATAAAAATACATTATCTAAAAAACTGTCGTAGTGACTGTATGAAGCTTCCCCGTGTACGAATGGTGCCAATCTTCCCCTAATGGTACGGAACCCTTCGTGCGTGAGTCCGACTCGCGCTTCGCCGGTTTTAAAATTATACTATAGACAAGACATATACATATAACAACAATACCAGATTTGCATTTAAAAAACCGTAGAAAATGTATGACATACATACCTACAAAGGCCCATGTTCTTTGCCTCCTCTTGTTTATTAAACTAGCTGTCGCTCCCCGACTTCGTCCGCGGAGAATTAAAATTTGTTCCAGGTTTATAAATAGGTAGGGTGCCTCCAGTGAAAAGGGAATAACTCAATATCTCTACTTCTCAGTAGAGGCAAAAACCTTTACACACCTCATTCAGAAAAGTAAGCTTTGCTCCCTGTCGAGAGGGATCAAAATGACATCGCTATAATAGTACATTACTGCAGAGGCCGTGAAGTAAGGGATTGCAGGACGAGATTGGGGTACACGGCCAAGTCGTAGACGAGGCCGGATAAAGCGAGTCCTGCAATCCCTGTTTCCGGCCGAGGATTGTATAGTGCTTTTCTCAAGCGATGCGAGGAAATCAAGTAAAAATTGTTTTCTCAAGCATGCTCGGAAATGTACGCGTTAATGTCGCGAAATGAAGCCAAGAAGTTTCACATTTACGGCCTAGGCCAAGAAGTAATGTGATGCGGTCGAAATGAAGCCAAGAAGTTCACATTTACGGCCTAGGCCAAGAAGTAATGTGGCGCGGTCGTCGGGTGCGCTCGGCGCGGCGCGGCGGCGCGGGGCGGGTGTGCGGTTAAACATGGCGCGAGCAATAGTTTGTTCAAATGGCATGTTTCAAAAATTAAAAATGCGGCTAATTAAACAATTTTTACTTGATTTCCTCGCGTTGCTTGAGAAAAGCACTATACAATCCTCGGCCGGAAACAGGGATTGCAGGACTCGCTTTATCCGGCCTCGTCTACGACTCGGCCGTGTACCCCAACCTCGTCCTGCAATCCCTTACTTCACGGCCTCTGCAGTAATTTACTATTAATTAGCCGCATTTTTAATTTTTGAAACATGCCATTTGAACAAACTATTGCTCGCACCATGTTTAACCGCACACCCGCCACCGCGCCGCCGCGCCGCGCCGAGCGCACCCGACAACCGCGCCACATTACTTCTTGGCCTAGGCCGTAAATGTGAAACTTCTTGGCTTCATTTCGACCGCACCACATTACTTCTTGGCCTAGGCCGTAAATGTGAAACTTCTTGGCTTCATTTCGACCGCACCACATTACTTCTTGGCCTAGGCCGTAAATGTGAAACTTCTTAGCTTCATTTCGCGACATTAACGCGTACATTTCCGAGCATGCTTGAGAGAACTCTATTTTCTCCAACTTGCTCGGAAATGTGCGTCTTACTGCTAAAAACAGCTTCCAGGGCCCTGTTTTATAAAGTTACAGGCTACAGGTTACAAGTCTACAGGCGACAGTCGCCTGTAATGCACTGTGTACAATTACAGGTGTTTTATAAAGACACACGGAAAGCTACATTTGTAATACGGCATTGTAAATCTCGATTACAAGTAATTTGTACAGGTGTGATGGACATCACTAATTAAAAAAAAGTGGCGGTTATAAATGAAAAATACAAAGAGGTTTCTTTGCTATTCTATTACATATATTATAATAATATATAGTAAAAAATATATTCGGCCGCCATTAAGGGAGAATAGAATAGAAATAAGAATTTGATAAATAGTAAATACAAATAAAATATACGTAAATTTGCGATTGCGATTACGATTCGAATAAGCTCATTTCTTGCAGAATGTACTCCATTTGCGTACCTAGAGTTCATTCTGAACCTTTCATTAAATTGGAAAGGTGTTTCAAAGTCGACATTTTATTCTTGGGCGGAACACCCTAGGTCGACGCGTCGTGGACTCTCTTCGTCCGAGTCTGAGTTAAAGGACCAATATTCCCACGATTATTATCCTAACAGAAGGACAAGCTGCAACAACTTTGGATAAAGCTAAATGCAGCATCGATACTGTGTTTCGTTGTTATAAAAAGTTAAGTCTCAGCATCATCTCTATTAATGGTATATGCTGAGACGATAATGACGAAAAATCGCTGAATATTCGCCCTCGACGATTTAAACTTTCGCGATTTTTACCCATTATTATAAGATAAACGGGACTTAATCACGTAAATAAAGTGTATTTTTGTAAATACCTCGACGTTTCGGACGCGACTTTGCATCCGTGGTCTCGAGAGGACGTATTTTTAACCGACTTCAAAAAAAAGGAGGAGGTTCTCAATTCGGTTGTATTTTTTTTTTATTTACGTGATTAAGTCCCGTTTTTTTTATAATAACGAGTTAGACGAGTCCTTCATAAGCGGATCATTCCTTAAATTGAAGATCTTGAGTTGAATAACTTGAAGAAGAGGATAATTCTGCACCTGTAGCCCTTGTTACCAGTCTCAAGACGTATGTAAGTTTTCGTTACAATTGTACCAATCTACAGTTGTATTTTACAATATTTTTATAAAACGCTTGTTCGATTATGCATTTAAAACTAATAAAGGTCCACGTTTTTGTCTATGATCAGCCTACAGGCGCCTGTACCTGTAGCATGTAAAACACAGTACTTTTATAAAACGCAAATTGTAAAAAACAGGACAAATGTTGCCAATAAACGCCTGTAGAATTGTAACCTGTAACTTTATAAAATAGGGCCCAGGAAGGTCTCCGTTACTGGCGCAACATTAGAAAAAAAAAACAGCTGCAGCGGCGGCCGGGAAATAGCGGAAGCGGCCGGGAAATTTTCATTACTGTACAACTATTTAACTTTTTAATTTGTTATGGCTAAGATCATTCACCACAAACAGCCAAATGCTCGTACAATCATATGGAACCAGCGCGTTTAAGTGTCTTAAATAGTTTTTTTTTTTTACCTAAAGTTCAGATTCTGTGGAAAAAAAAGTAAAAGTTGTCTGATTTTTTAATCCAATGTAAATTTTTTTTTGCATCAATAAAATTTTATTAACATTTTCATGAGGCTACAAAACGTATTTTATCAAGATTCATTTTATTTTAAACTTTCATATTTTATTCATAATAACAAATACGTCAAAAAATACAATCAAATAAATAACAATGTAAATTTAAATTAAATAGTTTTATAACATTTAATTTTGCACTTTTAGTTGATTTATTACAATTTTATAGTAAAAGGAAATATACTTTCGAATGAAATGGCGTTATCAGAAGACAAATGGGAAATTACAGGTACCTATGTCCTATGTACTGTTGCGGGAGTAGAACATTGCGATAATTTTGTTCAATTGCAAGTCAGTGGAATATTTTAACATTTTATTTTATTTCCTCGCATTATTAGAGAAAAGCACTATACATGCTTCGGCGGAAACGGCAATTCGTGGATTCGTATTTATTAACGGACTCCGCTACGCGTCGTCCGTCAAACTATATACTCATCCACGAATTGCAATTTCCCGGCCTCGGCAGTAATGTACTATTATTTTAGCTAGATACTAAAATGACATTACCTGTGTTGCCTGTTTTTTGCAATTCAAAAATAGTGATGTGCCACCACTATCGAAAGTTAACGATAAATTAAATTTAATATAGATTTTAGTACATATGTATAAGCTAGTGTAATAAACTAATAAACCTTTAAATTGGTTTGATTATGATACAATCGTATTTTTTCTTAAAATATAACATGACCAAACCTCTTGTATACTGACCTTATACTCCGAAATCCGATTTTCGAAGTTCGTTTCGTGCCGTTTCGCTCTCACTAATAGTTATTAATTTGAGAGTGAGAGGGACGGTGTGATACGAACTTCGAAAATCGAATTTCGGGGTTGCCCCCCAGACTACAAACATTGTCGATGGTTTCGAGTACACCACTAAACAATAAAAGCTGGTATCATTATTTCACAATTTGACATTTACAATTGTCAGTTTAGTATCTAGCTAAAATAAATAGAGTATAATGTATAACGTAACGGGACAGGGCTACGAATTGACGTCATTCCGTACGGAAACCGTATGAAAATTCCGTAAGTATATGGCCGCCCTTATATTTTCAATTTGCTTTTAATTTCCAACGTTACGTTTGTAGAATGTGACAGTGACAGCTGACAGTTGGCGTAGCCAAACTTTATTTTTTATTTTTCTAACCAACATTCAACAGGAAACCGGTTAATTTTGACAGTTCATGTATGGGCTGACAATTGGCATCGGAATCAGTCAGCTGTCACATTCATACAAGAACCTGTCAAAATGAACACGATGGCGATTGCGAGCGAGTTAGACAATAAGCCTACGGGTCGTTAGGTCAAACAAACGTCAAAAGCACTTTTACAAAAATATTTGCAATCGTAAAGTATTTTTGAAATCGGACAAGATAAATCGGTTAATTTGTTGTAGGTATTCCTCCAAATGGTTTTCGAATTGGAGCATAATAAAAAAAAGAACAATGCCTCGTGTTACCGTAAAACTACACACAAATCACGTCTATATCTCTTACGGGGTAGACAGAGCCTAAGCCCTAAGGTAACGAGACCTAAAGACCACACTTAGCTTGACTATAGGGGAATCAAAACGGTGATGGGTTGCTACCCGCATCGCGGGAGCGGATCAGAATATATAAAGTTTAAAATGTGTAATGGGTTAAAATGCATAATAGTTCAAAATGTATAATGACACTAGCTGTTGCCAGCGACTTCGTCTGCAAAAAATTCGTTTATCGCTATCCCGCCGGAACTACGCAATTTTCCGGGATAAAAAGTAGCCTATGCGCTATTCCAGACTTTTCTCTATGTGCCGAATTTTATCTAGATCCGTTGGGCCGTTCTGACGTGATTGAGGAACAAACAAACATCCATCCATCCATCCATACTTTCGCATTTATAATATTAGTTAGATTAGATTTTCTGTGAAACTATTAGGTATAATGAATTTTTTTATAGCGTAATCTATAGATTGGTTTGGTTAGGTTTAGTTTATAACAATTCTGTTAATTCGCAATTTTCTGAAAAAATCGCATTATATATTTTGAACCATTAACTGTGTATTTTATTAACCCATTATACATTTTAAACTTTATGGATTTTATTACGTACCCCCGCACGCCTATAATTGATTCCTAAGATTTTCGCCCATTCCCTCGATGTGCTTTTACCATCTGCGCGGGAAGAGAAGCAACTGGTACATTCTATGTTTGTTCTTTGCTCCCAGACCAACATGGAAGTGCTTAATCGCAACTTGCAGAAATATCTTAAAGTAAAATAACACAGGGAAAAATAAAATAGCCTATACATTATATTGTTATATTTATTAATTCATATACATTGGTTAGGAGCGAGCGAGATAGATCACGCTAAGTAACTATAGGTGTCCTTTTCACCCTCGGTGCGTTCCAAATATTCTTTCTCTATCAGGATATCGATGCATTTCTGTAAAAGATTTTTTTTTAATCAATATCATTAAAATTATATGCATGGGTCTCCGCTAATTTCACTTAGAATTACCTCAGTCATCATTACAACTACGTTCATCATTTTATTATCATTTATTTTATCATTTTATTATCATAATCGGGGGACGGACGATTGAGTTTAAAAATTACAAACGGTACCGTCATAGTATTAAAGTTCAAATTAAAAATAATATCTAGAATATCAGTGACATTAAATTTCAACCTTAATGCTATGACGATACCGTTTGTTTTTCAATATGAATGTTGTAGTGGCACGTGCTAACTCGGTAGCTTGATTCTTTGCGATAATGGAGACAATGGCCTTTGTTTGAAAGATTAGGGCTCCAAGCGAAAAATTCACCTGGGAATTTTCATACTATACTATACTCATCACCACTACCTTCAATTATGATGCCTCATAACCATCAGAACCTACCTTGATGACGGGCACGCGCGGCTTGAAACGAGAGGACAGCTGGTTCAGCACCTCCACCACCAAGTGCTGGTGCTTCAAGGTCTTCCGCGTCTTCATTATCCTCACGATTGCCGCCTGGAACAAATAATAGATTAAGCTACTTTATCTAGGTACAGTCGCCCATCACAGAATGATGAGGATCCTGGTTCGATTCCCGGCCATAGCTTTAAGGTCCGATCACACCGCCGCGCATACGCAGTGACGTGTCGTAGGCGTCACGTTTTCTCACCGTTGCTGCATACATTTTGTTGCGATTCCGTAACGTCACCGTTTTTTTAAACGGTGGTGTGGTCGCACCTTTAATTTTCAGATTTTTTTGTGTTCCAATTTTCAGTGTCGTTTAGAATAGTAACAGAAAGGATAAAAACGGACAAAGACTCCACTGTCCGTCTGTCATTCACCATGCAGACACTCATGAACAGTGATAGCTAAACAGTTGAAATTTTCACATGATGTATTTCTGTTGCTGCTAAAACAACAAACACCAAAAACAGAATATTTTCATGTCTGTCTGTCTTAACACTCTTAAATGAGTCCTCGCCCGCGGGCACAGGGGCGGAGGGTAGGACGACAAAGGGGACCGAGAGAGGTGCAGGCGGGGAGTGCGCCTGCCGCCCGCACCTCGGCCCTTGGGCGAGGACTCAGTTAAGCGGTCGGTCTATAAAAGCTAGTTCTTTCGCCTGGCTTTACCTGTATAAGCATCTTCCGATCCTCCTCAATGTGTTTGTGGGTCGCCTCCTGTTCAACTTTAAGTTCCGTCTTCAGCGGTATATTGATGTTGACACGCAGTTTCTTACTGTAAAGAGAAGAAACCATTGTTAGTAGTGGTGGTCGTTATTACAACAGCAGATAACGTAATGCATTATTTGGACGCAACGAGCAACACATTATTGAATCGTCAACTATCCTGTTATCATTATTCGTTGTCTGTTGTCAACGTTGTCATACGCGCACTTTTGCCGTACTTGGCATTGAAGCGCAAGCGAGTGCGTAATAAATGAAGTAGGTGTGTGCGAGAGATAGCGCTATACGCGCGAGCTCGCATCGCAATCGCAATTCAAATAACTGACTTTTGGTATCATTATTAGCTGTTGCTGTTTCTTGTCAGTCAGTACAATAACAAACAAGGTAACAGAGCGTTGTTTTGATTTTGTTCCCGTACGTTTTTATTAAGCTGCGATCGCGACGAAATAAGTATGACAATTATTTAATAATAAGTTCATTATCGTTTTGTAAAACAGCAATATAACAGGATAACAGACAACAGTTTACAATAAAAGCTATATAAGAATAACACAACACTGTTATTCATTATTGCAAAACAGCCGTTATTGCCACCACTAATTGTTAGTAGGTATTTTTTGAAGTGAAAACTTCTTTAGCGGCGCTGAGCACTTTTTGGGATGAGTAAAAATATTAGATGATATAAAAAAATATCAGATCCTCTAAAGTCGTCACAATTTAAAAGGCCCGTTTTGACAGTTCACGCCCATGAAGTTATCTATTTTTTACCGATCGAAATGTTCTGAAGGTAATTGCATTTTTCATTGATGGGTATCGCTCACTCAGCTAAGTGCTGTACATAACGATTTTTTCTTATTGTCCACAGACTATTAATAATCGGTTAAGGAAAAAATAAATCGATCTAGATATTTTTTTTACGGCCGACTTGCACTTAGCAGGTTTTATTTATTTTATTTAGACCAATTAATTGACAATATTTCAATTTTTTAAGAGCTACTTTTTATTGTCTGGCTGGAAAGAGCGCACAAATTTAAAACACCCATATTTTTCTATATTCGTGAAAATCTTGTATTTTCGTGGAAAAATCCATTTAAATCGTTGCTCAAGCAGAAAGGACGTAAGTAACAAACGTCAAGTATTAGCGAAATGACGTCACTGCTTTGTTTCGTACACTTAAAAAAACGTTGAAATAATTACATTAATTGACCGACAAAACCTGTGCTTAAATACTTTGACAGTGAATGCAGTTGTCACTGTCGATGAACGTCAAAACGAGCTGACAAACTCAAACAGAATACTTCACAAAAAATATGATTTTAAATGAAAACTTGCAAAAATATTATCATTATTGCCCGGCAAGCAGTTATCTAGTGTTCCCGATGGCAACAAAGCCGAGCGGTGTGCGAATGAATTAACCGTCAGCTGTCAGTAGTTTTTGTGTTGTGAAAGTTGTAAATGTCAAAGGGAAACCCGGAAGACAAGGTTTTTTACAATGGCAGTATTGGACCGGCCGCTGGACGTCATTTCCTGTTTTACATATTTTGCTCATTTTTCCAAAAAATACTGTACGAAAAAATCCAAAAATATTTTTTTTGTGTTCTACAAGTGTTTCTCTCGAAATGGTTTTTGATTTATGCATATAAAGAAATTTGAAATATTGTCAATTAGGTACTGAATTTCACCAGCTGTGTAGTGATCTTTAGTGAAAATTATGACCTTGGAGCTCAAAGCCGTAAACAATGGCAATACTGATTTCAATAGAATGGCTCGTCTTCATCATCCGAAGAAAATGATTGACTGAAGATTCACTTTTTCTCGATTTTTTTTTGTGATTGAGTGATTGTTATTGTAACAAAAATATTAAATGAAAGAAAATTGACCTTTCGTAACATTGTATCATTTCAAAATACCTACAATATCAATTTAAGTTAAATTTTCTAATTAGGACTTTAATCCAATGCCACTTTACAATACATATTCAAATCGATCAAATACTCATGCAAACTTGAATCGATTTATCGTGAGTATCGAGTACCGAGTCGTACGGTGACATCACTAGTTACGTCGGGAAGACAAATGTCAAAACGGGCCTTTTATTTTGCGACGACTTTAAGATCTTATTTTGAAATACGAATGAATCGCGTTCCATTTTTGAAGTGTTTTTTTGTTTGAGTCGTGGAGCAAAAGTACTAGGGCATCAGCACATTGTTAGAGGTTTGTAGTAGTTGTAGTAGTCATTGGTCGTTGCTAACACACAAATAACGCGCAACGCCAGCGTGCGAGCCGAGCGGCAACCTACTGCCATTATCCTGCCCGGCAGGAGCGCCGGTTGATCGTACCTAAACTGCGGAGTGTACACCCCCTGCCAAAAATTAATAAAACGCTTACTTTTTGTAACCTAAGTAGAGTTCGACCATAGATGACTCCGTCAGCTCCGATTCGTCGTCCTGGCAGATCAGGAGTTTAGCTTTCAACAGGATCTGCAAAACCTGTCAGAACAAATAAAACAAATTAATGTGCAACAAATTTATTTCAATTCATCTACCGTTTTCTTTTTTTTATGTATTTTTTTCCTTTTTGCTATGCGGCTAGCAACCCATTATTACTATACATGTATTCTTTTCCAGCATTAGAAAGGAGTTAAAAATCTTGATCCATATTTTTATTGAGAAACCGTTTTTCAAAAATAGTAACATGTAAGAGCAAATACTGTAATTAAAATAATTGACAACATTTCATATTTCTGAGCCTATAATTTTAATGGTTCTCTGTATTTTGTTTGAAAAGATGAACATGCTGACAGTTTAATTTTTTCGCTAGGGCTTGTATTTAATTTATAATTTATTTATTAATTTGTGCTTATTCTAAAAGGGCGTAACTCCGATACTATCACAGAATACACACTTATCCCTTTGTCTTTTCTCTATAGAAAAAAAAACTGACGTTAATTTCAAATTGTCAATGTCAGGCCCTATTCTCCAATATTCGATTTTGCGAGGTTCGCTTCGTGCTGTTCCGCTCATACTAATAGTCATTATCTTGAGAGTGAGAGAGAAGGTATGCAACGAACTTCGAAAACAGAATTCCAGAGTTGCCCCCCTTGTACTTTGAAGTTGTCAAAAATACAAAATTATGATCGCTTATTTTTTCTCGTGAAAAAAGCAAAGGCGTTTCACCTATACTGTGGTAGTTGTGGTAAAATTAGGAGATATTTTTAATTAATTTTTATTTTTTATAATAAGCGATATTAAAATTATATTAACATATTACAGTGATCAGGAGGCAAAATGCTTTCGAACCACATATACATTTTCAGGTGTTATAAAAATGAAATGTTGTCAATTGATTAAATACAAAACGTACGCATTCCAAAAATGAACGCATTCAAAAAACGGACGCATTCCAAAATCATTCGCCATTCCATCTCAAACCAAAAGCCGGTCGTTATAAGGTTTCAAATGCAACAGTGTCTGATTTTGAAATGTGTCGCTTTTGTATTTAATCAGCGATGTGTATGTTATATCACCCGGGATTACCTGTATGAGGAAGTCCCCCTTGATCCCGGTGTGGTGTTCCAGCTGGCGGACACTCCACGCCGTGTTTTCGTTGTACTGGAGTAGCACCGCCATTTGGAATGTGCTGGCTTGTAGCGTGTATCTGTTATAAGAGAATATATATATATTGATAAAAATAAATATTAAAAATCAAGAAGTAAATTCTTATACAGCGCGTTATCCCATCCCTGGTGAGGGCTCGTCCAGAAATCATGTGAGATTTTTTACGTTATTTTTTGATTTCCTGCTGTGTAAAAAAATTACACGTGGTGTATTCTCGGACACCCCCCTCCCTCATCGTGATCATTCGTGATATTTTATATCACATGATTTCTGAGAGCCCTGAGCAGTAGATGTTCCACGGGAGTTTGTAATTGTGTCGTACAGACACATCATTCAAACTGATGACGCTTAGCGACAAATATTAGCTTAGTAAGAGTCACGTGACGTCACGTGGCAGATGGAAAATTTCGAAGACTTACTCACCTGCTATGGGTGGTGTAGGGGTATAGCACGCGTCACGGAACGACGAGGATCCGGGTTGATTTCCGGCCATAGCTTTACTTTTCGGATTTTTCTATGTGTTCTAATTTTCATTGCCGTTTAGAAATTTACGAAAATATAATTCTAAAAAGTTTCGCGACAAAAAAAAAACATTTTTAATACAAATAATCAATTCAAAATTTTAGTTGTCAGAGTCTAGTATACGTAACTCTATAACATATAGCCAAATAATAATAAAATAATATTGTCAGGGGGTACAAAGGCGAATTTATCGCTAGAAAGGGATCTCTTCCAGTTTACCTGTTCTTGAAGCAATTGGTGACAAGTTCGCCTTTACTCATGTTGTATAGCCAGTTGAGCTTGCGACCCGAATGCTGCGACGAGTAGAACGTCGTGAACCGATGCACTGAACGCTCCAACTGACAGATAAACATACAAACAATAAAGTGTAACATTCATCAAGGAATAATGTGATATAAGGGAACGTGCTGGTGTGAAAGAAGATATATAGTGTCTAGGATAGAAAAAAAGTATGCTTAGTTGGTTTGGTCACGTAGAGAGGATACCGTCACGCCTCTTTCCCACAGGGGTAGGCAGACTACTTTGTTCCACTTGGTACGATCCTGACATACCTGTTTCGCTCCATCCACATTCACCAATCTCTTCATACATGCTCGTCGGTTTCGGGTACTCCTGACCTGGCCTTTTCCCAAAACGTCCTCAATTTGATCACGGAACGTCCGTCTAGGCCTTCCCCTCCCAACGCAACCATTCACACTCCCCATTTTTATCTATAGTACTTTTTTATATACATATATAAGAGGGGGCAAACGAGCATACGGGTCACCTAACGGAAAGTGATCACCATCGCCCAGGGACACCTTTAAATGAACCACAGGTGCTTCGCCGGCAGTGCTACTCACCTCTGTGGGCAGCTGGAAGGACGAGGACTGCTGGAAGGGCCACGAACCGGACGACAGCACCTGGATGCTGAAGTCGATGTGGAGCGACGGCTCCGAGCTGTTCGACATGTGCTTGCGGAAGTTCTCGTTCAGGTCCTTCGATACGCCTATGTCCTGGGAATTCATAAAATAAATATGTTCATACCATAGAAAAAAGAGGATTAAGGTATATTTATTCAAGCTAGATTCTAAAATGACATTTCCTGTGTTGCCTGTTTTTTTTGCAATTCAAAAATAGTGATGTGCCACCACTATAGAAAGTTAACGATAAATTAAATTTAGTATCGATTTTTGTATGTATAATCTAGTGTAATAAACCTTTAAATTTGCTCGATTGTTTTTTTTTTTATAATCGTATTTTTTTCTTAAAATATAACATGACCAAACCTCTTGTATCCAGACCACAAACATTGCCGATGGTTTCGAGTACACCACTAAACAATAAAAGCTGGTATCATTATTAACAATTTGACACTTGCACTTGTCAATTTAGTATCTAGTATGAATAAATAAACTATAGTAGAAGTGGAATGTGAACGAGAGACGCGTGCCACCTTTATGCGGAAAATTACACGTAAATTGAAGTTGACGGTTCGAGTGGCAGAATGATTCTGCCAGAATCAGATTTTCTCGAATGTTTACGTTACGTTTTATTTACGAATACGTTTACATTCGCTAAACATACCTGGAACATCCTTTGCAGCTTGCTGGTATATTCGAAACCGCAAGCCTGCTTTAGTTTTGAGATCATTGATGCCTGAAAACGAAAGGGAAATATTAAAATACAAGTCATCCATCGATTTTCAAATTCAAATTTTCCAAAAAAAAAAACAAATTCAAATAATTTCTTTCGGACTTTAAATCCATAGTGCTGTGCTACCTGTGTCAATGATTTTTTCTCAAATATATTCCATTTCTTTTTTACATAATCTATGTTGAAAAAAAGAAATGAATAAATTGAATGCAAAAGTGCCACATTCCAAAATAAGTCCCTTTGTTCCTCGCAGATAACCAAGTTAGCCTAACCAGCAGCCATGAAGTAAGAAATGTTCTTTCCAGATATCTGGTTTTTTAACGGGAAAGATTTGTTCCCCGTGCATAAGTATAAGGTAAAATAAAGACTATTTCTAAATTAAAACAAACATGTTCGCGGCTCAGGAGTGGCTCAAGGGCCACCCACGCCGCACCTAAACGTAAATTAAGAGGGTGCATCCGTGCTGAGCTGGCAACGTCGCATATTTGATGATTTTTTGCGATTACTTCACATAAATTGAATGAAAGTATCAAATATCAGTCTATAGTGCACTTCGTTTTTAGTGTATTAATGTGTCTAATGCAATAATTCATCGTGATGGACTTTTATTTTCTTATTAAACGAGACATAGTATTTTATCTCTTTAATACGAAAATAAAAGTCCATCACCATTAATCATTGCATTGGACACATTAATACACTAAAAACGAAGTGCACTACAGTCGGATATTTGAAACTTTCATTCAATTTCTGTGAAATAATCGCAAAAAATCACCAAAAATGCGACGTTGCGAGCTCAGCACGGATGCACCCTCTTAATCCATATAATTAATCATGCTACATTGGTTTTACCAGTGCCGATTATTTAACTTGGTTATCGTGCAGGAACAAATCTTTCCCGTTAAAAAACCAGGTCTTTTGTGCATTCAATGAATGCTTATCCACCCCCCATCCTCCTCTCTCTCTTTCTGCTACTATACTCACTTCGGCGTCGTCGCTGGCCGACATATGCTGTACAAGTCGTTTGGCGAGCATCTTGCTGTAGAATTTCTGGAAGACATCCTTGTCCTCTATGTATTTGAACACAACCATCTGAAACAGGTAAGCGCTATTAAGGCTTGTGTTATGGGTACTAGACAACGATATATATACTTAAACATAAGTAGATAGAAACATCCATCACTCAGGAACAAAATATTCGTGCTCATCACACAAATATATGCCCTTACCAGGATTTGAACCCGGGACGCTTGCTTCGCAGGCAGGGCCACTACCAACTTGGCCAAACGAGTCGTCAAAATCTTGTATCACGCAACTATCGCTACTATTTTAATTAAACTCACTCTTTATCGGTCCCTCTCTTAATACTTCTCTCATTTATTCAAAGCTTATACGTGCCGGCACGTAAGTCAAGCGATGACGAGTCACGTGGAGGGGATCTGCGCACCCACGGATACCGTATTTTATACTTCTGCGCACACAAGGTCATCGCTAGACTTACGTGCCGGCACTTATAACTGGTAGAGATCCCTTATAGGGATAAGTTCGCTTTTGTGCATATATTTAATGTATGTTTTTTGTGATTTGTGTTCGTTTCTTTATATTTGTACAATAAAGCTTAATACTTCAATGATTAACCCTAGATTCACTACGAGCGCTCAAAACTCGTCCCGAGCAGAGAGTGCTTAGAATCTCTCATTAAGCACTCTCTGACCCTATGGAGCTGTCAGTATGATTTACGACGTGCTGTCAGTTTAAATTTTAATAATGTCGTATATTCCGGACACGTGCATTTGAAATAAAACTGTAATGTTTGTGTTATACAGTTGTATTTCGAATATTTTAAAATGTTGAAATATCATTTGGCATTTGCGACTTTCATATTTTTGGAATGTACTTTTGGGACAAGTTTTGGCAGGGATTTTATACGTGGCGGTGCATCTAGGGTTTATAATTATCATTGATTCACACTCACCACTTGGTTGAGGGTGTCTTCGAGCTCTGCTTCCTCTGGATTCTTGCTGGATTTCTTCAGCAGCAGGTCGCAGTATTTGGCCAGGAGCTCAGGGCTCTTCGACGAAGAGTTGGCCGCGCGAGTCACTGCGTTGCCTTAAAAACAATATATAGTTACTAAGGTCTTTTCATTCTTAACTGTCCTACTTGGTAAACAAAATTCTAACCTCAATGTACAAATTTTACAGACTCGAAATGAAATGAAACTTATTTTTGGTAACAGGCATGACAAGTCAAATAATTATTCATTCTATTCTGCGAGTGGCAGATCAAAAAACTCATTGTAATCATAAAAAACGCTATCAAGAAGCCAATTTTTCAGTCGGCCTTTAAAAATCGTGATGGAAGCTGCATTCCTAATATCATCTGGCAGACGGTTGTACACGGAGGGCCCCAGGTAGTACACGGATCGGTCCGATCTGGCGAGCCTGTGCCTGTCGGCGGTTAACCTATTCTCGTGCTTATTACTACGCAGTAGGTATCTCGGGTTCGATTCCTTACGCCCAAACACGTCAAGATTGTCGAAGGTAAAGACCGATATGCGATAGATATATATGCAGGGCAGTGGCAGGATTTTGAACTCCGAGAACAGGCTCCGCGCCATCGCCCGGATCGCCTTTTTTTGCATCGCGAACACGTGCAAAGCACGCGCGGCCGAGGCGGCCGCATAGTTCGTCTATATGCGTCTGCCACGTCAGAGCACTGTCGAAATGGAACCCGAGAAGACGCGTGCAGGCGACCTGCTGCAAAGGGGTAACGCCTGCACATACCTTTAGGGCTCGATCGTAGTCCAAGTAGAACAGAGGAAAATGGAACGGGTTATGCTTGGTATTACTCTGCGTGATAAAATTAGAAACACAGAAATCCGCAGGCGTACAGGATTGAGACATAGCCCGGGTCATTGCGAAGAGAAAGTGGCGATGGGCAGGTCACGTGAGTCGCCGAACGGACGGGAGATGGAGCCGGAAAGTGTTGGAATTTTGTTTACCAAATAGGACAGTTACGAATGAAAAGACCTTAGTCTGGCAGCTATATCACGTACTACAATAGGGTGTCAATTTTAGTGTTGTCAGTTTTAGGTGATGAAACGTCCGCAACGCGTCATGATGATTTGGATGATGAAGGTGCTATTGATGATGATATACTTACTGTTGATGAAACGTCCGCAAGCTTTATCCAGAGCGGCCACGAAGCCGGAGTCGTTGTTGAATGCGACGAGCACAAGCGCGTTATACTTCTTGTGGACCTCGAGAATCGTCGACACGTAGACTTTCGGGTCCTGGGAATAGACACCAAAGTTGAAAGGGCTCGATGTTTTCGCGATGTTTCTATGACGTCAGTGGAATGAAGTAAGTGATAGAATTTGCCAATGTCACATAATTTTTTAAAAGGTTAAATTTATGTAGTGGAACAGAGCTACTTGGCACAAGACTAAGTGGCATTCATAGTGACCAAGGTGACGTCAACTGCACTTAATGCATTTAGAAGTGTCGCTAAGTATCGCAAAGTGTTGCTAAAGGCCAACAAGTGTCTCTAAGTGTCATCAAGTGTCAGAGTTGCTAAACGCTAACAATTGTTGCTAAAGTGCCAACAAGGTGTCATCAAGTGTCACTAAGAGTAACTAAACGCTAACAAGTGTTGCTAAGTGCCAATAAGTGTCACTAAGTGTCAATAAGTGTTGTTTAAGTGCCAACAAGTGCTGCTAAGTGCCAATAAGAGTCATTAAGTGTCACTAAGAGTTGCTAAACTTGCACAATAAAAGTTACTAAGTGTCACTAAGAGTTGCTAAACGCTAACAAGTGTTGCTAAGTGCCAATAAGAGTCACTAAGTGTCATCAAGTGTTGTTTAAGTGCCAACAGGTGTCGCTAAGTACCAACAAGAGTCACTGTTGTTACAAGTATTGCTAAGCGCCAATAAGTGTCGCCAAGTGCCATCCAACGTTGCTAAAGTGCCAACAAGTGTTGCTAAAGTGCCACAAAGTGCCGGCTGACCGTGGGCGCCGGCTCGCCGCACTTGTCGACGGCGTGTGGCCCCTGCGCGTGTATATGCTGCTCCAGCAAGCGCCTCAGTGTCGTTTAAGTGCCAACAAGTGTCGCTAAGTGTCATCAAGTGTCACTAAGAGTTGCTAAACGCTATCAAATGTTGCTAAGTGCCAATAAAAGTAGCTAAGTGTCATCAAGTGTTGTTCAAGTGCCAACAAGAGTTGCTAAGTGCCATCAAGTGTCGCCAAGTGTCATCAAATATTGCTAAAGTGCCACAAAGTGTTGCAAAGTGCCGGCTGACCGTGTGCGCCGGCTCGCCGCACTTGTCGACTGCGTGTAGCCCCTGCGCGTGTATATGCTGCTCCAGCAAGCGCCTCAGTTCGCATAGTCCGTCCGGTATGCGCGCTAGCAGGCTGTACATACGGCCGAGATCGGTGTTCTTCTCGCCGTCTAGAAGTTTCTGGAATAAAAGTTAATCGTCACATAAGATTCAACGGTAGCGTTGCTGTTTCGCATGACTTGACCTCACTATATCGCGGTAGCAAAGTAAAGTTATAGTTAAAGTAAGGGTATATATTTTGACGTCGGCCACCACAAAGCAACGCCTAAATCTTTTTTTTATATGATAGGGGGAAAACGAGCAAGGGGGGTCACCTGATGGAAAGTAATAGATAGCTGGAATATTTGTATAGTATTGTATTTTAATCACCGCTGCGCTGCCCATAGACACTCAAATCATAGGGCGTTAAGAGCGTCTTAGCGGCCTTTTAAGAAAATAATAGGCTCGTTTTTTGAAGATACTTACCTAAATAAATAAAAAAGACAAGAATAAAAAAAAACAAAAAATATATTTAATTCAAATTAATCTGGTTAGGATTTTTTTAAACCCTGGAATATATTTTTTTTATGAAAGAGAGTTTTTATTATTACTTACTGAAACTTTTTAAAGCAAAGCTAGGCTAAGGCGCCACGGGCGGCGAACGCGAGTCCTTCGAACCGGACACTGACCTGGAACTCGGCGTGGAATATCTCAAGGTGCTTCTCGATGAGCACGCGGTCGCAGGTCTTCGCGAGCCGCTCGGTGGTGGTCTCGTGCAAGTACACCTGCACGCGGCGCTGCTCCTCCTGCAGACGCTGCTCCGCCTGCAGTACAGGGTACAAGGTGTTTAATACGCGAGATATTAGGGTGTTGCTTATTTGGAATAAAAAAAAATAAGGAAAATGTTAAAGTCGTACCCTCCCATTTTGTTCTCCTATTAACAGAGGCTTTTTTTTTGGATTAATTTTAAGGGGTTTTAGTTTGGGCCTTGGTCAATTGGTGTAATTTGTCCCATGATATTTATTTATTTTATTTATTTATTTTAAGGGTCGCTACCAGGGCCCCGTTTCTCGAAGCTTATTAGACTAATAATATCAGTGTTTTGTCTCGTAAATTAAACGAAAGAATGAAACAAAACACTAATATTAATTTATTAGTCTAATAAGCTTGGAGAAACGGGGCCCAGCTGTCAAAATTTTGAAAAAACAAGTTCAAGGAAAAAATATAAATTTCAAACTTTTTTTTTATTGAAATCAAATAAACTTGTAAAAAAACTAGCACCCGTTAATCGAGGTACTAGAGCCCAATGGCGGGGTGAGGTAATAGCTTTCTGAAAGTTGATTTTTAAGAAACACCCTAGCGGACATTGACCTTGGAGGCCTTAAATGATAATTAAGAAATCCAGTGTGCACGCGTGGCACTGGTGACCGATCTTCTTGTTACCCTAGGCTGTCTACCCCGTAAGGGATAGAGGCGTGATTTGTATGTAAACTTGCAAAATTGTAACTTCTAGCTTTAAGAAACGGGCTACAGATTGGTCGCAGTGCCACACAATGAATAAAAATAAATAAAAAAAAGAATACTCAAAAAAAAAAGTATATATAAAAAAGTAAAAGTATACTCAGCTCATAAAATTGTTAGTTTATATTATATACCTTGATCATGTTTTCGGTCGATTGTTTCTGAGGAAGTCGGTGCTCTCCCTGGTGTAGAACCGTTCTGTGTCCTCGAGAAACACTTCTTCGAAAGTGTCTTTGCAGACGGCCAGGTTTAGCCACTTAACACTACACGTTTCAGGCTCAAATGGGAGCCATCATCAGCACCACAATATATGCCTTACCTTGATCATGTATTCGGTGACAGGATTGTTTCTGAGGAAGTCGGTGCTCTCCCTGGTGTAGAACCGTTCTGTGTCCTCAAGGAACACTGCTTCGAAGGTGTCCTTGTAGACCGCCAGGTTCTGGCCGCGGGCGCTGGGGTCTTCCTCATTTAGGCCTAGGGCTACGTAGCAGTTGATCACCTAGAATTATGAATTAATAAGAGCATTGTCTAAAAAACATGTACGAATTTTCGAACAAGGTTGCCATATACAAAAAGTTGGGCCAGCTGTATGAGGTCGTTTCCCGTTTTACATAATCTGCTCATTTAAAAAAAAAATGTACAAAAAAAAGCGACGGGTAGCAGGGAATGCCGGCAGAAGTGAAAACAGCAGCTTAGATTAGATTTTAATGTTGTAACCTCCATGACGCTCAAGACACGTACCGTACTGGCCGCTTACAAAAAAAAACGTACGTATTATCTATATTGATATACCTCTAACAATGTGCTGATGCCCTAGTACTTTTGCTCTACGACTCAACAAAAAAACACTTCAAATATCGAACGCGATTCATTCGTATTTCAAAATAAGCTCTCAGAGGATCCTGATATTCTGGTACTTAAACTCTCCTTCCGTCTTACGCCTGACGCGAGTTTAACATTTTCTACCCATCCCAAAAAGTGCCCAACGCCACTAAAGAAGTTTTCACTTCAAAACCAAAAATATTTGTTTGTGATCTACGAGCGTTTTTCTCGAAATGGTTTTTGATTCATGGAAATTAAAAAAAAATGAAATAATGTCAATTCCAATGACATCACTGGACGTCAATGACGTCATAGGCTACCGTCGAACTTACCCCAGAGACGAGACGGGTGTTAATAGTCTCCCCGTTCCGTTCCCGCTCGATCAGCTTCAACACGGCATTGGTCACTTGTTTGTTCAAACATTTGAACAAATTGTCGCGCCACGTCACCAAGGCCAGTTGGTAGATCTCGTAAATACCCTGAAACAATATTATTCACAATTTATTCAATCAATGTTAATCTAGCAATACTTTGCTGACAAAAAAATTTCGTAAATTAGATGTATAACCAACCAACTCCTTTACCATTTTTAATGACAGTTTGACTTGATATATTTCTTTTGTTTTCTTCCATTTTAAAGGCAAAGGGAACCAAGCCCATAGAGTCAAATCTGAAGTATAATAATCAATTGAGTGATACGACGGTGAAGTGCCCCAGGCTATTTAGCCGAGATAGGTCGAGACTTCGAGACCTGAATCTCGACCAGACCATGTTGCTTTCGAGTGATGTGATGAGGATGAAAGGCCCCAGGTGTTTTAGTCGAGATTAAGTCATAGTTTTCAGTCGAGACAAGATGAGACCTGAATCTCGATGACCATGATATTTCCGGGTGACATGATGGGGGTGATGGAGTGAAGCTCCCTTATTCATAAACGCTATATAGGCTTTTACTAACTTAGCAATCGTTTTTCCTTATCTGTGAAAGGTAAATGTCAATGTCGTACTCGCTAATCCTGCCGGTAAGCAGCAGTGCTTGCACTGCTGTGTTCCGGTGTGGAGAGTAAGACAGCCGGGGAAATTACGGGCACAAGAGGCATTTCATCTAAGTCCTCTAGGTTGGCAACACATCTGCAATCCCTCCGGGGTTGTGGGTGTCTATGGGCAGTGGTGATCGCTTACCATCAGGTGACCCAATTGCTCGTTTGAAAAAAAAAAATGTGACAGATAAGGACAAACGATTGCTAAGTTAGTAGAAGCCTATAGGGCGTTTATAAATATAAGGAAGGGCTCCAGGCATTTTAGCCGAGTATTAGCCTTAATTTTCGGCCGAGATAAACTGAGATCTGAATCTCGGCCGGTCGAAGTTACCTTCCGCCCCTCCTCGCACTCGCGCTTGACCCAGTGCCGGTTGAGGTATGCGCAGACGCCGTTGAGCACCCTAGAACTGAACTGGTACTCCTCCCACTGCACCGTGTAGAACGCCAGGACATCTTCGCCCATGAGGTCTGCGCCGTTCTATAAAAAAAAAAGTTAAACCGCTGGTCAAAAATGAGATGACGGGATGATTTGGAGCTCCGAGCAGAACTTAAAAATAATATCTAGAATATCAGTGACATTAAATTTGAACCTTTAATACTATGACGATACCGTTTGTTTTTCTATATGAACGTTGTAGTGGCACGTGCGTACGGCAGCTTGCGGTTTTGCGATAATAGAGACGATGGCCTTTGTTTGAGATTAGGGCTCGAAGCGAAAAGTTCACCTGGGAAGATTCATACTATAGTTGTACAGGCTCTTACCTTCAGAAGGTTGATGAGGTAATTCCTCAGAAACTCCCGCAGGCGCTTGTACAGCTCCAAGCCCACCAACTGGGCACCGCCTGACACCTGCCCACCCTGCAATGCAACAACACTACATTCATAGCTGGGCATTAACTCGTTAATCCGTTAATTAACGAAGTTAACATTTTGATTTACGGATTAACTTTTAAGTTAACTTTTAAAAATGTTAACGGACACGTTAACTTCCGTTACTATGCAGAAGTCCGTTAATCGTTAATCCTTTGCCTACTATTTACCGCACGGCACCGCGGCACGGCGCAAAAAACAGATTCAGACAAGTATGAAACGACAAGTGCCGGGCGGCGCGTGGCAGCGAGTGAAATAAAAACAAAACTAAACTAAAACTAGGTACATTTTACCGGTGCGTGCGAGTGAGAAAACTGCGAAGAGATTTGTTTCGTTTGATCATTTCATTACTTAGCGCAGAACCTAAACAAACAGGTTTTATAAGTTCACTAACGCAACGATATAAAAATGCAATTTTACGTATATTAACGGATTAACGGTTAACGTTAACTTGCGTTAATTCTTCTGAAATGTGACGCTTTAACGTTTAACGAAGCTAACTTTTTTTGTAGCGGATTAACGATTAACGAAGTTAACTATTTGATTAACGGTGCCCAGCTATGACTACATTGTCCACAGACTACGACATGGCTTATAGTCGTTCCAACCGTTTATTTAACTTTTGACAGATCACGCACGTGAAGTTTTACAATAATTTTCGGTGCAATATACTACAGAGAATACCGTACTTCATGGACGGGCAACGCCCACTTAGTGATGTGCCATTCGTAATGAATGACCATAGACTATAGAAACCGTTTTTAAGTAAATCGATTTTATAAATCAAACATACATTTAAAATTATTGTGATTATATTTTATATAAAAATCGCTTAAAAATAATATATACATTAATTACTAAATTACAGTCGAAAGTGATAAACATAATAACTTAACATAAATGGTTTATTTTAATATATAAGATAAAGTAACTTAAACACCTGTTTATAAAACAATGCAATATGTTCAGCATAAATAAAATATGAAAGAAAGAAAGAAAGAAAGAAAGAGAAACATTTATTTACACACATTCGATACACGATTCGATACGATAAAATATGAATGTCTTAAATCGATTAAAACTTCTTCAAGAATAAAATCGTCGATTGTTAAAAGAAAATCGAATCGGCAACGCATCAGGGGCATCACTTTTAATTAGTACTCGAGCTGTCAAAAGTTAAATAACCGATTGGAACAAGTATAGCGGTTTGGCAACGTCGCTTGTGAACCGAAGCGTAAAAATGCGACGTTGCCAAACCTAATAGCACGGCTTGTAGAAGACAACAGAGAAGGCTATATACCAGCCGCATCAATCTGTGGGGAATTTCAGAAAAAGGGTACAATTCATAGATATATATATTACTTCGTAAAGATAGGCCCAACGCTCACGAGTAATTCGTCCAATGCGGTGGTCCTAAAAGACCACCGTGCCTTAGTCTGTGACAGGACGCCGTATCGTTCAGCTGTCAGAGTGTGTCAGAGAAAATGCCCAATTGCGCAGTAAGCGAATTGTTCGGACAGGCGCATCTTGACTTTTGATATCATTGGTACAATTACGTTGTTTTTTCTCGGATTTTAGAAATTTTTGCACGAATCTACTCAGAATCGATAGCAGATCCTATATAGGGGAAAAAAAGTGTCCCGAGATCACTTTTGTTACTTTTCATACATTAATGTTTGAAGGTAACAAAACCGACACTAATTTTTGTAGCAAAAACTGGGGACATTTTTTTACACCATTATAAATCAACTAGCTGTTGCCCGCGACTTCGTCTGCAAAGAATTCGTTTTTCGCTATCCCGCGGGAATTTTCCGGGACAAAAAGTAGCCTATGTGTTATTCCAGACTTTTCTCTATCTATGTACCGAATTTCATCCAGATCCGTTGGGCCGTTCTGGCGTGACGTGATTGAGTAAAAAACATCCATCCGTCCATCCACACTTTCGCATTTATAATATTAGTTAGATTGATCAATTGATCCTGAGCAAATCCATGCAAAAATTTCTAAAATCGAAGAAAAAATTGTATTTTTGTTATTGTTGTGTTGTATTGTGGTTGTTCTTATTACTTCTGTATACCTTTTTCCTGTTATTGTATTGTATTGTATTGTACCCTATTTCTGAAATTCCCCCTGTAGGTACTCTCCGAATAGGACAAGCATAATCTCGTACCTGTTTCTTCCCCGCATAGCTGCTGCGCGTGGCGTTGGCCGTGCTAGTCCGCACACTAGTCGAACTGCCGAAACTCTGCTGATGCACCGATGTGCAGTAGTTGTACACGTGACTGCACGCCATTAAGGTTATTAAAAAGAAATAAAGAAATAAAAGAAAAACATTCTTTTTTATATGAATAGGAAGGCAAACGAGCAAGTGGGTCATCTGATGGTAAGTGATCACCACTGCCCATAGACACCCGCAACCCCGGAGAGATCGCAGATGCGTTGCCAACCTAGAGGGCTAAGATGAAATGCCTCTTGTGCTCGTAATTTCCCCGGCTATCTTACTCTCTACACCAGAACATAGCAGTGCTTGCACTGCTGCTTAGCGACAGGATTAGCGTGTAAGATGGTGTTAGCGTTCCGGACGGGCCTTGCACAAGGCCCTACCACCCGCGAAATTTATTTTGTTTCCAATAGTCCCACCTCCATGCATACTTTCATGCTGCAGGCTTATAACGTAACTCGCTCGCAATCGCCATCGTGTTCATTTTGATAGTTCTTGTATGAATGTGACAGCTAGCTGATTCCGATGCCAATTGTCAGCCCATACATGAACGGGAGCAAAGAAAACATATAGAATGTACCAGTTACTTCTCTTCACGAGGAGATGGTAAAAACCCCAAGGGAATGGGCGAAAATCATAAAGGAATCATTTTATAGGCGATGCGGCTAGCAACTCATCACTGTTTTGATTCCATTTTCCATCTATACGCCCACAATCTTGCTAAGTGGCCTGTAGGTCTTGTCTTAGGCTCCGTTTACAACGTAACGGATAAAGACGTGGTTTGTGTGTGTATGTATGTCTATCCCCGTAAGGGCAGAGCCTGAGGTAGTCGTGGCCATAATCAATTAGCTAACCAAGCAGCGAACAAAACTACTCCCAATCACTATATAGAATAGTAGTGTCCGACCGAAACACGATTTTTAGCCGAAACCGAAACTGAATATTTGGTTTTTTCTGATTTCGGCCGAAACCGAAACCGAAACCGAAATTTTTGAAGACGTATCATATCAAACAAAATATTCAAAATTACTGTACAAATCGTAAGGAAAAGGTTATTGCAAGGATTTCTTATATGAGAGCAGTTACTTTAATTAAACAAAAAAAAAAAAACTGCATGCACTGCACGCTGGTCTCAGCTGGGCCGGCCGCCTGTGCATAACCTATAACTACCCGGCCGAGCGTGCCCGAATTAAGCCTAGCGCTCCCGATGCGAGAGCCGCGAGGGGCCGCGAAGTAATTTCGGCCGGATTCTGGCCGAAACCGAAATTTCGTCCGAAATCACTTTTTTGGCCGAAATTGGCCGAAACCGAAACCGAAACTTCGGTCGGACACTACTATATAGCTACGCAAACGCTTATACAGCTTAGATCTTATCATATCTTAATCTAGGGTCCCTACGGATACACTTCGACACATTCGTGGATAGATACGCAGCTACATGTCATCATCATGAAGACGTCCACTGTTGAACAAAGGCCTCCCCCTTAGCACACCACAATGAACGACAACACGCCACCTGCATCCACCGGTTTCCCACAACTTTTACGATGTCGTCAGTCCACCTAGTGGGAGGCCTGCCAACACTGCGTCTTCCGGTTCGTGGTCGCCACTCGAGAACTTTTCTCCCCCAAGGATTGTATATTCTACGAACGATGTGGCCTGCCCATTGCCACTTCAACGTACATACTCTTCGAGCTATGCCGGTGACTCTAGTTCTTCGGCGAATCTCCGTATTTCGGATTCTGTCGCACAAAGAAACTCCCGAGTATAGCTCTCTCCATAGCTCGTTGAGTGACTCTTAGCCTTTCCAAAAGGCCAGCAGTCAAAGACCACGTCTCAGAGTCATAAGTAATCAGTCATCACTGGCAAAACGCACTGATTATAGACTCTCGTCTTCAGGCGACTGCGGAATTTGTGACAAGAAGATATCGCGAAGTTTCCCGAACGCTGCCCATCCGAGTTGGAACTACATGGGTACATGTATTGTGTTTAAAAAGGATACGTATACAGGTCCATGTATCTTGTCTTAACCATGTGCTGCCTCTTGTACACTTGCTCGATACCTTCCCGGAGATCGCCCCATATCTGGAAATTAATAATTATAAATGATAAGTACAGCGTCTCACAACTATTAAGAAAACAACTAAGAAAAAAACGGGACTTAGGGCCTGTCTCACCACTCCATAACTGCTCCTTAACCTAACTGTCAGTTATCTATGATGACGTCTCTGTCTGTTTCGTAGTAATAATTAGAGACAGAATCGTAGATAACTGACAGTTAAGTTAAGGAGTGGTGAGACAGGCCCTTAATCACGTAAACATATTGTATTTTTGTAAATACCTCGACGTCTCGGACGCGACTTTGCATGCATGGTCTCGAGAGGACCAGAGAGAGGAGAGAGGAGAGAGGAGAGGGAGGGGGAGGCGGGAGGTGGCTTGTTTGTGCCATAAAGGTGTACAGATGTTTTCGACGTCTCGGTAACGTACATATTTATGCCCTTGACTGTACCTAATGGGAAATAATCGCGCAGGGCCGAGCTTATATTTGTCGCTTAGACATAGCTGTCCTGCATGTGTGATCGTGGAGTAGCAAAGTAACTAAGATTTTGAGGTTTGGTTCAAAGGACAGTTGTTTTTGAAAAAAAAAAAAAAACTTTCTGCCAAGTTACTTGCGGCGCATTCTTCTTGGCAATGATGGTCTTTCCGAATGCGCTGGTAGTTTCAAAAAAAGACGTAGAAGAGCTCTTGGCGGCCTGTTTGCAAAATAAAACCCTTTTTTATACCTGCCTACCCCTATGAGAAAGAGGCGTGACGGTCTGTATGTATGTTATGTATTTATAAAATAAGTGTTAGATATCTTGAAAATTATTCGAACTCGTACATTTTGTACATAGGACGACGACGCAAACACCAGTCTATTAAAGTATAGGGGCCTTACCATGACGTTGTAATTCCGACTCAGTTCAAGTTTTAGCTGTCACTTTTAGTATGAATCTGACAGCGAGCGAACCAAAACTGAATCGCATTAAGACGCATGGTAAGGCCCCAGTTGACAAAAAAAGCCTGTCACAGCAAAAATCAATTTTCTTTGACGCAACATAAAAATGGTAGTATCTCCTTTGAGAAACGAACGTGCTAATGTTTGGAAACACCACAAGTTTTTTATTACGTGACCACGTTCATAACATTGATCTGAATTATTTATCTTCATATCTATTCTGTTTTAGAATTGATAATATTCCAGATCGAAGGAGCGGAGCTACTGAATAGGATAATAATGTAGTCGACGATTCTATCTCCCTAAGGGCATTAAAGGTCGATTTAGATCCCTTTTAGGGATAAGTTCGCCTTTGTGCATTTGTGTTGTCCTGTATTCATCTTTTTCATGTGTTTTATGTACAACTAGCTGTTGCCAGCGACTTCGTCTGCAAAGAATTCGTTTATCGCTATCCCGCGGGAACTACGCAATTTTCCGGGATAAAAAGTAGTCGAATTTCATCCAGATCCGTTTGGCCATTCTGGCGTGATTGAGTAACAAACAAACATACATCTATCCATCCATCCATACTTTCGCATTTATAATATTAGATAAAGAGTTATACATACATACATACATTTAGACGAGGACTATTTTCAGCTGCCTAAATTTCGGCGCCTAAAAAAGGTATACCGTATAAACACTTTCGGCGCCATACCGCGAAAAAATGGCGTCGAAAGTGTTTATACGGTGCCTTTTTTAGGCGGCTGAAAATACTTAGTCCTCGTCTAAATCAACTTTATCTCCCTAAGGGCATTTATAGTCTATTTATTTTAGCTAGATACTAAAATGACATTACCTGTGTTGCCTGTTTTTTGCTATTCAAAAATAGTGATGTGCCACCACTATCGAAAGTTAACGATAAATTAAATTTAGTATAGATTTTTATATGTATAAGCTAGTGTAATAAACTAATAAACCTTTAAATTTGCTGGATTATGATACACTCGTATTTTTTTTCTTAAAATATAACATGACCGAACCTCTTGTATTCATACCACAAACATTGTCGATGGTTTCGAGTACACCACTAAACAATAAAAGCTGGTATCATTAGTCACAATTTGACATTTGCAATTGTCAATTTAGTATCTAGCTAAAATAAATAGACTATAGGTACACATTATCCGAACTACTACTGGAACGATTTTTACCAAACATTGCTTAAGAACCACCGCAAGAAAACTGGCTTTCGAATGAAACAAACATACATACATACATAAATCACGTCTTCATCCTTTACGGGGTAGACAGAGCCCAAGGTAACAAGACCTAAGGCAGAGGCGTCTCTAGCCCTTGTGGCGCCCGTGCTCGACCAGTACCCTGGCGCCATAACACGGGCGCAGGGTCTTTGAGAGCGCCGGCGCCGCGAGCGACGCATCTTTGCAGGTGTCGCATTAGAGGACGCTCGGCGCCCCCTTAGACCCGGCGCCCGTGTGCGCCGCACACCCTGCACCATAGGTAAAGACGCCTCTGCCTAAGGCCACGATATTAGCATGATTATGGGCGTATAGGTGGAAGAATCAAAGTATAGTGATGGGTTGGTAGCCGCATCGCCTATAAGCATGACTCCTACATTTTCGACCATACCCTCGATGGGTTTTTACCATGCGCGGGAAGAGAAGCAACTGGTACATTCTATGTTTTTTCTTTGCTCCCATAATACCTACCGGCATGGAAGGAAATTAAAAAAAAAACCGCATCGAAATCGGTCCATCGGCTTGAGAGCTATGATGTCACAGACACACACACACAGACCTCGACATCAAACTTATAATACCCCTCTTTTTGCGGGGGGTTAAAATTTATATGTTTACGCGAACGTGTAACAGACGTTCTTGTATTAAAAATTTACACTAGAGGCTCATGTCGGCTACCAATACGTCTATTTCCGTGAGAAATCAATACTTAGTTCTAGACCACTATTAATATTCACAAGTATGCGTCAACAAGTGCCTCCGCTCTATTCTCAGGATCTTCTGGCCAAACACTATCTCCAACGACGAACTTTGGGAAATAACGAGTCAAAGGCACATCTCACTCGAAATCCTCCATAGAAAATGGGGATGGATAGGCCATTGCCTAAGGGGTCCTGACGCGAGCATCAGCAGAGTAGCCTTGGAGTGGAACCCCGTCGGCGGAAGAAGAAGACTGAATCCTGGAAGAGATCCATCACGGCGGAACTCAAAGCTGCCGGGATGACCTGGGCCGTCGCCAGAGAGGGCTCAGAATAGAGAAGTCTGGAGAAAGACTGTCGAGGCCCTATGCTCCACGAGGAGTTAAAGGAGGAATCATCATTAATATTCACAATACGGCAGTGTTTTAACAAAGACTAAGCGACCCGCCCCGGCTTCGCACGGGTGCAATCAGTGTTTCTCTGATATAATTATACATGTACATCTTCCTCTTGTTTCACTCTATCTATTAAAAAACCGCATCAAAATTCGTTGCGTAGTTTAAAAGATCTAAGCATAGGTACATGCCGTGAAAAGCCCTGGTAGCCTTGTGGTTTGATCTGTGGCCTCTCAAGCAGAGGGTCGTGGATTCAAATCCCGGGCTCCTGACAGCTCTGGAGTTTTTCGGAATTTATGTTATTACATTTGAAATTTGCCATGAGCTTTTCGGTGTAGGAAAAACATCGTGAGGAAACCTGCACACAACTGCGAAGCAATTCAATGTTGTGTGTTAAGTTCCCAATCCGCACTAGGCCCGCGTGGGAACTATAGCCCAAACCCTCCAATACATGGAGGAGGCCTATTCCATGAGGTATGCTGAATTACGCGATAATTTGTAAAAAAAACACAACATGTACCTACTGAAATTGTAGCGAATTCGGAATAAAAAGGCTATATTATTATTATTATTTTATATTATAAGCATACATAGGGACAGACAGACAGGTTACTTTCTATATATTTAGAAACACCAATTCCGACTTTGATTCCCTAAAAAAAACTCAATTACAGGCTAGTTAACAGTACAGTTGTTCTGATGACGACACGATGGCATTGCGCGGAACGGAACGGGGTCATGATGACAATGGCGCCTGCGCATACTGTAGGCTTGTTTTGTACTAAATTATGGAATTTAAACACCCATAGTAAACTACGTTTGGTTTGGTCACGTAGAGGATGGATGAAAGATTAACTAAACAGATTTATATGGGGAGTGTGAATGGGTGCGTTGGGACGGGAAGGCCTAGACGGACGTTCCGTGATCAAATTGGGGACGTTTTGGAAAAGGCCAGGTCAAGAGTACCCGAAACCGACGAGCATGTAAGAAGAGATTGATGAATGTGGATGAAGCGAAAGAGGTGTTAGGATCGTAGCAAGTGGAACAAAGTAGTCTCTGCCTACCCCTGTGGGAAAGAGGCGTGACGGTATGTATGTATGTATGTATAGTAAACTAGCCATTGCCCGCGACTTTGCGCGGAACTGCGATCTTACGGGATTCAAACTCTCTTATGTCCTTCCAGTGACTTAAACTATTTCTGTACCAAATTTAATTGAAATCGGTTGTGATTTAGGCGCGAAAGCGTAACAGACAGACAAACAGAGCTAGTTTCGCATTTTTACTTTGCTACTCCGAGACCGAACGTGTAATTTGATTTATGTAAGACTATTGTAAGTATTTGTATGATCTTACCTGATCCAGGTCGATTTGCTTCAATGGCGGCGGCGGTCTCATATTTATAGAACTCATTGTCGCTCACATAAACAAACAAACAAACAAACAACGTAATTGCACTAAAACCTACGCATCCAACTATAAAAATACGCTAGCCACATTAAATGACAACGCTAGCCGCATAAATTGTTACGCTAGCCACATAGAATGACTGCTAGTCACAATAGTTACGCTAGTTAGATAAAATGACAAACGCTAGCCGCATAAATTGTTACGCTAGCCACATAAAATGACTGCTAGTCACAATAGTTACGCTAGTCAGATAAAATGACTACGCTAGTCAAATAAACAAGATCACAGGATTTAATTGTTATTTATAATAACATAATTTGCCGGTTTTTCTTCACTGGGTTTTGCTGAAACAAAAGGAAAAAAAAAACAATTAATATTTTTTATTATAAGTAACTATAACTTAAGAACTTAAAAACCAATAGAAAGTTAAGATCTATCTAATGAACACAAAATATTTACCTTGCTACTCCGCTACTTACGTGCAAGTTAACCAAGCCTGTGCGAAATATATACGTTTTGCATGCAAGCCCTCCCACCACTACTACCACACAAAACGCACACAAATCCCACAAACTTAATTAATCCTAACACCACACAAACACTGACGCGCGTTTCGATCCCTCTACGGGATCATTCTCAAAGTTAGAGCACAACCGATGCACATGCGAACCAACGTCGTACGTCGTCGTCGTTTGTGTGGTGTTAGGATTAATTAAGTTTGTGGGATTTGTGTGCGTTTTGTGTGCCCTACTTGTGTGCACCACTACTAAGTGGTGGGAGGGCTTGCATGCAAAACGTATATATTTCGCACAGACTTGGTTAACTTGCACGTAAGTAGCGGAGTAGCAAGGTAAATATTTTGTGTTCATTGAAATGGACCTCCGCAAAGTAACGCCTGATTCAATAAAATATTTAAGATCTATCTATCGATTTGATCTTGATGAGGCACCCAATGTTTTGATTATAGGTGGGACGACCGCGGTGCAGGGGTGCGGGGTGGGACTACCGCGGGGGCCGAGCCGAGAGGTGTGGACGAGGACTCATTTAAGCGATCGGTCTATAGCTACATTTATTTTATATTGTAACGTGTGTCTAATTAATTAATTATTTACATTTTACAAATAAACTAGCTCTTGCCCGCGGCTTCTCCTTTAAGGGCTGTCTTTTGGTCATCCTATGGGCAATTAAGCAATCATGGTAATTAGAGTTAGTGTGAACATCGCGCCATAAGCGTGATGAAATTCCAAGTAATTTCGCATCAAACTTGCATAATAGCACCAAGGCTGATAGTTACAAATCTACTAACAAGGCGAATAGGGCAGAGGAATGATTTGTTGATTTTATTCATTTAATGTAATAATATAATAAGTTTTGTATAATCTCAATTATTATTTAATTTTGTCAAATTGTGTAAGTACCTAATTTCTATGGGTGATATGAAAAAATTTTTTTCTTAATTTTTTTTTTTTGTGTGGGTTGACTGGATCCGTACTGACTACAATACAATGCGTTCCACAACGCGCATCGCCAATAGGTAATACATACATAAATTATATCTTTATCCCTTACGGGGTAGACAGACCCTAAGGTAACAAGACCTACAGGCCACATTTGGCATGATTGTAGGCATATAGGTGGAAAGGGGTCAAAGGGGAACCGAAATAGACATCTGTTTGTGATTGAATATAATTCTGTGGTCTAACAATGAATCGCCTATAACATGATTCCTAAGATTTTCGCCCATTCCCTCGATGGGATTTTACCATCTGCGCGGGAAGAGAAGAAACTGGTACATTCTATGTTTTTTCTTTGCTCCCAGACCAGTATGGCCAATATAGGGGTCAAAACTGCCAAGCAGTGAGTGGGCTGCACATTTTAAAGGATGAGGGTAGGAAGAGTTGAATGCCATTATGAGCGCCCGCATAACAATAAGGCCTATGGAGTCTACAACAACAGTTAGCTGTTGGCAATAGACTCTATTGAATAGAGAATGGTGCCCAATCCCCCATCAGATTAGTTGGCTGCCTTTTACTACACCCACAGGGAGAGATGGGTCCATCCTATTAAAATACCCGGTATGGTACATAACTATTTTGAATTGAGATTGACATAGACCAACCACTTAAGTAAAGTCCTCGCTCGCGCGGCAGTTGCGCGAGGTAGGTCGACAAAGGGGACCGAAACAGGTGCGGGCGGCAGGCGCACTACCTTATTTTATTCATATTTTAATTAGACTTGCCTACTGTTTTTGTGTAGTATGTTGCATCATAAAAAATTTAATTTAAAAAAAAGTTAACTGCAACATTGTAGTCTCAAGCCAGGATAAACATCAGTAATAAGTAAATTTCTTTAGCCACTCAAGTGTAACATTTCCAAGTAAAAGTAGGGTTCTATAACACCATAACAACTATGTGCATCAGACTGTAACAGTTATATAAATAACAAAGTATATCCACCCACCAACATAACAGTATGACTGGATAAGAATCTGGTTGGATTACTTTTTTACAGATTATACATAATGCACTGGCTGTTTACCATATTGTCTTGGCTTGCTTAGAAAGGGATTTAATAAAAAAGTTAGCAGCCTAAAGATCAGGGTGAAATTGAATCTGAGTTTTGATCTACCTTCATTATAATAACTTGTGAATCATTAAGAAACGTTGAATCTTATGTTACTGGCAAAAAGTAAAAGTACATCTCACAAAGGATCTGAGATTTAGCAATCAAAGAAGAGAATGAAAACATGTTTTTTACGTCTGCCTTACCTATTCTGGCATCGACTTTTCTTCTTTGTACGTCGAAGTATATCATGGCACTACAAATATACACTAAAGATTATGCTAAAACAAAGACTTAAACTAATATAACTGTACAAATACGTCTGATTTCTTTTTACAAAGTAATATATCTGTACATTGCAATGACAAGCTGATATTATACTACTAATCAAAATATCTGTCTAGTAAGGAAGGTGGGATACAAAAGGTATGGATGGACGTGAATGTTAACTTGGTCAGATAATACTTACATTTAGCACCCAGTTTTACACTGTCATCGACCACATTTCACTTCACTTCAGATCTAGCACACAACACTAACCACAATTAAATGCGAGGTTTATATAACTATAAATATTAATGCATTAATTGATAGATTATTCGATATTGCAAATAAAGTTCAAGTAGGCCATTCGATTGACCATTTCACGCACGTAAAGAAAAAAGAAACAAGACGAGGGAGAGGAACAAAATTTTGAGTTTTGTTTATTTTCCGCTAGATGACGCCGTACTAGGTGCGTTCAATAGGCAACATTCAAGGAAAGTGAAAGTGCCTTGACATGATCAAATGCGTTTATTTATATCAATATCAAAGACAGCATAGTTATTTCTATGATACTTCAAAATCTGATAAGACTGCATTAAATATTTAACAAAACGACGCACTCAATCCTTTAATATGACAAAGGACATTTTCAATCAATTGCATTATGTGTATACCGCACTATACCGAGAGGATTCAAGTATTTGGCAACACTAAAGACTAACTGTCATCCGTTGCAATGCATAAAGAACCTACAGGAGTCAAAAATATTTGAAAGTGTGATGTTGATTGAGAACATTACGTAGGTAATACAGGGATGGGACCATCAATGACCGGTCAATCACCTTAAGTTACAATCGTATGAGAATGAAAAAAATAATTTACTAACAAAATACTATCGTGCAGTGCAAATATTGCAAATATACGAATGCAATGTGTCATAATAGCAATAATTCTCATCTTCTCATCCTAATGATTCCTTGCTAATGTTGCTATTGCTAATAAAATAATCTGTCAAACTCATCAAATACAATAGCATCAAATGCTCAGATTTCTCACAAGTTTGTAATTTAGTTTAGTTTCGCTAGACAGAGTAACTTGTTGTCCTAATTGGTTTTGTTTATTTCCATTTAAAAATAACTCAACTATACTCAGAACAGAAAATTTAGCAACATGTGCTACGTTATTATAACAGGGCGCAGTTTAGCCTGGCTTTTGCTGAGTTTGGTAGCTTTTATGCTAATACTTTCCGGTATAATGACACCAAAGTGGTTATTAGGGCAGCCAGTGGTGCTAAATGAGAATAATATCACAGGATTCTTTGTTCCCAGTGTAGGGATTTATAATAGGTAAGTTTTTAGAAGTTAACTAAGTTTCGTAACTATTTTTAACTTTGTTATTTTCGGCTTACTAATTTTAACTGGACTGTTTAAGTTAGCGAAAATTGTGGGAAACTTATTTATTTTGAAATAAGTTACGGCTTAAATGATTCAGACATTTTTAATGTACCATCCAGGATTCTGTTCTGCTGTCCTAAGTTGATTTGAAATTTAGCTACAGTCTTGAAAGATGAGAAAATTTTGTAATTATTGAATTAAATCGAGCCCATTTAACACAATGCACTTATACATATTATGGTTATGTTTTTAAAATAATCTGCAAGCCAAGTTTCATAGCGTTTTTTTCTGTTTTAAGGCGTTTTAGTGGAAAAAAATATTGAATTAATATCGTTTTTTACCTCGCATTTTTTAATTTGGCCCGATAATTGTGGTTTTAATATTGATAAATAACCAGTGTTTAATCATTTTTATAAATCAGAAGAAAAAATGAGATTTTAACTGATAATTTTTTTAAATAAATTTTTAATGTTGCATTTTTGACTTATTTTGAAAAAAAAACTAAAAAACATGATAACTAAAAAATGGTTAACTTTTGCATAATACATATAGGGGTTAAAATTGTCACAAATAGTCACCCCTATCACCTAAAGAATATACGTCGAATTACCAATAACCCTGTATAAGTGTCTCCTTAATCAGCCATTAACAAACAGCATGCAAAATATTCATAATGTTAAGTAGGTACTTTATATTAATTACTAGCTGTTGCTCGCGACTTCGTCTGCAAAGAATTCTATCCCGCGGGAACTACGCAATTTTCTGGGATAAAAAGTAGCCCATGTGCTATTCCAGACTTTTCTCTATCTATGTGCCGAATTTCATCCAGATCCGTTGGCCCATTCTGGCGTGATTGAGTAACAAACAAACATCCATCCATCCATCCATACTTTCGCATTTATAATATTAGTTAGATAATATTAGTGGGATAGTAATTTGCAATTTGTTAACAAGATTTGATCCTTGGTTCCTTGTTGATATCAGACTACTTGTTTGCCAAATTTCATTAAAATTTGTTCACTAGTTTATATGTAACAGAATAACAAACATCCATTCATCAATTCATTATCACAAAGTTTCACAATTCCCAATTAAGATTATTAGTAACGTAACATATAACTTATGTGTTTGTGTCTGACTTTGTAGCAGTGGAGATGCTAAGTGAGACAAACATAACATCTTATATACCTACCTGATGTATGTATGTTTGTACTACTTTCATAAACACAACACTTTGGACTGAAACATGTTTGTTGCTCAATTGTGCTAAAATGAATGAATAAATAATCTAATCTAATCTAATCTAATGGCTGAATTCAATGGTTTTGATGATATTACTATTATCTATCTACTATATCTATATAACAGAACCATGACTGACTTGAAATTTGGCAGACTTATATCTTGAGTATCCCAGAGGAGCACTAAAAAGGGATTTTTTGAAATTCCCATGGGATAGGGAATAAATGAGGCTTATATAAATAAAATATATTTCTCAGTAACTGTAATAACCAGACTTCAAATTTGGCACACCTGTAGATGATTATAACACTAAAACATGTTGTCCAGGAAAATGCGAAATTCCCGCGGGACAGAAATAAGTCTCCACTTTCTGCCAACAGACTGCTATGCAGTTTGGCAGAGGTATATAGACATAAGTATTTTGTACTTCTTTTATATTCTATTTGAGTCAAATAAATTGAAAAAAGTGCATTCAACTTCGGGGCTGTTTTTTAAAATTATGTGTTTCGTATGTATTACCTACTTGAGTTATTGTTTACGTGTACGAAGACACGGGCAAAAGCTAGTTTGAAATAAATCTACAAGTATTTATCACCTTATCAACTTATCAATTTGAGGGCTGCTAAACAGCTTAGGAATAGACTTGATAAATTTTTAGACAAATAATGAAGCGTATTTTACAGAAAACATAGCGTCTATTTGATATAATATTTTATTATAACTGATAAAAAAAACTATGGGTGGTAGGACCTGCAAGGTCCGTCTAGATCGCTACCACTGTTTTACTCGCTAATCCTGCCGCCAAGCAGCAGTGCTTAGGCTGTGTTCCGGTGTGGATAAGACATTGTGAAATGCTATTTTATCCTAGCCCTTTTTTTTTTCGCGAAAATCGGCAGAACTATTTCTAAAATGTGCCAGGAACTATAGAACTATGTATAGTGCCACTAGAAATTCAATTTGTATGTATGTATGTATGTACGTATAACTCTTTATTGTACATAAAACACATGAAAAAGGTAAATACAGGACAAGACACACAGCAAAAGACAAGACAGGACAGGGATTTGTTTGTGATATGCTGGACTTTTTATGTGGAAGTTAGCATATCAAATTAAAGAGTATTAAAGAGTTATTGTATTGTATTGTATTGTATCATTATGTCAAAAATTGGAATTATTTTTTTCCAGGAAAATCAACAGAACTATTTCTAAAAAGTATCAGCACGTCTAACACGACAGCGCACAAGAGGCGCGTCGCGCGCGAGATAGATTGCCCGTCTTTATTTACCTGTTTGTTCTAGAAAGAGACGGGTAATCTATTTCGCGCGCGACGCGACTCTTGTGCGCTGTCGTGCTAGCCGGGCAGGAACTATAGAACTACGCTGCATGCTAACAGAACTTAATTTTTTTCTTGATATGCTGGTACTTGATATGCTAACTTCACACAGACCCCTCTAGGCTGATAAAGATCCATCTAGATCTCCATGGTGGTGTTGGCTAAACATCAGGTGACCCACTTACTCGTTTGCCGTCCTTGTCGTGCCTTGTTCGCTGGTCTGGGAGCAATGAAAATATATAGAATGCACCAGTTGATTCTCTTCCCGCGCAGATAGTAAAAGCCCATCAAGGGAATCGGCGAAAATCCAAGGAATTATGTTATAGGCGACGCATCACTATTTTTATTCCAATTTCCACCTATACGCCCACAATTATGCTAAACGTGGCCTGTGGGTCTTAGGTTCTACCCCATAAGAATAAGAAAACAGAGATTGTAAGGGTGTTGGTGTTACCACACCAATCGATTCCGGTCGATTAGTGTGGTAGTTTTGGCTGGTCGACTAATAAATTAATCGATCGACGTTGTTTGATACCATCGATCGACATCGATCGATTGGTGTGGTCTAGTAGAAACTATCAATCGACGTCGACTGTTCTATTCTACCATCGATCGATAGGTCTAGTAGAAACTATCAATCGACGTCGACTGTTCTATTCTACCATCGATCGATAGGTCTAGTTGAAACTATCAATCGACGTCGACTGTTCTATTCTACCATCGATCGATAGGTCTAGTAGAAACTATCGATCGACGTCGACTGTTCCATTCTACCATCCATCGATAGGTCTAGTAGAAACTATCGATCGACGTTGACTGTTCCATTCTACCATCGATCGATAGGTCTAGTAGAAACTATCGATCGACGTCGACTGTTCCATTCTACCATCGATCGATAGGTCTAGTAGAAACTATCGATCGACGTCGACTGTTCCATTCTACCATCGATCGATAGGTCTAGTAGAAACTATCGATCGACGTCGACTGTTCCATTCCACCATCCATCGATAGGTCTAGTAGAAGTTATCGATCGACGTCGACTGTTCCATTCTACCATCGATCGATAGGTCTAGTAGAAACTATCAATCGACGTCGACTGTTCCATTCTACCATCGATCGATAGGTCTAGTAGAAACTATCGATCGACGTCGACTGTTCCATTCTACCATCGATCGATAGGTCTAGTAGAAACTATCGATCGACGTCGACTGTTCCATTCTACCATCGATCGATAGGTCTAGTAGAAACTATCGATCGACGTCGACTGTTCCATTCCACCATCCATCGATAGGTCTAGTAGAAGTTATCGATCGACGTCGACTGTTCCATTCTACCATCGATCGATAGGTCTAGTAGAAACTATCAATCGACGTCGACTGTTCCATTCTACCATCGATCGATAGGTCTAGTAGAAACTATCAATCGACGTCGACTGTTCCATTCTACCATCGATCGATAGGTCTAGTAGAGTGGATATAGACGTGATATGTGTATATGTAATACTGTCACTCCACTTGGCGTTGCGTGTTCGCGTTGCGCTTTTGGAATCTTCGTCGCATACGCTAGAAACAATATAGTGCGTCCCCTTCACTCACGCAAATATTTGAATAAATACGCCAAGTGGAGTGCCAGTATAAAAAGAGGCTGTCTCTTTACAGGTGTACCCGTATCCGCGACTACTCCGACAACTGCGGCTCGTTCTCTTTCTACGGCTTCGCTACTGACTCGAACTTCTACCCTACACCTTGGAAAGCAGCCCTGTTCTTCCTGTCTCTATGTAAGTGTTACGGTACGCGTCCACCTAATCCGTTGTCGGCCGATCGAATCAAACGTATGAGGAATGAGAGCGCCTTTACTGCTACAAACACCATCTTCCGTTGACGCCTGAATAGCAGTGAAGGCGCTCTCGTTCCTTTACATATATACTTTAGGTTATACCATTTTCATTCTTACCTGTCCTATTTGGTAAACAAAATTCTAACCTCAATGTGCAAATTTTTGTAAAGAATAAGGTGTATTATGTTATGTTGTCAAATAAACCTGAGGCAATATTTTGTACATAATTTTGCTGATATTTTATCTCCAGTTCCTTTATTTACGAGGAAATATTTAAAAAATAACAAAAATGAGACGTTTTGAGGTTAGAATTTTGTTTACCAAATAGGACAGGTAAGAATGAAAATGGTATAGGTTAGGTTGTTGTTTGTTTGTTTGTTTGTTTGTTTTGTTGTATAGAAGCATTTGAAATGTGGGCATATAGACGCATGTTGGCCATAAGATGGACGGATCGGGTGACCAATGTGGAGGTCCTGCGTCGAGTTGGGAAGGAATGTGAACTGATGCAGACCATCAAAAGAAGGAAGGTTGCCTATCTAGGTCATGTGCCTAGACACGCAAGATACGAGCTTTTACAACTTATAATCATGGGCAAAGTGGATGGAAGAAGAGCTGTTGGGCGCAGGAAGAAATCCTGGCTGCGAAATATCCGGGAATGGACTGGAATCACAAGTGCAGCGGAGCTTTCCAACCTGGCCAGAGACTGTGTGAAGTATGAGGAGTTGACTGCCAACCTTCACTAGGCACCATAAGAAGAAGAGGTTGTTTTTATTCATTTCGTTTGCCTTTTTGTTAATTTCAGGTGCTGCTATACAGTTCTCTACGGTGCTAGCTGGTGTCATGGCGTGTTGTGTTCAGTCTGTCTTCAAGAAGAGCGTTATATCTCTAGCAGGAGCAACACAGGCTTTAGGAGGTATGAAATAACTTTTTGAAGTGAAAAGGTCTTTAGCGGCGCTGAGCGCTTTTTGGGATGGGTAAAAAATGATAATTTCGCGACAGACGTAAGACGGAGGGAGAGTCTAAGTACCAGGATATCAGGATCCTCTAAGAGCTTATTTTGAAATACGAATGAATCGCGTTCGATTTTTGAAATGTTTTTTTTTGTTGTCGTTGGAGCAAAAGTACTAGGGCATCAGCACATTGTTAGAGGTCTGTCAATACAGATAATACGTACTTTTTTTTAGCGGCCAGTACGGTACGCTTATTTCACTTCTGCCGGCACTCCCGGAGTGCTACCCGTCGGTTTTTTTAAAAACTATAGGTGTTACTTTGCGGAGGTTCATCTAACTAATATTATAAATGCGAAAGTATGAATGGATGGATGGATGGATGGATGTTTGTTTGTTACTCAATCACGCCAGAACGGCCCAACGGATCTGGATGAAATTTGGCACATAGATAGAGAAAAGTCTGGAATAAAGTCTGGCTACTTTAAATCCCGGAAAATTGCGTAGTTCCCGCGGGATATCGATAAACAATTTTTTTGCAGACTAAGTCGCGGGCAACAGCTAGTGTCAAAATAAATGGATAACTCTGCATTGCTACTCCGCGATTATAGTGAAAGCTAAGAACGATAATCGAATGAAAAAAACCGCATCCAAATCGGCCCATTTGTTTGATAACTACGATGCCACACGCGCAAACACACAAGCCCACACACACACACACACGCACGCACGCACACACACACACGCACACGCACACACACACGCGCACACGCACGCACGCACGCACACGCACGCACGCACGCACGCACGCACACACACGCCTTATAACACCCTTTTTGCATCGGGGTCTAAAATTGCCACCTTTTCAACACTTGTAATGTTAAGAGAGTTGTCAACTGTTCCAGGGCTCTTCGGAGTGCTAGGGCTCCTCCTGTACCCCTGGGGCTGGGGCTCAGTCCGCGTCCGGAAGCTCTGCGGTGAGAGCTCGGAGCCCTACCTGCCCGGGGACTGTTCCATCGGTAAGCCATACATAAATAAATAAATAAATAAATATCAGGGAACAATTCACACAAATTGACCTAGTCCCAAAGTAAGCGCTAGTAAGGCTTGTGTTATGGGTACTAGACAACGATATACATACTTATTTAGAGAAATACATACTTATATAGATAGAAAACATCCATGACTCAGGAACAAATATTCGTGGTCATCACACAAATGTATGCCCTTACCAGGATTCGAACCCAGGACGCTTGCTTCGCAGGCAGCGTCACTACCAACTAAGCCAACCACGTCGTCAAATACATACATACATAAATCACGTCGCTATCCCTTATCGGGTAAACAGGGCATAAGGTAACAAACCCTAAACTGTGTTTGTGTGTATGTAAGGTATTTTCATTCTTAAGTGTCCTATTTGGTAAACAAAATTCTAACCTCAAAACGTCTCATTTCTGTTATTTTTTAACTATTTCATCGTAAATAAAGGAGCTGGAGATAAAATATCAGCAAAATTATGTACTTACAAAATATTGCCTCAGGTTTTATTTGATAACATAACATAATACACCTTATTCTTTACAAAAAATTTTACATTGAGGTTAAGATTTTGTTTACCAAATATGGCTTAGATGTGTCTGACTGATACCGTCCATATTTCACCATCTCGACAATAGTTGGCAAGTGCCTAGTGTTGTAAAAGACTCATTTGTGGAGTCCTAATTTTGTAGACTCGACTCACTTAATAGAGGACTCGGTGAACTCGAACCATCCGAGTCCCGAGCCGTGTCGAGCGTGAGTAAATGTGGAGCTATAGATATACTTCATTTAATTTAGAATGAGAAACCACAATAACATTATATTGCGGCTGGTCAACAATTTCTTACCTAGCAAACAGTACAGTGCAATAGTTTGGCAGCCGCAAAATAAAATTGTTTTAATGCCACTTTATTTGCGTGGCGTCAATTGGCTAAGTAAAGTTTTTGGAAGAGGTGCAAATTATATTTTTATTCGACAGTCCACGTCTTAATAATCGAGGAACTGCAGCTCTTTTATTTTTATTCCCTCTTGTTAGTTAGAAATATTTTTTAAGTGGTCGATTTGACATTTGTGAAATTTAATGGATGACCAGCTACGCGTGCCTAGAACTAGCTTGATTCAATTCAATTTTTATAGTTATAGCTCCATCGATACTGTCGATGATTCTGCCAATGTCGAGGTTGAAAAAGACACTGCTTGTCTTCAATCAGCCGTTGTTCGGTACCTTCGGCGTGCGGTACTCTGATGAGAATCTAAAATAGACAACACATACATAAATTGTTAGACTTGTTTGTAGGTACAAATATAATTTGTTAATTTTTATAAATTTACATAGAACAGTTACAAGGGAGGTGTGTGATAGTGTAAGAAGGAAATTTAAGTTAACAGGGCGAGGAATTTTGGATGGAAGAAGGTCATATAGGGGAGTAACAATTTTGGAACAGTGGAAGAACATGTGGTCGAGTGAGCCCTCGTCCATGCCACATTCACACAAAGAATGGTCTCGAACCCGTATTTTGGCAAGAAAGACCGGCGTACACACGTGACCCAAACGCAAACGGATGATAGTGGAAGTGATATTTTTGGGGATCGATCTCTTGATAAAGAACCACGGCTTTGTGGGTAGGTCTGGTTGAAGTCTACCATAGTGTTTGCCAACACAAAGTCGAGTACTCTGCCAGGAGGCATTCCATGTGTCACGCATTTGTGGTAATGCGAGTGCTCTCAAATCGCGGGGGAAGCACTGTTTGTATTTGTCACAACCTGTTTGTATGGCTTCCTTAGCGCACATGTCTGCGGTCTCGTTACCTTTTATGCCAGTGTGGCCGGGAATCCAAGCCAGAACAGTCTCAAGGTTTAGGAGGTGGCATTTGTGAAGGGCTTCTTTAATTTGTAAAGTGACGCAGAAATTGTCTTTCGCATGGAATGGACGCTTTACAATATCCTGTAAGCAGCTTAAAGAGTCTGAGAGGATGAGAGACTTTGGGATCTTATGCGACTGAACAAAGAGGACGGCTTCAAGCAGTGCAATTGCTTCACCAGAAAATACGGAATTACGAGGAGGGAGCCGGAAATTTAGGATTATTTTAAATTTCGGGATCCACACAGCGGCACCAACTGGGCCGTCCTCGATTAATTTTGACGCATCGGTAAACAATACTAGGTAATCGGACCAGTTTTCTACTATCTCTCTATTGAAGACGCAATCAGCATTAAGTTGTTTTTTGTGAATACCTAAACTTAAAAGGACCTTTGGTTCGAAAATTAAGCTGTCATATTCCGTTTCGTAAAGAGGGTTTTTATAATTTTGAAAAAGGGGTACAGATAGGGCGGTTATTTTTTGTAAGCTGTTCACGAGTAAAGGCTTGACTTTATGAGTCCAGTAAGGTGAAGTAAGAACAAGCTGAGATAGGGATTCTAAGATGGGAATAAGGGGGTGGGAGGATACTTGGAGGGTTTTGTATAGAAAACGATCTGCCAGATATTGTCTGCGGAGGTGGTATGGCGGGTCTGTACACTCCACTTGAAGCGCTTTTGTTGGGGAGGATTTCATTGCGCCCGTAACTATCCTCAAACATCTAGCCTGGATCCTATCTAATTTAACCAGAGCCACTTTGCTACAGGGCTCCAGAAGGAAGCTTCCGTAGTCAAAGTGGCTCCTGACAATAGCATTGTACAGGAGTTTCTGACAGTAGGGGTGGGAACCCCACCTGACTCCAGATAGAGCACGCAAGATGTTCACATTCTTTTCGGCTTTTTGACAGATGTAATTGAGATGGTGTATGCCCGATAATTTAGAGTCTAAAATTATCCCTAAAAATTTTACTTTCTCCTGAGTTGTAATAGGGTGTTCGTTAACATGAATATCTATTTCTGGAAGTGCCCTTTTACGGGAGAAAATGACGACGCTACTTTTTTCTGGAGACAGAGACAGGCCATGATCGTTGAGCCACGTACTCAAGTAGAAGAGAGCAGAGTTCAGGGAGTTGGAAGAATCTGTCAGCGAACTTGAAGAGGAGTATAAAGCGATGTCGTCAGCATACTGTAGAATTTTGCAAAAACAATTTACAGAAGAATCAAGATCAGCAGTATATAAGCTGTAGAGGAGTGGGCTAAGGACTGATCCTTGCGGAAGACCCTTCCACACAGAGTAGGGAGGGGTCGAAATTCCGTTGCAGCGAACAGAGATGGAACGACCCATGAGCATATTGCTTATAATGTTAACTATCCTCACAGGGATACTCAGATTAAGCATTTTCTGCCTGAGTATTGGAAGATCTACATTGTCATAAGCAGCTTTAACGTCCAAAAAAACTCCAACCACGTGCTCACTACGGGAAAAGGCAATTCTAATGTCAGAGGTGAGTACACTCAGACTGTCCATGGTACCCAGGCCCTTCCTGAACCCAAATTGGGATTTGGAGAGTTTATTATCATTTTCCAGGATCCATTCTAATCTGTTTTTAAGTAAATGCTCCATAACTTTGGCAAGTACAGAGGAGAGAGCAATGGGTCTATGGGAATTCGGATCGGATGGATCTTTACCCGGCTTTAAAATAGGGATTATAATTTGGAGTTTCCAACTGGCTGGTACATTCCCCGACAAATAAATTTCGTTTAAAATTTTAAGGAAAAACTGTTTTGAAAATTTGGAAGATTGGGTCAAAAAGGAATATGGGATGCCATCTAAGCCCGGTGTAGAGTCCCGTAGGTGATCAAGGGCACAACATAGTTCTTCATAGCTAAAGGGTTCATTCATTTTACCAGGAGGTGATGAAGGGGAGCAATATCCCCCTATGCCAACCTGAGTTGGGACGAAAGGAGGAGCCAGCTTAGCTATAAAGTCGTCTAGCCAAGTGACAGTATTAGCAGTAATGTTATTATCGACCTGCGAACGTCGGAATGCCTTTATTTTCCTCCATACTAGGGTTGAAGGGGTCCTGGGAGAAATGGATTCACAAAAGGAGCGCCAGCCAAGCTTTTTTTTGTTATTAAGAACTCTCCTAGTACGAGCTGATACGCGTTGGAAATTCAGATACTTGTCTAAAGAGAGATCTGCTGCAAATAGAAGTTCAGCCTTTTTCCGTTCTTTAACAATAGCTGTGCAATCCGCATCCCACCACGCCGGGGAGGGGCATTTATCTCGGGCCGAATTCTTTAATGGGATAGAGTTATCGGCTGCATATATAAGTGCCGCAATGAAATATCCATACACGACCAAAAAGTTATCTTCTGTGACGCATGGGATTTCCCTGACTTTGTCAGACAAAATTTCCCGAAATTTAGACCAATCTGCATCAGAAAGCCTATATTTCAGGAGTGGGGCTTGGCTGGGAGGTGGGGAGATGGAAGAATTAAGAAATGTGGTAAGGATAGGGAGGTGGTCACTTCCAAGGGAATTGGAGGTAACTGACCATGAAAGGGAATGGAGTAAACTAGGGGACGAGAGAGTCAAATCGGGGACGCTTGAATTTTGGGTAGGAGATGTTCTACGGGTAGGTGTACCATCATTTAAGAAACATAAATCAATTACATCTGCCAGGTCCAAAACGTAAGTGGAAACTGAGTCGCAACAGTGGCAACCCCAGAGTGTGTGTCGCGAGTTGAAATCACCCTGAACGATGAATGGACTGGGGAGAGACAAAAGGATGGAAGTGAGTTCTTGCAATAGAGAAGGGGAAGGATGTGGAATGTAAATGGAAACAAACGTAATGTCAAGGGCGCGAACGGCCACAACATTAAGTCCTGGAGAGTGAGGGGGAACTGGAAGTTGAGAAAAAGGAAGATTTCTTCTTACTAGAAGGGCACTACCTGCCCAACCATCGTCCCTGTCATCCCGGAGACAGCTGTATCCTGTAACCCTAAAAAGAGCTCCAGGCTTCAACCAAGTCTCCGAGATGGCAAGGACAACTGGATTATAGCTGTTTATTAGGTAGGACAGTTCATGCTTTTTATTTTTAATGTTTCTAGCATTCCATTGTATTAGGTTGTAATTGGCCATCTTGGATGATTTTATTAATAGCAGCACTAATGTGACCCTGGAGGGTTTCTAGAACAGTGTACGGTATAATGTCGGAGAATTTTGAAAGTAAGTTGATCAACATTTTGGTGATCAACTCGGCTAAATTATCATTAGGGGACGCGTTATCATAAGATCCCAGAGCACAGCCATTAGGAAGAGTTGACTGCGGTGTATATGTTATAGCTCTATGAGCTTCTGCGTCATATGATTTGCCCGGAGGGGGTCTGGGACGGCGATTAATAGAGACTGTTTTTCTATATGACTGGGAGGGCTGAGGGGGGGGGCTATGGGTCCTCTGGGAGAAGGACGTCTGGGAGGCTACAGGTATCTCATATGAAGGAGACTGGTGGGAATCTGGGATATAATACTCTTTGACTTTATCCGCATATGATGTACGGACAGGACGGAATCTCCGAGCGGCCTCTACATAGCCTATATTTTCAGTGGACATCACAATTTTTATGGATCTCTGTCGGGAGAATTCTGGACATCTACTGTCCGTGGCTGAATGGGGTCCAGAGCAATATAGACAAGTTACGTCGGAATCAGGCACTGAGCAATCGGTTGCTGAATGGTTTTGAGCACATCGGGCACACCTTGGCTTGGAGCGACACTGATCTTTGATATGGCCAAATCGGCAGCAATTGTGACACTGTATTGTTGGGAGTTTATAGTTGTCCACTGGAATCGACATACAATATACGTAGATTTTTTCTGGCAGATTTTGACCCAAAAAAGTTAGCACTACCGTTGTAGTTGGTTCCCAAACCGGTTTACCATCAACTACCTTTTTCTTATTAAGGCGTCTGGCTTTAATTACTACTACTGTTTCATCCCGGCATTCAACGCCATTTATAAGTTCTTCTAGAGTCCAGTCCAAGGGGATTTGTCTAACAACGCCCATGCGTGACACATGGAACCTAGGTATCGAGGCATTGAGTTTCTGTTGGGTTAGAACAGGATTCAAAATAAATGAATTTGCTTCCTGAGCTGAGGCAAAATAGACATTCAATTTATTTTTACCTACGCTTTTCATTTCCTTAATTCCTGCAACCTTGCTGTTATAAATTGTCTGAGCCAACTTAAGGCCGCGCATGTGTGTTGAGGAATTGTCATCATCCATGCGGGAGATTTGCACTATGAACGGGCCAGAATCAGTTTCAGAATATTTTAAATCAGATCCGCTTTCGAATCCTGGTCGAACAAATGTGTGTTGTTTTGAGGCGCTCGGGGAGGTACTTGTTTTGCTTTGAATGACCGATTCTGTCGAAACATCCGCACTGCGCTTTGTACCAGGCCTAACTACTGTGTCCGATGACACACAACTGGTCGTTGGACAAGGATTCGGAATCAGAGGAGTCCCACCCCTGTCGGGCGGCTCCTCATCTCCTAAACTCGACATCACAGGACGTAAACAAACACTTACCTACCAGTAATAAACCACCACCAACAAAAAATTTAGAATCTCAGTAAGAGATGCGAACTAATAATGACACAAATCACAATTCTAACCAATACACGTGTGTTAACCAACACAAGAACAGGCAGAATCCAGAACTAGCTTGTAATAAAAAAAAAAAAACTACGTCAACCGTACGTCAACTGTCACTTTTGACTCAAAAAACTACGTCAACCGTACGTCAACTGTCACTTTTGACTCAAAAGTGACAGTTGACGTACGGTTGACGTAGTTTTTTTTTTATTACAAGCTAGTTCTAGGCACGCGTAGCTGGTCATCCATTAAATGTCACAAATGTCAAATCGACCACTTAAAAAAATATTTCTAATTAACAAGAGGGAATAAAAATAAAAGAGCTGCAGGGCCTCGGTTATTAAGACGTGGACTGTCGAATAAAAATATAATTTGCACCTCTTCCAAAAACTTTACTTAGCCAACGAGCCGCACTATAATGTTGTTGTGGTTTCTCATCCTAAACTAAATGAAGTATAGAAGACTAGCTTCTGCCCGCGACTTCGTCCGCGTAGAATTAGATTAAAAACTGATGTTGATAGTTATTTCCGCAATAATTATTTACGTTGCAACTCTAGGCAGCTACGACCTTTCACATGTTTATCGCTATCCTGCGGGAACTATTTAATTATCTGGAATGAAAAGTAGCCTATGTGTTAATCTAGGGTGAAAGCTATCTCCGTTCCAAATTTTATGCAAATCTGTCCAACCGTTTTCGCGTGAAGAAGTAACAAACAAACATTTTTTTCCCGTTTCCGTAAGAATTTCGAGAAATGCTCTCTTAATGCTCCCATACACTCCCCAAGGAACCCACTTGCCAAATTTCAGCTTTTTACAACCAATAAAACGAAAAATCCCATTTTTTCCCGTTCCTGTGGGAATTTTGGAAAGTCCTCTCGTAATGCTCCTATACACTCCCAAGCAACCTACATGCCGAATTACAGCTTTCTACAACCAGTAAAACGAAAAGTCCTGTGTTTCCCGTTCCCGTGGCAATATCCGAAAATCCTTAAAACTGTTTTTTTACTATTATAATTACCTACTTCCATGCCAAATTTGAAGAGTCTAGTAACTTTCGTTGAACTAAATGTATATATCCCGTTTTTTTCCTTATCCCGTGGGAATTTCCAAAAATCCTGAAATTAGTTTCTTAGTTTTGTAATTACCTACTTGTTTATCAAATTTGAAGAGTCTAGTTATTATAGTTACCTACTGAGATAGGGTCACTCGGAATCGAATATTTAAATCCCGTTTTTTCCTTATCCCGTGGGAATTTCCAAAAATCCTTCCTTAGTGGATGCCTACATTGTATAAGGTATCTATGTGCAAAATTTCAAGTCTCTAGGTCCAGTGGTTTGGGCTGTGCGTTGATATATAGTTAAGTCAGTCAGTCAGTCAGTCAGTCAGTCAGGACTTTGAATTTTATAAATATAGATAATTACAGCGGCCTTACCACGTCTTAATGCAATTCAATTACGATTCAGTTTAGGTTCGCTCTCCCCCCCCCCCTCTCACTCTCCCTCTCCCTCTCTCATTGTCAGATATTATTTTATAATTTATTTTGTTTTGCCTACAGGGTGGTCCCTCTTTGTAACAGCCACAGGGGTGGCCCAGATCTTCCTCGCCAGCGCCCTCTCTAAAAGCGCGGACAGGGCAGCAAACTCCGACAAGGTGCAGTTCCAAATGGACGAAGGCAAGCAGCTTATTTGCTTGGCTTGATTACAAATAATTATCAAACGGTCGAATATTTGTTTGGCCTAATCGCGTTTGGTCGAACGATCGTTTCGTCTACTTATGTTTTTTTGAAATCGATGCCTCAGCTCAATGTCAAGCACAATAGGCCCCGAAATAGAACACTAAACAGATCAGCTAGCTTATTACGTAACTCGCTCGCAATCGCCATCGTGTTCATTTTGACAGTTCTTGTATGAATGACAGCTAGATGATTCCGATGCCAATTGTTAGCCCATACATGAAGTGTCAAAATGAACACGATGGCGATTGCGAGCGAGTTAGACAATAAGCCTGCAGTAGGTAGCGCACACCGAAATATGTTTTGATATGAAATTTCTATGGTTTTTTTCCGGAGCCCCTCTTTTGCCCGAATTTCATATGCCATAATGTAATGTTTGCCATAATGATCATTTGCCATAACCCTTTTTTTCTCTGAAACCGTAATTTTTTCAGGAGAATTGCAATAGCAATCCTGTAGAACTCTATAGGTTAGGTTAGGTTTGTTTCATAACAATCCGGAATAATCTAATCTAACTAATATTATAAATGCGAAAGTATGGATGGATGGATGGATGGATGGATGGATGTATGTTTGTTTGTTACTCAATCACGCCAGATCGGCCCAACCGATCTGGATGAAATTCGGCACATAGATAGAGAAAAGTCTGGAATAGCACATAGGCTACTTTTTATCCCGGAAAATTCCCGAGGGATAGCGATAAACGAATTCTTTGCAGACGAAGTCGCTGGCAACAGCTAGTTAACAAATAAAGAGAAAAAAGAGTTATGGCAAATGATCATTATGGCAAGCAATACATTTATGGCATATGAAATTCGGGCAAACGATAGAGACCCGTTTTTTTTCATTTTTTTATGTCAAAAGCGGTTTTATTTTGAGTCGTTTCGGTTTGTAATTAATCCAACTTGCAATTTAGCCTAATATCAAGTGCTTAACACATAAGTGCTTGACATAGGTAAATGAAAAACATTGTGTGCCTATACAATTTGGTGGTTATAAATGTCAACTATTCAAAATAAGATCTCACTTCGTAATTGAGGCGTTACTTTACGAGGTGACTTGAATACCAACCCGTAATTTTAGCATTATTGATCGAAGAAAGTAAGAGAAAGACGCAACCCTAACATTTATTCTAAGAGTCCTCTTAAAAGAATTGCCGACATATTTATTGTTTGAACTCGAGGAAAAATTAGACGAAATGATAATTAGACCAAACATTATTAGGACAAATAAGGTTCTAAGATATGTTTTTAATACAAACTTTTTCTACCCATCCTACATGATGTATTGTGCAAGGTCTTTTTTCTGGGATTATTCAGCAGGTAGTTCGATAGTTTTCTAATAGCTCAAGCAAATAAGAATCCAATGTATGGGAAATCCGGCAAAATATATGGAGAACATTTATCTATGGGGATGGATACCTTATGGGGTGAAGTCAAAATTTATCAACTCTCCCCTCCCCCCTTTACCCCCTTCTACGGGGTGCGCGTCCCCCCAGCCCCCCAAAGTGTCCCAAAACACGGTTTTTTGAAGTTTTTGAGAAAACTGTTCGCGATACAGAAAAAGTGTGTAGGAATGAAATAGTGTACAATAATCACTACATAGTATAAAACAAAGTCGCTTTCTCTGTCCCTATGTCCCTATATCCCTATGTCCCTATGTATGCTTAAATCTTTAAAACTACGCAACGGATTTTGATGCGGTTTATTTTAATAGATAGAGTGAATCAAGAGGAAGGTTTATATGTATAAATATACCGTGCGAAGCCGGGGCGGGTCGCTAGTTTACTATAAATCTACCATACATCATATGTCATGGATGTTGTATGTAGTTATTTAAGTATGTATTTATCTACATTATATAAGTATGTTTATCCGTTGCCTGGTACCCATAGCACAAGCTCTGCTTAGATTGGGACTTGGTCAATTAGTGTAATTTGTCTCATGATATTTATTTTATTTATTTTGTACACATGAAAGCGATATCTCTTATGGTTTTGGCGTAAGAAGACGGTGAAAATCATAATTTTTTGTTTTTTTACAATACATTTTTATTAAAACTTCCGTTTTCTCAGAAAATACTCATTATGCATTTAATAAATGTATGACTAAAATAAACAATGGAATATTCTCTTTAAAAAGAGGTATCACTTATTTATAAAATTATATTAGTTAAATTAGTCATAAAATGGTCAAATTAACTAATATATAAATAAGTGATACCTTTAAATGCAAAATGAGTATTTTCTGAGAAAACTGAAGTTTTAATAAAAATGTATTGTAAAAAAAATAAAAAATTATGATTTTCAGCGTCTTCTTGCGCCAAAACCATAAGAGATATCGCTTTCATGTGTATGGTAAATTTATAGTAAACTAGCTGTTGCCCGCGACTCCGTCCGCGAAGAATTCGCTTATATCGCTATCCCGCGGGAACTATGTGATGTTCCGGGATAAAAACTATCCTATGCCCTTCCCCGGGACTCAAACTATTTGTATACCAAATTTCTACTAAATCGGTCCAGCGGTTCAAGCGTGAAAAGGTAACAGACAGACAGAGTTACTTTCTCGTTTATAATATTAGTTGGGATTTATTGTACATTATTTCATTCCTACACACTTTTTCAGTATCGCGAACAGTTTTCTCAAAAAGTTCAAAAAACCGCGTTTCGGGACACATTTTGGGGGGGGACGCGCACCCCGGAGGAGGGGGGAGAGTTGATAAATTTTGACTTTACCCCATACGGTATCCATCCCCATAGATAAATAATGTTCTCCATATATTTTGCCACGTTTTGAGCTACTTTTACTGAATTATAAACAAACACCTCTACAAAGAATGTTCAATTTTTTTTATTAAAATTTTTGGTGCTAAATGTAGTCCTGACCTTGACGCTACACTTTGAACTTCGATCAATGTATGGAAACATTTTGTCAATTATGATCCAAAAATCCTGAAAAACATTATTAACAGGTCTATTAGATCAAACTATTCTAAAGACCTGCTGAAATATTCTGGAATTTTTTTAAGACCCCGTACGAAAACTTTTGGTATGTACCTAATGTAAAAGAGTCATTCCGGTACAGTCAAGGGCGTAAATAATGTACATTACCAAGACGTCAAATACATCTATACCTTTATACATACATACATACCGTCACGCCTCTTTCTCACAGGGGTAGGCAGAGACTACTTTGTTCCACTTGCTACGATCCTGACATACCTCTTTCGCTTCATCCACATTTATCAATCTCTTCATACATGCCTACCCCTTTATACATTTACTAGCAGCCCGTCCCGGCTTCGCACGGGGTAGACAAATTTTACCAAGGATCCAGGCCCCTCTTCTCCACTGGGCACTATGGGCACGTGCCCATGGCCCCGCGATCAAATGGGGCCCCCTAGTTCCTGCCAGATTACCAAATGATAACCGATATTTAGGTCATAGGGGCCCCATGATCCTAATGTGCCCAGGGCCTCAAATAGTTTAAAGACGGCCCTGCAAGGATCCCTAATTTTTTGAAAATGAAATGTAGCCTATGTCAAATTGGAAGAATGTAGCATTCTATTGGTGAAATAATTTTTTAAATCGGCCCAGTACTTTTTGAGCCTATTCATTACAAACATACAAACATACAAAAATAGGTACAAATCTTTCCTCTTTATAATATTAGTGTAGATGTAACAAATATATATATATATACGTATATATACTAGCATCTGCCTGCGACTTCGTCCGCGTAAAATTAGACTTAAGAACTCCTGATGTTGACAGTATATTCCGCAATAATTATTTACGTTGCGACTCTTGGCAGCTACGACCTTTGACGTGTTTATCGCTACCCCGCGGGAACTACGCAGTTTTCCGGGATAAAAAGTAGCCTATGTGTTAATCTAGGGCACCAGCTATCTCCGTTCCAATTTTTACCCAAAACCGTCCAGCAGTTTGCGCGTGAAGTAACAAACATACCAACACACTCACAAACTTTCGCCTTTATAATGTTAGTGTGATATTTGACAACATGGCTGTATCGATATTTATGTCCTCGACTGTCCCTACATCACCTATTGTTAGTGCGCAAGAGTCGCGTCGCGCGCGAGATAGATTGCCCGTCCTTTTCTTACTGTTCGTTCTAGAAAGAGACGGATAGTATACCTTTCGCGCGACGCGACTCTCGCGCTCTCGTACTATCCACGTTGATGTCCATACAAATCTGCTCCTTTGAATACAATTTACGTACATACATACAAAGATTGAGGTTTAAATAAAAGTTCTTAAAATAATGTGAAACGATACAGACTGAATAAAACTTCCAATATTCTTAATATTACACTTTAATTCGTATACATTTATACAGAACATGAATGATTATGATGACTATTATATTATTTGACGGTCAGATGCATTATTAAAAAGTATTATTAGACACGTATTTTTTCTTTTTTCAAATAAACAAAGCGTTAAGGAAATATATTGAGTTGAAATAGTATGACGTCACGTCTGGATTCAATACTTATAAGTGACGTCACGAGCTCTATTCCCGAACTTTGACACGCTCTATCTTTGTCATTTTCTATTGTATCGACGAAAGAAAAAATACGTGTTCAATGTTTTTTGATAATCTAACTTATACTCTGCGTCGTAATTAGGTTCCGAAAAAGTTACCAAAGATGGCCGAATGTCACACAAACGTCACTGTCATTGTGACGTTCCAGTAACCAATCAAAATTTTTCTTTTCTATTTATAAAAGTGTTTCAATAGATCAATTGGTGCCACTAATATTTAAATAAGATTGTTTTAGGTATACGGCAGTTGAATTTAATTTTAATCTTTAAAATTAAATAAATCATGAAGAAAAGTTTAAATTTACTAGTGTAACGGCCACTTGCACGGACCAGGGTTAACGACTTAACCCCGTGTTAGATGCTAACCCGGGGCTAAGTAGTGTCAAAATGTATGGAACTGTCAAACCAAATCCGAGTTAGCTATTTAATTTTTTAACTGGACTGTGCAAGTGGGCTTTACACTATTTAATTTATATACCAACACATTGGTAGTTTTATTGGAATCTAATTCACACTGAACAGTTCATATAATTTAATTTCGTTTTCATTACAGCGTTATTATATAATACAATATAGTTTTATTTTAAGAAAACAAAGATATGAACTTAATACTCATGTTATTGTGTTATTATTAAGTCTAAGTGATTATAATAGGTTAGTCTATAATGAAATATACAACTAGTTAATATTTTACATCTCTATGGTGCCATTTACTCATTGGCTTTATTTTTAGTGTAATAATTATTCATTACTCTTAACTTTATTTGGTCTAAGAAAATCTTGTGAAAACAACCAGTAAGTATTAAATTTTGTTCCTTGAAAGTAAATTTGCATTTTAGTCGTATTTTAGAGTCTCAAGTTCATAATTTAAGTGCTGATAAGAAATAAATGTACTTTAAGACGAAATAGGTATTTGAAAAGTATTGCCGTTCGCTCTAACTAATCCCTCCGGAGAGAGCGTGAAAGGGACAACTGCATCTCAGACTGATCATACCTACAGAAAACTGATAAAAACGGTCTTTCGTAGCCCTCTTTTTCCTGATACAAAAAATAATTTACTTACATACAAAAAAGCCAAAAGTAGTATCAGGGGTACTAAGCTTTCATATGAGTCAACTTAGATTGGCATAGAGTATTTAGACAGAACGGTAAATTTTCGAAATTAATGCTAATTTTGACTGTTTTATGTAATGTAGTGAAAATATATTTTTATATGGATATTTTATAATCCAAACTATTTTACATTTACAAAATATATTTTAATTTTTTGGACAACATTGATTGTTTTATTTTACATCCTACTAGCGGGCCTGTCAAACTTTATTTCGTCTAGGAATCAACTTCTGTTAAGTCATCACTCATCACAAACGGAGCTGTAATTATATAAAAAATATATGAGAAAATGAGTTTTCCTTATGAACTATTTTGTCGCATTTTTTTCTAAATTTTCAATTTGTTTTTCTGCTATTCGAGGAGGACTATTATCTATCTCTTCTAATAGAAGGCTTCGCTTGCGCTCGGCCTCCTAACGCTTACTCGCCCGCCAATCGTCCACGTGTCCTCTTCGATAATGTATCATTAAACTAAACATAGTAATCTAGTACCTAAATACTTTTAATTTTTGCTAACGTGGATCCATCTGACCAACTCTTGTCTTCAACTCTCTTATCTTACTCCTCACCCGTAACAGCTTTTCCCTGATATCAATTCTAAATTTATTCAATTCATATATCATTATTTCAGATGTTTCTTCTTTATCGTCTTCAAAGCATGCGTCATCATCTAAGTTCAGTTTCTTGCTTACTGGAATGCGAAATGCTATATCCCTACGATCAGACCAGTATCTGTCATCTAGAGCTTGCTTAGGTTTTATAGATAGAATAATATTATATGTCCGTCCGGCACATGGTAGATCAAAAACGAAGTCATACCGAAAATAATAATCATCAATAACCATGTTGGTTCGATTAAATGTGTTTACTTCATGAGTTCGACCTCCAGACATCTTGTATTCCACTCTGTATTCGACAACTCCAAATTTCTTGTAGATATCCAAAGGGATTGAAAAGCTAAAATGTATAGTCTTTTTGCCATCTTCGTGATTCCTGGCGGAGATTGCGACTGGTTCCTCCAATTTGGTAATCGAAAGTTTGTTGAAGTCAAACGTTTTGTTCAAGCAGAGAGTGTAAGGTAAAAGCACCAGTCATGAACATTCTCCAGTGATGGACCGTTTAAACTACGTCTATAAAAAATAAGCAAACCCTAACGTTTTTTTTCCGCCGGTAGCACTTTTTGCAAATGGCAACACTTCCGCCACCATATGTTCAACATTTTACAGGTGACGGCAATGTTGTTTGCCTTAGAATCGTTGTTGTTTTGCGTGCGGCGAATTTTGACGAAATAATCGCAGTTTATTAGAAGGATCACGATGCGGGTGAGTATAGTTATTGTAATTTTACTAGAATCTTACACTGGAAAGGTGTTGTAGCTATTTATTTCCTATTTATATATTACTTGAGGATGATTTTTATAACCTTAATGTTTTCTGATTCTTGATGTATAGCTTGATATAGGTATTGTTTATGATTGGTTCAACCAATGATACCAAATCCAGTCATGATCAATTTGTCCATTACTGGATTTGCTTCAGTTTCGATTAATTTTCTTACTATGCAGTCGGTAGTTACGCAAGGGTTATAGTTCTGTTGTTAATATTCTTTAAATTTCATCCCGTCCAGTGATGGACAATATCAGTCCATGACTGGTTGTCCATTACTGGTACAGTCAAAATGCACTTCACTTACCTAAATTTTACATAACCATGTCATATTTATTTATGTAGATATGGCGCCAAAGAAAAACTACACTAAGGAACAGATGGCAAATGCCATAGAAGAAGTAAATAGAGGAGTAAACATAGGTCATACATACTTTTTTTCACATGCGTCAATAACCAACGAGTTTGAACCAAATCAACAAGCTGATGTTGAAACCCAACTAAAAACAATTACTGATCTCTACCCACAACAGCTAAACAAGATCCAATTAAGGAGATACAACCACTAATGACTGAAAAGGAGCAAATACAATCCATTGACGAGGCACAGCTCCAAATAACTGAAGAGAGACAAATACAATCCGCTGACGGGACGCGATCTTCAACTATTCAAGAGCGAAAAACCAATCTATCGTGAACTCACAAACCTCAACAATTAATATAGATACACAAGATATAACACAAGATATACACAATTAATATAGATATACAATAGATGAAACCGGTCTCGTCAGTGGATCAATCAAAATCATTATTAGGTAAGACACAGACTGAAACAACTAAACAGACACAAATACAGTTACATGACGAGACACAATCACAGACGACTGCCGAAATGCAACAACAAAAAAATAAATTTGTGTTTTTACAAGAACGTTTCTTTTCTGTGCTATTGGTCAAGAAACCTCAGCTAAATCTACATGAATACAGAATTCTGTATTGGTACCAAAACTATCGACGTCATCAGATACGAATGCTTCAAAGGAAATGATAATTCCATCTCCTTTCAAACGGGCTTTATTTTGGCCAGAATTAGAAGTTAATAAAAAACGAGCGTCAAAAGAACGTTTACCTTTAGTTATAACTAGTAAATGTTGGAGGGCGTATATGGAAAAGAAGGAAAACGAAAAACTAAAATTACAAGAAGAAAAAGCAAAAAGAATAGCAAAAAGAGAACAGAAAAAGATCTTAAAAGAAAACCTTGTGAAAGAGCGGAAAGAAACAGCAAAAAAAAAAATCGAAATAAGATGAGTAAATATGGGATGTACAAGCGTGTTTTAGAAAGGGAATAATGGGATGCACGGATCAAGTCTTCTCCTTGCGGCGTATAACCGAAAAGTATATGGCCGGAAAATATACTGCTTATTCGTCGACTTGGAGATGGTTTATGACAGGGTGATGAGGAATGAGTTGTGGTCAGCGTTATCTATGCATGGGGTGAACAGTAATCTGATACGAGCACTAAAATCTTTCTATGAGAATTCTAGTGCTTGTGTGAGGATAAACGGGGCGTATACTGAATGGTTTAGCATCGAAAAAGGTGTTAAACAAGGATGTGTTGCGTCACCGTGGCTGTTCAACCTATTCATGGATACGTGCCTGAATAATTTGAAAGAGAATGACTGTGGACTAAGGATGAGTGAGTTAACCATCAAATGCCTTCTATACTCCGACGACCACGTGTTGTTAGCATCGTCGGAGGAGGAGTTGCAAAGGATGGCTAACATTTTATGTGGGGCATTGGAAAGGAAACGTATGAAAGTTAATGACGAAAGTCATGGTGTTCGAAAAAGACGATAGTATGACAGAATGTGAGATCATGATTGCGGTTGAGAAAGTAGAACAGGTAAAAGAGTTTGAATATCTGGGCTCGGCGTTTACGAAAGATGAAAAGTGTGAAAGTGATATGGAAAGAAGAGTGAATGCAGGAAACATGGTCAATGGAGCGCTGCGCGCCTTTGTGAGCAGTGAGAAGGTGTCAAAGAAGGCGCAGCTGGCTGTTCACAGAGGGGTGCTCGTCCCAACACTAATGTACGGTAGCGAAAGTTGGGCATGGCAAAAGAAGCATGAAAGTAGAATAAATGCAGTAGAAATGAGAGCATTAAGAAGTATGGAAGGTGTATCACAGAAGGATAGAATAAGGAATAGTATGATAAGGGAACGTGCTCGTGTGAAAGAAGATATAGTGACTAGGATAGAAAAAGGTATGCTTAGTTGGTTTGATCACGTAGAGAGGATAAACTAAACAGATTTATATGGGGAGTGTGAATAGGTGCGTTGGGAGGGGAAGACCTAGACGGACGTTCCGTGATCAAATTGGGGACGTTTTGGAAAAAGTCAGGTCAAGAGTACCCGAAACCGACGAGCATGTATGAAGAGATTGATGAATGTGGATGAAGCGAAAAATTCTAGAGATTTAATTAGGTATTGAGAATTGACAGTATTATTGTTTTTATTTGGATGTCTATGAGATGCATGTCTATAGATGGGTGTCCACGAATGGAGTATGTCCATAGATGGGTGTCCATGAATGGAGTATGTTCATAGATGGGTGTCCATTATTGGATTTTGGCTGACCATAGCTGGTTTTCAAAAATGTGTCTGTTAGTTAAGCAAAATTACGTTTTTAAGTGGTATGATAAAACATTAAATAATTAATATTGTTTGGCCAAACTGTCTTTTATTACTTCCTAGCAATCCTAGATCTGTAAGTGCGATGAGAAAAAAACTAAATTGCTAAAACTAAATATTTCTCCTTATAGCGTCCATGACTGGTGCTTTTACCTTAGTTGCAGTATTCCAGTAAAAGACTAAGAGTGGCTGGACCGTCTGCTGTTTCTTCTAAATTCAGCGGACACGAATTTTTAGTAGATTCCATAGTAGTCATGTATTGAGCTGTGCACGTATTCGAAGGTAGGCCGCCGGGCATGTGTAAAGTGAAGTTACCTATCTTGTTGGTTGTAGTCCATGCGCAGACTAGAGAATTTCGATGAACCATGCAATGAAAATCTTTGAAATTAGGCGGTCCGTCCACTGCTAAAAAGGCCAGCGAGCTACTATCTCTCTGTTGACATTTCAATTCCATATTTGTTGTTAGATTCGTCACCATTATCTTAATTGAGGTCTTATTGACCCGTTCCGCTGAAAGTCGTTCCAGAACGGAATTTCCGTTCCGATAGTACAGTTCTAACTCTGCGTCTTCTTCACCATTGCAGAATAATTCGAGGGCGTTATCCCTTAGTTCACCTGCTTTAATGTAAAGTTTATTCTCCGGGTATGATCTCAAAATATAATCACCTCTTAATGATATTTCGGCACGGGTAGAAGTTACCAATAATAACAGGGCGCAAAAACAAACAGACATTAAATAGTGAGTCACACACATCTTTCTCGGCCAGCCACTGCACTTTATTTAGTGACTTAATTATGAACATTTGCTGAATGTTACCGAATTCCTTATGAGTAATTCTACGGATGATTGAAGACATTTTTAGTACTTACGTGTATTTAAAACACTAGCTGTACCTATTTTTATCTGTGAACACTTTATTGAACAAAAATACATGTACAAAAGCGAACTTATCCCTAAGGTATCTCTCTCAGTCAAACTTTGTGCTGTTGCCCGCTACTTTGCCTGCGTTTATCGCTATCCCGCGTGAACTACACTATTTTTCGGGACAAATAGCTTATGTTCTTTCAGACAACGTACCTATAATCAATATTTGTGCTAAATTTTATCCAGATCTGTTCAACCTTTCTGCCGTGAAGGAGTACAAACATCTTAACAACCTTTCATATTAACAATATTATTAGTAGGTATCTGTCGTCGTGCCCCCAGAAAAAAGCTCTTTGAGAGCTACCTTACTTAAAGGTTTATTTTTTATTTCGACCTAAATGTTATGTTTCTACAATATTTATTTAAATTCACCCGCATCGTTTTGGTAATTTACATTATTACATAAACAGGAAGAATGAGCTTAATTAGTACTTAAACATTCCTAAAGGAGCAATTACACTTAGCTGCCTGGCTAGCACGGTAACGTTTATCTACCCATTTTGTCTACAAATGAGCGACAAACAATATTTTGTCGCGGTGACTAGCACGCTAAATTATGTCGCGGTATTTTATCCACACTTGACGACTGAGTAGACAATTTGTCTATTGCTCTAACACGGTAATCCAAATGTAGACATAATTAATACCCTTTTGACAGTTAGTTGGGATAAATTTATGTAGGTGGCTTGAGGACTGCGACAAATTTAATACTATGGCCAATGATAATTATAAATTTAAAAAGAGGCAGTTATGTCGATATTAATCAAATAAAAGGCGAGAATCGTAACCTCTGTTTGTGCCCAAACGTGCTGCGGTGGGCTCAGTGATTTCCGACGCATATACAGTTACAAAAGAAATAATATGATAAACTAGAATTAAATAACGAATTGTTTTGATTTGAATGAACTGTGTGAAATGATGTTTAATTTTATGTTATGTTCAATTATTGTGCTATTGTAATCAATAATACATTACTGTAGAGGCTGGAAACTAACTAAGCCGTAAGTAGACCATCTAACCTACTTGTCCGGCAAACATTAAAAAAAATGAACCACCACCACTCATATGTGACATGCCTAAACCAAGCCGCCAATCACGACAAATGCGATAATCCGACCAAATCACGATAAACACTATTTACGAGTCAGCCGCTAAGATTCTTTGACATCTTTAATAGGTAGAATGTTAAAATAAGACTCAATTACACTGAGCGTTTGAACGAATACAATGACCGAAATGCATTTTTTTTTAATCGTTGGCAACACTGCTTTATGTCGTGTGATAAAATTTAAACCTAGGGTTAATTTTATGTTTCGTCCATAGCATGTTAGGGCCCGCGATAAAATATGTCGTGACAATATATTTTATCCACAGACATATATTTGTCTACATTTTAGCGTGCTAAGGCCGCTGATCACCGTATGCAATGACCGGTGACCTTAACAGCGTAAGGAATATGGTAATCGGTTGCGTCCGTTAAGCGACAGCAACAACAACCGGGTGCGGATCAGAATCTATATAGTATTTTATGCAACAGTTGTATTAGAGGGGTCAAAAAAGGCGAGTGGTGTGGGTTGTGGGTGGGAAGAAATACGCCACGAGCTTCTTTTGACTTGCTAATACAACGTTGCATACAATATTTTTTCTACGACTAAGTAGATAGGTACCTACTTACTAATTTAAAATAATACGTTCTCCAAAAATGAAGAAGTCCAGTGTTCCTCGCCATGAAATTCTCGAAGGCTTTATCATTGCCGCGATTTTTTAGACAACAAATTTTCCATCACTTCCTGGCCCGCCGCGGATATTTCTTCCGATGTTAACTTAATTTCGTTTTCATCGATGCTTTTTTATGATACGTTACAAAACTTTGTTAAAACTATTGCGATCAAATAACAAACAAGACAAGAGCGGAAAACATGAAAACGACAAATGACAAAATTGGAAGTTTGTTTATAGTAAACTTCGTTTTTAATTACGTTTACTTTTTTATAGCCTTGCCTTCTTGGCACATTTAGCCAAAACGTTTACAAACTTGCCAGTGACGTTATTAAAATATCTTGTATGTTATGTTGGCAGCTATGCATTTAGTTCAGAAAGTTTTAGTTTTATAAAAAACCGCATGAATTAAATAATTTGTTAAGTTGGTAGCCATGCATTTTCATCGTAAATTTAATGTTGATCGTGTAAAAGTTTTATCTAGGTCTGGCAGTCTATGGCTGGCGGAATAACGGTGGAGCACTTTTAGAGCCATAAGCCAACAAGTGCTTTTAGAGGGAATAGACAATATAGACTTAAGTATCCAAAGTCTTATTATTTATGAGTGTTCTTACAGTGGTGGTCGTGATAACATAAATCACAGATAATAGTACAGGAGTAGGAAAAGTTTTTAAAATGTTTAATGGGTTAAAATGTGTAATAGTACGAAATATATAATGGTATTTTATATGTTACTATTAGCTAAATGAACTTTTTTTGATAGCGTTATTTATTATAATGGGCATCTAAGTACAGTGAGGAAAATTCACATACCACCGTAGAACCCTATTGAAATAAGGTCCCCTTATCCTTATCTATTTATCTTCTATACATATAATAAAGCTGCAGGCGTGCGCGCATCACGTGAAAACGGCTGAACGGATTTTGTTGTAAACTTTACTAACGCATATAAATATTGCTTCAGTATCATAGAGGTGCACTAAAGAGGGATTTCCAAAATTCCCACGGGATTTAATATAACTTATTATAAAAAAAAAACAATTCAATGTCAGAATAGTGCCTGTTCAAATACCTATGCATAGCAATATGTGACTTTTGTCAATAAATGAAGTATACGCGGACGAAGTCGCGGGCAAAAGCTAGTAATAATATATCACTCGAGTAACGGAGGAATTAATACATTTCCCTGAGTGGACTTATAGACAAGCATTCATTGTTAGACCACAGAATTATATTCGATCACAATCAGATGTCTATTTCGATTCCCCTTTGACCTCTTTCCACCTATACGCCCACAATCATGCTAAATGTGGCCTGTAGGTATTGTTACCATTGGCTCTGTTTACCCTGTAAGGGATAAAGTCGTGATTTATGTATAATGTATGTACATTTATGTATGTAAGTATGTACAAATTATCTGGTCGTATAAGTTTGAAACGAATAAATGCCAATAAATAAAAAAAAATGTTTTATCGTACTATTATTTACTATGGCAATATTAGCAATACTTAAAATGTTATAAAAGCAATAATTAGCATAATAATTAGTTTATTCAATTATTAATACTCAAACAAAAAAAAAATGTTAGAAATAAAATTAAAATTCGAAGTTTATTAACATTCTTACTTATCTAAATGCTAAACATTACAAACTAAGAAAGCAGGTGTGATCATTTTTATTCAAAGTACTTAAATTTACAAAAAAACAACAAAAGACAAACGGAGAAGAAAAATTAACTCGCGCATTGCGCATTTCTTCTGCGCACCAATGGCTGCTGGCTAGTTTTTTTTTTAAACTTGCAGACACGGAGGTCGCTATCAATCAATGTTGACTTAGGTAGGTATATATTTCAGGCTAAAAAAAATCCTGTCAAGACGGCTTATGATTATTTGCTACAGATCCAAGCCAAAAAAAGACATGGAATTATATTTTGTTTTTCTTATAAGTACGCATATTATTTTCATTTCTGATTATTAAAATTTATAGTACCAAATATATGAACATGAACATCCGTCGGGGGCTGCCATTTTAATTTCTGTTACAAATTAAAAAATATAATTTAGTACTTAGTATAGAAAAGTCTGTAGGGATGCTGCATTTTGATTCATTGATGACCACATTTTATTAACGTATCCGACGCAATTTCCATTAATGAAAGACTTGTAAAACTACATAATTCGCCTGAATTCAGGGCAAGTAATGGCAGCCCCCGGTGGATTTTTATATATTTGTCACCATAATAATAGGTAAGGTGAATAGGTGCGTGTAAACACTTGGTAAGTAAATACATTTTAGTTTGATCTCTGTCCACTTACGTGGACGTATTTTATATGTCTAGTTTAAGTAGGTATGTCCGGATGGAAACTTGCGACGTAATTTTGTAGCAGATCAACCGATTGAGCTGAAATTTTGCATACATGAATAAGTCAGATGACAATACAATAATCTGGCTGGATATCTATATAGGATATCGTCTCCGCATTCCGTTGGTCCGATTGTCTTGAAATTTGGTAAGTACACATAAGGATGACAATAGAAGTACAGTCAGCAAAAAAAGCTTGTATTTAAAACGAAATTTATGACTGAAACTTATTTTTGCTAACGTGGATCCATCTGAGCAACTCTTGTCTTCAACTCTCTTCTCTTACTCCTCAGCCGTAACATATTTTCTCTGGTATCAATTCTAAATTTATTCAACTCGTATATCATTATTTCAGACGTTTCTTCTTTGTCCTCTTCAAAGCATGCGTCATCATCTAAGTTTATTGTATTGCTTACTCTAGTGGCCAATTTTATATACCTACGATCAGACCAGTATCTGTCATCTAGAGCTTGCTTAGGTTTTATAGATAACATAATATTATATGTCCGTCCGGCACATGGTAGATCAAATACAAAGTCATACCGAAAATAATCATCTATAACCATGTTGGTTCGATTAAATGTGTTTACTTCATGAGTTCGACCTCCAGACATCTTGTATTCCACTCTGTATTCAACAACTCCAAATTTCTTGTAAATATCCAAAGGGATTGTAAAGCTAAAATGTATAGTCTTTTCGCCACCTTTTTGTTTCCTGAAGGAGATGGTGTCTGGTTTCTCCAATTTGGCAATCGAAAGTTTGTTAAAGTCAAACGATTTGTTCAAGCAGAGATTGTAGTTGCAGTATTCCAGTAAAAGACTAAGAGTGTCTGGAGCGACTGCTGATTCTTCTAAACTCAGATAACACGATTTTTCAGTAGATTCACTAGCAGTCGTGAATTTAGATTTGCAGATAGTCGAAGATTGATTGCCGGGCATGTATAAAATGGTGTTACCTATCTTGTTGGTTGTAGTCCATTTGCAGTATGGAGGATTTCGGTGATCCAATATGCAATGAAAATCTTTGAAATTAGGCGGTCCGTCCACTGCTAAAAAGGCCAGCGAGCTACTATCTCTCTGTTGACAGTTCAATTCCATAGTTGTTGTTAGATTCGTTACCATTATCCTAATTGTGGTCTTATTGACCCGTTCCGCTGAAAGTCGTTCCAGAACGGAATTTCCGTTCCGATAGTACAGTTCTAACTCGGCGTCTTCTTCACCATTGCAGAATAATTCGAGTCCGTTATCCTTTAGTTCGCCTGCTTTAATGTAAATTTTATTTTCCGGGTATGTTAACAAAATATAATCACCTCTTACTGACGTTTCGGCACAGTCAGAAGGCACCAAAATTAAAAGGGCGCAAAACCAAACAGACATTAAATAGGGTGTCACACACATCTTTCTCGGCCAGCCACTGCACTTTATTTAGTGACTTAATTATGAACATTTGCTGAATGTTACCGAATTCCTTATGAGTAATTCTACGGATGATTGAAGACATTTTTAGTACTTACGTGTATTTAAAACACTAGCTGTACCTATTTTTATATGTGAACAATTTATTGAACAAAAATACAAATAAAACTAACACAATTGTCAAAGAAGAAATTATTGAAAGAAGAGTGAATGCAGGAAACATGGTCAATGGAGCGCTGCGCGCCTTTGTGAGCAGTGAGAAGGTGTCAAAGAAGGCGCGTCTGGCTGTTCACAGAGGGGTGCTCGTTCCAACACTAATGTACGGTAGCGAAAGTTGGGTATGGCAAAAGAAGCATGAAAGTAGAATAAATGCAGTAGAAATGAGAGCGTTAAGAAGTATGGAAGGTGTATCACTGAAAGATAGAATAAGGAATAGTGTGATAAGGGAACGTGCTGGTGTGAAAGAAGATATAGTGACTAGGATAGAAAAAAGTATGCTTAGTTGGTTTGGTCACCTAGAGAGGATGGATGAAAGAAGATTAACTAAACAGATTTATATGGGGAGTGTGAATAGGTGCGTTGAGAGGGGAAGGCCTAGGCGGACGTTCCGTGATCAAATTGGGGACGTTTTGGAGAAAGGCCAGGTCAAGAGTACCCGAAACCGACGAGCATGTATGAAGAGATTGATGAATGTGGATGAAGCGAAAGAGGTATGTCAGGATCGTAGCAAGTGGAACTATCCCGCGGGAACTACGCTATTTTCCGGGACAAAATGCTTATGTGCTGCCAAACTGCGTATAGATGATCAATCTTTGTGCTAAATTTTATCCAGATCTGTTCAGCCGTTCTGACGTGAAAGAGTAGGTACAAACATTTTAACAAACTTTCACATTTTTATTTCATTTATTTATTTTATTTCATATATTTCACACACAAGCCACTATCATTACAGGTTACAACCTAATGCAAATAGCGCCTAAATTAATTTTACAGAGTCCAACTCAAATTTAAAAATATTAATTAATAATAACTTAAATTACATTAATTACAATAATAATACTAATTCTTTTAATTTTACATTTAATTAATTTACTTATTCTAAGACATATAACATAATACATGCGTAGTTATTTTAAATAATTCAGTCATGGTACAATAAAATAAATCACTTTTATCAGCAACTAGGTGTGCAGATAGCACGGCTGAGGGGTGCGTTACGAAGCAGGTTGGTCCGGCCGGACGGGTCCACCAGCAGCAGCGTTACAATTGTGTTATAATAAAACATACGCTTGATCAGACCAGGGGCCGTACCATGACGTCTTAATGCGTTTCAGTTTAGGTCCGCTCGCTGTCAGATTCATACTAAAAGTGACAGCTAAAACTTGAACTGCGTCGGAATTAGGACGTCATGGTAAGGCCCCAGTATCTTCTATCGTCTGATGCTTGCTTAGGTTTAACAGATACCATAACGTCGTAGCTTCTTCGGGCACATGGTAGGTCAAAGACGACTACATATCGCATATCCTAATTATCTCGTTGGTTCGAATAAATGTGTTTACTTCATGAGTCCAACCTCCAGACAACTTGTATATCACTCTGTATTGGACAACTCCAAATCTCTTATGAACATCCAAAGGGATTGCAAAACTTAAAGAAACGTTTTTTTCACTCTCATTTTCATTGTAAGGCGCGATGGAGACTATAGTTGGTTGCTCCAATTTGGAAATCGGTAGTTTGTTAAATTCATTGATTTGTTTTAAAAGACGAAGAGTAGCGTCTGTTTCCTTTAACATCAGTGCACACGTAGAATGGGCGTTACTATCGAATGCTCGTAAGATGGCACTGCAGTTCACAGAAGGTTGATCGCCGATCACGTGCAGCGTGAAATCGCCCATCTTGTTGGCTGTGGCCCATGAACCGTTGAGATTATTTAGAATTTGCAAAACGCAATGAAAATTTGTGACATCAGGCTGTCCGTCGGCTAATATTTTCATTGAACTGTAGATGGCTGCCAAGGGGATGATACATGACAATTGTATTTATGTTATTGTTCGTTTCAAGATCATTTTTATTCTGGTCTTGTTCACCTTTTCCTCTGAAAGTTCTGAAAAGGGTCCTTCGTTCACATAAATCCATTGTAAATCGTCGTCTCCTTCGCCTTTGCAAAATATTTTGAACCCGCAAAATATCACTTATAAGTTCTCCTGGTTTAATAGAAAGTTTCGCTTCAAAGTTTGAATTAATACGGAACAGGGGCCTTACCACGACGTCTTAATTCGTTTTAGTTTAGGTTCGCTTGCTGTCAGATTCATACTAAAAGTGACAGCTAAAACTTGAACTGAGTCGGAATTAGGACGTCATGGTAGGGCCCCAGGTAATTACCTCTCGTAAGCACCGGAATACTATCATAATATTCTGAGAAATAAGGAGGAGGCAAATTACAATAATTCATTGTTATCATCATCATCATCATATCAGCCGAAAGACGTCCACTGCTGGACAGGACATAGGCCTCCCCCAAGGCTCTCCACTCGGACCGGTCCTGTGCCTTCCGCATCCACCACGATCCCGTGATCCTGATATCGTCACCTCTATGGCAAAGTCATGAATCTGCAGTTTTGGCAAAAATGAGATTTTGATGCCACGTATTTCCAAATATGATTTTTGAACTTTCAAAACGCTCCCCTGAAAAGTTCAATTTTTGCAGATTCATGACTTTGCCATAGAGGTGACGATATCCTTATATCATCAACACTTAAATATTTCTCATAATCAGTGAAAGAAGGCACTAATAATAACATGGTGCAAAACAATACCGACACTAAATTAGGCGTTACACACATCTTGGCTCACCACTGCACATTTTGGTAATGATGTTATTTACGAAGTATTCTGCTATTTTATCGATATATTTAATTAGTGAGCTCAATGGCTGGTCGAGGTTACAAGATTTTCCTTTAAACATTTACCTATTCAAAATAGTTAACATATTTTATTCATGTTACTAGCCTTTTCCCACAAAGACGTCCGCACGGAATTCATATATTTGGTGAAGCTCTTACTCGCAATTTCGTTGGACTATGACGAGAGGTGACCCAGCCAGGACCGTCTCCGCATTCGGTTGGTCCGATTATCTTGAAATTTGGTACACATACGGATGACAAAAGTACAGTCAGCAAAACAAAAAAAAATGACTGAAACTTATTTTTGCTAACGTGGATCCATCTGAGCAACTCTTGTCTTCAACTCTCTTATCTTACTCCTCAGCCGTAACATATTTTCTCTGGTTTCAATTCTAAATTTATTCAATTCGTATATCATTAATTCACGCGTTTCTTCTTTATCGTCTTCAAAGCATGCGACATCATCTAAGTTTATTGTATTGCCTACTCCAGTGCTAAATGGTATATCCAAACGATCAGACCAGTATCTGTCATCTAGAGCTTGCTTAGGTTTTATAGATACCAGAACATTATATGTTCGTCCGACACATGGTATGTCAAAAACGACTAAATACTGAACATCAGTGTCATCAATTATGACATAGTTGTTTTTGTTGTTTATTTTATGAGTTCGACCTCCGGACATCTTGTATTCCACTCTGTATTCGATATTTCCAAATTTCTTATAAATATTCAATGGAATCCGAAAACTTAATGACACAGATTTATTTTCGTTAGGCACGAAAGAGTACCTCCCTGGTTTCTCCAATTTGGTAATTGAAAGTTTGTTGAAGTCAAACGTTTTGTTCAAGCAGAGAGTGTAGTTGCAGTATTCCATTAATAAACGAAGAGTGGCTGGAGCGTCTTCTGTTTCTCCTAACAACATTAATGGAGTTTCATGATTCGTAGATTCCTCACTAGTCGTGAAATTATATGTGAAGAAAATCCTAGGTTTATCCCCGAGCATGTGTAAAGTAACGTTACCTATCTTGTTGGTTGTAGTCCATGCGCATTCTAGAGAATGTTGATCATCCAAAACGCCGTAGCGGTCATATTTTTTTTCCAGAATGCAATGAAAATCTTCGACATTAGGCGGTCCGTTCACTGATAAAACTGCCAACGTGCTACTATCTCCCTGTTGACATTTGAATAGCATTTTTGTTGTTCGTTTCGTCACCATTGTCCTAATTGTGGTCGTATTAACCTGTTCCGACGAAAGTTGTTCCACAGCGGAATTTCCGCTCCGATAGTACATTTTGAACTCGGCATCTTCTTCACCATTGCAGAATATTTCGAGTCCGTTATCCGTTAGGTCGCCTATTTTAATTTGGACTTTACTATCTGAGAATAAGTCAGTAGACAAAATATAATCACCTCTTATTGTTCTTTCGGCACGGGTAGAAGGCACCAATAATAACAGGGCGCAAAACCAAACAGACATTAAATAGGGTTTCACACACATCTTGGCAAGGCACATCTTGGCAAGTCACTGCATCTTATTAAGTGACTTGAACATTGAACATTTGCTGAATATTACCGAGTTCCTTGTGAGTAATTCTACGGATAATTGAGGATAATTTCTAGTACCTACTTACCTACTTACGTTAATTTAAAACACTAGCTGTGTTTAAGTAGGTACATCGCCTATTTGTTACCTTATTACTTCTGTATACCTTTTTCTGTTTTGATTGTTATATGTGGTGTTCAATAAAGAGTTATTGTATTGTATTGTATTGTACATTTAAACACTATTGAACAAAAAAATACTCACTCAATTCACAAGAAATCCATGTACAAAGGTGAACTTATCCCTTAAGGTATCTCTCTAAGTCAAACTTTGTGCTGTTGCCCGCCACTTCGCCTTCCAAGAATTCGTTGATCTGCTATTCCAGACTACGTATAATCAATCTTCGTGCTAAATTTTATCCAGATCGGTTCAGTCGTTCTGACGTGAAAGAATAAAGACATCCATACATACATCCTCACAAACTTTCACATTTACAATATTATTAGGATCTGTCATCGTGCCTCCAGAAAAGAGTCCTTTGAGAGCTACTTAGAAGGGTTATTAATTATTATTATTCTCCTTGCGAGGATCTTCGCAAGGCGGCTGGCAAGAGCTGGTTGAGAGTGGCCGGGGATCGTGCTCAGTGGCGTGCCATGGGAGAGGCCTATGTCCAGCAGTGGACGAATATAGGCTGATGATGATGTTGATGATGATTCTCCTGGATAGGTGTCCCACTGCTGAGCAAGGGCTGCTGGATTTTTGGTTTTTATGTTTCTTTTATTTGTGACAATAAATATTTTTTCTTTCTTTTTTGCTTTCTTTCTTTCAAAGGCCCTATTTTCTCTACTTAGAGGGTTAATTTCTTTTATTTTGACCTAAATGTTATGGTTCCACAAAACTTATTTAAATTCACCCGCATCGTTTTGATCATTTACATAATTATTCCATAAACAGGAAGAATGAGCTTAATAAGTAGCTAATCATTCCTAAAGGAGCAATTACACTTAGTTGATCGCCGTATTCAATGACTGGTGACCACAACAATGTAAGGAATATGGTAGTTGGCTGCATTCGTCGATTTATATTCTTACTTTAAATGGTCCTATCTCCGTAACTATGATTACCTACTCTAATCCTATACTCTATTTATTTCAGCTAGATACTAAAATTTACCTGTGTTGCCTGTTTTTTTGCAATTTATAAATAGTGATGTGCCACCACTATCGAAAGTTAACGATAAATTAAATTTATTATAGATTTTTGTATGTATAAGCTAGTGTTATCTAACTATCTAACTAATATTATAAATGCGAAAGTATGGATGGATAGATGGATGGATGGATGGATGTTTGTTTGTTTGTTACTTAATCACGCCAGAACGGCCCAACGGATCTGGATGAAATTTGGCACATAGATAGAGAAAAGTCTGGAATAGCACATAGGCTACTTTTTATCCCGGAAAATTGCGTAGTTCCCGCGGGATAGCGATAAACGAATTCTTTGCAGACGAAGTCGCTGGCAACAGCTAGTATTAAATTAAAAAAACTACTTACTAGATCTCGTTCAAACCAATTTTCGGTGGAAGTTTGCATGGATGTACATCATACCTATATTTTTTTAGTTTTATCATTCTCTTATTTTAGAAGTTACAGGGGGGGGGACACACAGTTTACTACTTTGGAAGTGTCTCTCGCGCAAACTATTCAGTTTAGAAAAAAATTATATTAGAAACCTCAGTATCAGTACTACTAGTATGTATGTATTTTCACTACTTAGATATATTTATATGTATTCTAAATTGCACCACCTTCTCAGATCCGTTCTTTTCTCCAGTCCGTTATGGTTGGCTGGCAGAGAACGCTCTGTAGCGATAAGGCCGCCTATTGTTACCTTATTACTTCTGTATACCTTTTTCTGTTTTGATTGTTATATGTGGTGTTCAATAAAGAGTTATTGTATTGTATTGTATCATTTTTGAAGACCTATCCTAGATAGGCACACGTACCTGGGTTTGATGAAAAAAGAAAATTGAGTTTCAGTTCTAAGTATGGGGAATCCCCAAAATTTACTGGTTTTTTTTTGTATTTTGTGTGTGAAAATCTTAATGCGGTTCACAGAATACATCTACTTACCAAATTTCAACAGCAAATAGTAGGTAATTAAAACAAAAACATTTTTGATGCAATTTTAGTTAGGTACTGTAGCAATGGTTATAAAGTTACTCGGTTAATATAAGCAGTACTTAGTATAATGATAAGGTACCTACTTTATTGAAACATTCTTATTCAATGGATAAATTAAAACTAATATTACCTACAAATAGAAGTTCTTCTTCTATTATTCTTCTTTTATTATTTTTTTCTTCTTATTTTTCTTTTCTTCTTCTATCTAAATGCTGGACATTTGGCTGGACAGACTATCTTAAGTCACTAGGTTTACCTATATTAACAATTGAGTTTTTGAATCAATTTTTTTTTTGTCATAAATGGAAAGATCATATAATTATAAGTTTTGTAAGAAAAGTATTTTTAGTTTTTTTTTATTCGCTATAATTAACGAGTTATACTGATTTGAAAATTGATCGTCGAGTACCGCACCGAAAACACACCGACAGTTCCCGAACCAGGCCGAGCCGCGTGTGACGTCACAATGTTAGTTTCCACTCGTAGTTAGTATACAGGTGATACCGTTTTTTGACTTTAATCTACTCTATTCTGTTATTATCCTACTATTATTGTAAAATGCTATTGTTTGTGAGAGCGTATTGGTTTGTGACTCTTTCACGCTAAAACGGCTAAACAGATTTCGATAAAATTTGGCATACACGAAGTTTATAATTTATAATCTGGATTTACGTACCGGCTATAGTAGGTGTCATTCACGATGGATGGCATCCACCGTGGTTCTTATTAATTTGTAGTTAAAGGTTAATTTTAATACATCTACGAGTCTTTGTGGATGGCACTATCTATACTTCTATCCCAACTTTCCACGGTACCGGGATTTAAAACAATAAAATTAGATGAGAATAGTGATGAGTACACTTTGGTAGTAACTATTTATATGAATAAGTAAATAAGTCGTGAGATTTCAGTTCAAAATCCCGTTGATTTTATCCCAGGAGAATTTCATGAGAAAACCCGGAATTTCGAGCACAAAGATGGCGGATGACATTTTGACACTATGACACTAAAAATGTCTATGGGTGTCGTTTTTGAGTAATTTGATGGCTCTGAGCCCGATTTTGGCATATTTTTTTAGATTCAAGATGGCGAATGACATTTTGACACTATTGGCACTTTAACACTAAAATATTGATGGGTGTCGTTTTTGAGTAATTTGGTGCTTCTGAGCCTGATTTTGACATACATTTTTGGATTCAAGATGGCGGATGACATTTTGACACTATTACACTAAAAATGTTTATGGGTGTCGTTTTCGAGTAATTTTGTGGTTCTGAGCCAGATTTTGACATAATTTTTTGGATCCAAGATGGCGGATGACATTTTGACACAAAATGTTTATGGGTGTCGTTTTCGAGTAATTTTGTGGCTCTGAGCTCGATTTTGGCATAATTTTTTGGATCCAAGATGGCGGATGACATTTTGACACTTATGCCACTAAAAATGTTTATGGGTGTCGTTTTCGAGTAATTTGGTGGTTCTCAGCCCGGTTTTGGCATACCTTTTTGGATCCAAAATGGCGGATGACATTTTGACACTAAAAATGTTTATGGGTGTCGTTTTCGAGTAATTTTGTGGCTCTGAGCCCGATTTTGGCATAATTTTTTGGATCCAAGATGGCGGATGACATTTTGACACTTATGCCACTAAAAATGTTTATGGGTGTCGTTTTCGAGTAATTTGGTGGTTCTCAGCCCGGTTTTGGCATACCTTTTTGGATCCAAAATGGCGGATGACATTTTGACACTAAAAATGTTTATGGGTGTCGTTTTTGAGTAATTTGGTTCTTCTCAGCCCGGTTTTGGCATACCTTTTTGGATCCAAGATGGCGGATGACATTTTGACATTACTGACACAAAAAACACAAAAAAGTGTAAAATGTTACTCGAAAACGACCCCCATAAACATTTTTAGTGTCAATAGTGTCAAAATGTCATTCACCATCTTGGATCCAAAAAATTATTCCAAAACCGGGCTCAGAGACACCAAATTACTCGAAACGACACCCATAAACATTTTTAGTGTCAAAATGTCAAAATGTCATCCGCCATCTTGAATCCAAAAAAGTATGTCAAAATCAGGCTCAGAAGCACCAAATTACTCGAAAACGACACCCATAAACATTTTAGTGTCAAAATGTCATCCGCCATCTTGGATCCAAAAAAGTATGTCAAAATCTGGCTCAGAGCCACAAAATTACTCGAAAACGACACCCATAAACATTTTTAGTGTCAAAGTGTCAAAATGTCATCCGCCATCTTGAATCCAAAAAAGTAGGTCAAAATTAGGCTCAGAAGCACCAAATTACTCAAAAACGACACCCATCAATATTTTAGTGTCAAAGTGTCAATAGTGTCAAAATGTCATCCGCCATCTTGGATTTAAAAAATTATGCCAAAATCGGGCTGTTTTACTCTCCTCACCCGGAACACACCAGCGCAAGCATTGCTGCTTGGCAGCAGGATTACTAAGATGCTGGTACAGTCGACGTCAAAGATATCTTTACACTTTAGTGCCTTGTCGCTGCAAGCACTTTGACAACTTCATATGAAACTTCAAACATATAGTTACAACGACAAGGTACTAAAGTGTAAATATATCTTTGACGTTAACCGTACCTAGCGATCCGAACGTACCTACCTAGAACAAGGTTAGGCTCTTACACCCGCAAAAATTCCCATTGAATATATAATACAATCCCACGGGATTATAAAAAAAACTAGAAATACCTATCAACCACAAAATCTAGCCATTAAAATTTACGTATCTACGGTCGAAGAAACTGGATCACGTAACCTACCTAATAGGTACAATTTAGCAATAATATCTCTGGCAGGGTGTATGTTAAAATTCCACAGTGGTAGGTAAGCGATTCAGTATTATCTTTCACTGTACTTAGGTACTTTATTGTGAAATCTCAGGTCCAGTAAAATCAATCCAGTTCACATAAATCAGAAACATTATCAGGATTAAGCTTTTATTATCTACCTACACATGACTAAAACAAAAATTTACTTACTATAAGGTGATACGAACTTCAGCAGATATTTTTTGTATTAAATTTCGGATATTTTTAGTGAAATCAGCCGTTAACCCAGTACTGTCGTGAAATTGCTTTAACATTGTGACGTCACAGCCATGGCGACCAATCATGGCCCGTTCCCGGTCAAGTGGTCATATTTCAAATTTCATCAATTTTGAATTGCTTATAATTAATTAAAAAAAAATATTTTAAGATTTCTTTGAATTAGATATTATATAATATGCTATAAAGTTTTAAAAAACATAAAAAAAATCGATATTTTTTTTAAATTCAAAGACTCAATTGTTGAAGATACCTACTATAAACTCTTATCTCATTTAAAGTACTTATCTATACTGGCGGTCGCATATAAGTAGAAAGGGTAGTCAAAATAGTGATGAGTTGCTAGCCGCATCGCCTATAACATGATTTCTAAGATTTTCGCCCATTCCCTCGATGGGCTTCTACAATCTGCACGGGAAGAGAAGCTGGCACATCCACAGGGCACATCCTACGTCATTTCTTTGCTCCCAGACCAGCATGGAAGACCAATCAGGGGCCTTACCATGACGTCTTAGTGTGATTCAATTTAGGTTCGCTCGCTGTCAGATTCATACTAAAAGTGACAGCTAAAACTTGAACTGAGTCGGAATTAGGACGTCATGGTAAAGCTCCAGTGTCTTCTAATACTTATCCATTTGGGCAACGGTTGCGATTAACTCTTCTATTTTCCTCCTCAGTTGAGACTGTTCCGCTTTAAATTTCACTCTGAAATTTTGTATATCGTACAACATTATATCAGGTGTTTCACTTATTTTTCTCTCTTCGCACACCTTACCGTCAGCGGACACGAAAGTGTCCGTTTTGAAAGTTACAGCAGCGTAATCCGACCAGTATTCTTCTTCTTCAGCTTGTAGGGTCTGCACGAACACCCTGACCTCATACTTCTGACCGTAACATGGTAAGTGGAAACTTATCAGGAAACCATTACCGTTGCTTATTATTGATTCTGACTTGATGGATTCACGTCTATTTGGAAATGACCAGAGTTCAACTGTTTTACTCACGCCGTGTAACAAATTGAATGTTTTAATAGGTATTGAACCTCTCACGTCAACAATTCTGTAATCGTCACCATCATCTATCCTACCAAGTCCTATTTTTGGCGGGTCAAGCTTGACAATAGAAAGATGGTTGAAGTCGAATGTCTTGTTCAAGCAATGTGTGTAGTTGCAGTATTCCATCAGAAGATGAAGAGTGGCCGCTTCCGGCGTGTACCTTGGTATTCTATTCCTATCCCACGTACACGACAAGTCGTAGTGGTCAGAATTCACCTCATGGACCGGTATATCGCAAATTTTCGATGTTTCATCACTGATCACGTATAAATTGAAACCGGCTAGCATGTTGCTTGTTTTCCATTTACAATATAGGTATACAAGGTTTTTTGAAACGCAATGAAAATCTCTAAGATCTGGCGGACCGTCGAATATTAAAGTAATAGGCTGTAGCCCATTCGGTTCATCAGAACAGTAGAAACCCAGTTTCGAGGGTGTTTCAGCCACGTACACTTTAGACCGAATCGTGGTCGTATTAACAACATCTACTGTTAGTTTCTGCACACCTCTGAATTCATCTCTAAGCAGCAACATTAAGTTATCAGCATCCTCCCCGGTACAGAGTATTTCTGTTGTTTCACCAACCTTCAGCAGTACCTGGTCGTGCGGTAGCGACGTAAAATTACCTGTTACTGATGTCCTCTGCATCTTCCTTCTCCGATACGAGTAAGAGTTGACATATTGCATGCGTATCAGTAATACGCATAACACTATGGACAGATAATTCGACGCAATGTACATCTTGTATGTACGACCACTGCAATGCAGTCGGTGGCGTCAACTGTTGCTAATTGCGTTTCTAGGGCTAGTTGTTCGATAATTCTACTACTTACTTCCTTGTGGGTAATTCTGTGTACTCTTAAGAGGAAGGCTAGCCATAATTTAGTTGTCATCTGTATAAATAAGTCCACTGCCGCTGGGAACCATTTTACAGTTTGATGTCTCGTGCTGTGCTTTACTACTCTGAGGGTGCTGATGGTGGTTGAATGATTCAACAGAAAGGTTTTATTATATAATTTGTTAAGGTCTCGTGTAAATTGATTGAAATATAACGATAATTGTTGGAAGTGTCCGGAAAAGTCAAGTTGCTTAGGACACAAATTTCAATTCTGCGATTTCGGCGAGGACAAACTCGTGGACAAAAAAAAATGGTTTTCGGCATTTTCGCTCTGTTTTTTTAAAGAACTTATGTACCCAGTGACACACGTGTTATCAAGCCGAAGAGCAGATCTAACGGTTCACTAACGTTTGACCTAAAAATTATTGACAAAATGATCATTTGACAAACTTTAAATATCTGATAAACCGTACACTTTTTTAAAAACTTATAAAACAAACCTAACCAAACCTTATGTGAGCCACGCATAAAGGTTTTTAGATTTTTAAAAGTTCACGGTTTATAAGATATTTAAATTTTGTCAAATGATCATTTTGTAAAATGATGCTTTTGTCAATAATTTTTAGGTCAAAGGGAAGGACACCAGAGGCCTTACCATGACGTCTTAATGCGATTCAGTTTAGGTTCGCTCGCTGTCAGATTCATACTAAAAGTGACAGCTAAAACTTATAACCCTCTGGAATTCCCTGCAGTCGAGAAAAAAGGCGCGCTTGGTTTGAACCCAGTTCCGATCGTGTTCTTTTGTATATAGGGAGAAACCAAGGAAAAGGCTCAATTTAATGATTAAGGAAAACATTTCTATAATATATGATTTGTCTGTGGTTTACCTGTTTACTGGTTTTACTTCAGACGTGATAGCCTGGTGGTTAGAGAACCTGTAGGCTTATTGTCTAACTCGCTCGCAATCGCATTCGTTTTCATTTTGACAGTTCTTGTATGAATGTGACAGCTACCTGATTCCGATGCCAATTGTCAGCCCATACATGAACTGTCAAAATGAACATGATGGCGATTGCGAGCGAGTTAGACAATAAGCCTAGGCTGTCTCGGGTTCGAATATCGGGCGGTACCTACCAGGTAACAAGCGATACCTAACACATTGAATAATAGGAAATTGGCATGATTTTTCTAACTTTTTTAAAAAAAGGTCATGGAGGTCATCATCATTTCCTGCCTAAATACGTCCCACTGCTGGGCACAGGCCTCCTCTCAGAACGAGAGGGCTTGAGCTATAGTTCCCACGCGGGCCCAGTGCGGATTGGGAACTTCACACACACCTTGGTATTGCTTCGCAGATGTGTGCAGATTTCCAAACGATATTGTCCTTCACCGAAAAGCTCATGGTAAATAAATGTAATTTGTGTGGCAATTTAGACGAAATTGGTTTGTTTACAATTATTAAAATAGATTGGAATGAAGAATAGGTCTAATTTCAAGGAAAACATGAAATACAAATAATTATTTTAATTTAAGTGTGGCGCCATCTCTGGAAGAATAGCGGAACTACACGCCTCAAAAAACGTTCGCTTGTCGGTCCGGGTACCGCACATAAGGTATTTTCATACGGTTTCCGTACGGAATGACGTCAATTCGTAGCCCTGTCCCGTTCCGTTGTATAGCGATGTCCCGTTCGCTGACGTCGCTGTATGTGGCCGGCCTAAACAATACATAATAAGGGTAGGTACTTTTCATATTCTACCATATACCGTATTAAAACATTTCACTGGTAGAAAATTATACAACAGAACATTGACTAGTTCATAATTATTGTATCTGAAATGGGAACTAATTGACTGGGAACTTAAGGAAGGGGCATTCATATTTAATTGACAAGCCCTGTCAGCCATGCTGAAATACAAAATGGCGGCTCGCGGTGACATATTGTTTTAAACCTAAAACTAGAAACTGAAACCGAGGGTTCGGTTTTGGAGTATTTCAGAAATAGGGTATCTACCTACCTAGAATATCAAACAAACAAACAGACATCAAACAGAAACGCTTAGCGACAAATATTCGCATAGTAACAAGGTCACGTGACAGTTGGTAACAGATACAAAAATTCGAAGGCTTACTCACCTGCTATGGGTGGTGTAGGGGTATAGCATGCGTCACGGAAAGACGAGGACCCGGGTTCGATTCCCGGTCATAGCTTTACTTTTCGGATTTTTCTAAGTGTTCTAATTTTCAGTGTCGTTTAGAAATTACCTACAATAAGTATGTTTTTTTTTGCATTGATTTTAGAAAAAATTTGCATGGATCTGCTCAGGATCAATCTAACTACCTAATATTATAAATGCGAAAGTATGGATGGATGGATGTTTGTTTGTTACTCAATCACGCCAGAACGGCCCAACGGATCTGGATGAAATTCGGCACACAGATAGAGAAAAGTGTGGAATAGCGCATAGGCTACTTTTTATCCTGGAAAATTGCGTAGTTCCCGCGGGATAGCGATAAACGAATTCTTTGCAGACGAAATCGCGGGCAACAGCTACTTAGTCGATTATAATGGCGTAAAAAACGTCCCCAGTTTTTCCTGCAAAATTTAGTTATCTATGATGACGTCATACGATCATAGATAACTGACACTTAAGGTAACTAGAACTTAACAAAGAGTGGTGTGGAATACGAGCGTTATTGTCTATTGAATTTGTATGCAACTTGTGGAAATGTCATTTTTTTCTCGCGTCCAACATTTGGTTTTTGCGGTGCTGCTGTTCAATAAAGTAATTAGTATTACCTGTAATTGCAGAGTACTTGCCTTCCGTTTTTAATATACAGGCTGTACCTACAGGTACCTACTGATTTTTTTTTAATTTTTTTTTTTATTTAGAGACTGCAAGGAACTTGTTTCTTGTGTGGTGAAAAATATTGACGATAATCTTGATCAGGTTTTGTTGTTTTATAGGTTTTTATTGAACTTAAAGTTATTTATTTGATGAATTTTTATATGACTTCAGATGTGCACAACGTCGCCAATATCGTTGCTTCTCTTTATTAAAAACTGTTCTCTAAGTTACATTAATTAAAGATACGTTTTGAAAAAAATATATACATAGTTACATTAGGTAGTTATTGCAATACTTAGTGTAAAGATGAAACGGTCGTTACACAAACAAATCAATTAGTTTTTGTTGTAATTAAGCTCTTAATTATGTACGTTTTTTTTAAAACGACTCTAAACGATGTTCATTTATTTTTTATTAATTTAACATAAAATAACATTAATTATATTTCAATAATTATTACAGATATTTGTTTCGTATGCACCCCAATTATAGGTGAACACAGCGTTTGTTCATTGAGAATGTAAATATCTTTACCCAGCTCCCAAGCTATTCTATTTCAATATTAATTTTATAACTTCCCGTAGAAAGTTCACGACGTTCTTGACGATTCCGCCAATGTTGAGGTTGAAGAAGACACTAACCCCCTTTTTCATAAACGCTCTTTAGGCTTCTGCTAACTTAGTAATCGTTTGTCCTTATCTGTCACTTTGACATTTACCTTTCACAGATAAGGACAAACGATTGTTAAGTTAGCGGAAGCCTGAGCGTTTATGAATAAGAGGATAAGTATGTACTTGTTTTAAACCATCCTGTATCTTCCGCACAGCAACTGTCATTCTTGTGGCCGCCATTTTGTTTTTTCTTTCAATATGAATCGTTTTTGTGGGGTTTCTAACCGGAATCGTACAAAACGCGTAATAGTGCGTTAAGACGAAATCAATAATTGTGAATTAATACATAGGTAAGGTCTAATCACAAATCCGAAATTCGTATTAGCGTCCCCCTCACTCTAGAACTAAACACTGTTATGCTACGGCCACATTAGCGGGATTCGGCGAAGGTTCGCCTTATCGCGTTATGTGTGGACGACAGTTTGTTTTATCGCGAATCATTCGGGCGAACTCGAACTGTGTTTGGGCTCCTGTCGGTATCTAGCGCACATCAAAGGATTTTATCGCGACAGAGTTCGTGTTCATGCAAGTGTCTACACTTCGTACTTTGAAATTTCTGAAATGTACGTCAATTTTGACAAGTGACATTTCAATAATTATTTACAGTCATACAATAGAAAGCAAACGCTGCCTCCATCTTTTTGTTTCTTTGAGCTCTTGGTTCATTTTCCCGCCAAATTAAGAGTTGCACGACATAGTTCGCCCGAAGTTTTTATCGTGATAATTTCGTCTAGTGTGGCCACGTAGTTCGTGGTTACACGAACTCGAACTTTTTATCGCGACAACGCGACACGAACCTTCGCCCGCTAATGTGGCCCGGGGGTTAGTGTGAGCGAGACATCATCATAATAAACTTTGAAACCCGGAGCGTTACTCCGATATTCGATTTTCGAATTTTGTATCATGGAGTAAAGAAAAAACATAGAATGTACCAGTTGCTTCTCTTCCTGCGCATGGCAAAAGCCCATCGAGGGAGTTGGCGAAAATCTTAGGAATCATGTTATAGGCGATGCTGCTAGCAACCCATTACTATTTTGAATCCCCTTTTCCATCTATACGCCCCTAATCATAAGTGGTGGCAATAACGGCTGTTTTGCAATAATGAATAACAGTGTTGTGTCATTCTTAAATAGCTGTCATTGTAAACTGTTGTCTGTTATCCTGTTATATTGCTGTTTTACAAAACGATAATGAACTTGTTATTAAATAATTGTTATACTTATTTCGTCGCGATCGCAGCGTAATAAAAACGTACGGGAACAAAAGCAAAACAACGCTCTGTTACCTTGTTTGTTATTGGTCTGTCTGACAACAAACAGCATCAGCTAATAATGATACCAAAAGTCAGTTATTTGAATTGCGATTGCGATGCGAGCTCGCGCGTATAGCGCTATATCTCGCACACACCTACTTGATTTGTTGCGCACTCGCTTGCACTTCTATGCCAAGTGCGGCAACAGAGCGCGTATGAACAACGTTGACAACAGACAACGAATAATGATAACACGATAGCTGACGATTCGATAATGTGTTGTTCGTTGCATGCAAATAATGCATTACGTTATCTGCTGTTGTAATAACGACCACCACTACTAATCATGCTAAACGTGGCCTTAGGCCTTGTTACCTTAGGCTCTGTCTACCCTGTAAGGGATAAAAACGTGATTTATATACCTATGTATGTATGTATATATTGTTGAGTAAATACTCTTTACCAATGTTTTATAATTGTTATTAAAAATAAAGTCGTATGACTGTGAATGTCATTGCCTTCTAGCGAGCGATGTACTCGGAAGCATTCAAATAAAATTCGTTATATATCTTAAAAACAGTGTATTATTTATACTTTAAAATATATGACTTACTCTCCACGGCAGAACATCAGTGGAAGCACTGCTTGGCAGGTAAGATGGTGGTGACGATCCGGGCGGACCTTGCATAAAGTCCTATCGACAAAACACAATCAAATCTTCTCTTATTAATGTCAACATGATACCTTCACGTGTTCCCGAGAAAAAATCTTGACAGACGGACAGCCAGACTGACAGACAAAGGATTTAGTACCTACTAGTAATATTTTATCTAGTAATTATTTCTATACTTTATTTTAGTTTAGGTGCTGTAAGATTCCGGTTTTTTAAAGTATTATCTAGTGCTATATCAATTTAATTGAAAAACCTCCATTTTTATCGTACCTATAATGACTAGCGTCATGACAAATGGCATTATCCCTCATTCGCGATAAAATCGGGAATTACTGAACCAATTACGATGCAAATTCGATCAGGTGGCCGATCTGTTAGTGTCACTGCAGTAGGGTGACCAGGGATTCCTTTACAACAGAAATAAATTATAAAACTTTGAGCTCCTGATACGACACTACATTAACCTTCTCCTTTGCTTGGTCCATAAATGCGCGTCTCGGCCTTCCTCTGCCTCTTCTTCCTTCTATTTTCCCTTCTAACTAACTAACTAACTTAGCTCAGGGACCCAAATAGGGTCTTGGCCTCCGAACCGAGAGCACGCCATCTGTCCCGATCGTGCGCAGCTTCTTGCCAGTCGTCGACTTGAAGACGTCGCAAATCCGCCTGGACACTGTCCCCCCAGCGATACCTGGGTCGCCCAACTGGGCGGCAACCAGTCGGTCGTCCCACGTACGCTCTTTTGGCAGCACGATCCTCTCCCATTCGGAGTAGGTGGCCGAACCAGCGAAGTCTGTTTGATTTTGTTACGCCGATGATGTTGGGTTCAGCCACCAGCTCCTGGATCTCTATGTTTTTACGGATCCTCCACGTGCCGTCGTCTCTCTTGACAGGTCCCAGGATCTTACGCAAGACTTTCCTTTCCGCTACAAGGAGTTGATATACCTCTTTTTGAGTTACTGAATTTTAAATTTTCCCTTCTATCAGAGTTTTTATGTAATCGTCGTTTCGTATCAGGGTGCCGCATACTTCCTCTTCTATTCTCAATCGTCTTCAGCAGTGATCTTTCCCCCACCTAGTCCAAAAACCTCTTCATTTGTTCTTCTCTCTGTCCAGCTTATCCCCTCCATCCTCCGCCAACACCACATCTCAAATGCGTTCAATCTATCCCTTTCTCGCTGGGTCAATGTCCACGTCTCGCTTCCGTACAACGCTATGCTCCAGATGTAAGTCATAGTACTTACTAGAAATTTGGTTTAAATAAATGTAGAATGGAGTAGGCCTGTGCCCAGCTGTGGGACGTGTATAGGCTGGTGATGATGACGATGAAATGTAGAATGGACGCTAACATTATGGTCAGCAAAAAGTAGCTAGTAAAGAAAATCTCGTGCTAAAATTAAATTTTTGGTATAACAATAGTTGACCACTTATATGTGTGGCGCTTCAACAAATTAGTACCGGTAGGATGTAATGATTGAATCCGACACCTTAGACAGAGATTGTACGTTTAAATTGTTCTTAAATGGTCACCCTAGTCATTTTGATCTCGTTAATCGAGCACCTGTCCTTCACGTGATTTGATTAATGGCACAATAATCATTTTGACTGAAATAATCATGTGACAACTAATGAATTAGTTAATCGGATATCGAGTAAATTGATATTTCAATTGGTCTCATTGGACGAATGTAGGTTTACAGTTTTTCTACAGTCAGAGCCCGGAGCGAAAGTTTTTAATACTAAAAATGTCTCTCATTAACTATGAAAAAAGAAAAAAAAAGAAAAAACATCCGAAAAAACTCCAGGAAGTTCCGGCAGAAGTGAAAACAACACACACGCATGCGCGCGAAAAGGAAAAATAACTTTTTCTACGCGAGATTTGAAGGAGAACGCACTGTTATTCCACACCTTATACCACTAGGTCGTTAAAGCGACGAAATCAACGTACACTTCAAAATTCGAACGCGACTCTAGCTTCATTCGTATTTCAAAATTTAATAAGCTCTTAGAGGACTCTGATACCCTGGTACTTAAACTCTCCCTCCGTCTTACGCCTGACGCGAGTTTAACATTTTTTACTCACTCTAAAAGTGTTCAGCGCCGCTATAGTACATTACTGCAGAGGCCGGGAAAGAAAGGCTTGCAGGCTGAGTAATGTATATAGACGCTAGCGCGTGCATTAGGCAGCGGCCGAGCAGCAGCAGGCGCATATCCTCCGCGTGCGTGTCCCCCAGCAGCGCGCCCCGCGCCCGCGCAGCGCACGACGACGACCACCACAAAACAAAACACGATCGCTTTGCAGGCCAAGGGCCTGCCATTTTTTATGAATAGTAGATTGATAAACAAGGGTTGAAATATACCCATTTCACCTGAGATATTTTTTTAAACTTGCAGACACGGAGGTCGCTATCAATTAATTGTAGACTTAAATATTTCAAGCTAAAAAAATTTCCGAACGTAATAATTTCTACTAATTCTCGTTGTATACGCTTGCATAAGCTTATATATAGCAGGAATGTTATTTTAAGATTATTTTGCCTTTTACAATTAAAAAGGAATTATTAGTATAGATTTTTATTTTAAACATAGATTACATGGCTGTATACGTATTTCCATTGCTATGTCCCTCATTTAGATTAGCTAGAAAAAAAAATTACTTTCAACCCAAGGGTCGCGATGAGTCACTTTCAACCCTATATCCAGATAATCAATGACCTACTTTCAGAGTATGAGAGATGAAAAATCCATTATATACCACTTGTCCAACCGCGCCCGCAACGCGATACGTCCCGGCCTATTATTTGGAACGTAAGGTTAACATTTCATTGCATCTTTGAGAAAAAGAAGTTTTCACTTCAAAAATATATAATATCTTGGTACTATTGACACAATTGAACTAGTCACAAACGTTTAGACTCAGAGGTCGTTTAAATCTCCTGTTTGACTAAATATCTTTATGTAAAGTTAAAATCAAGGTAGCAGATGGTAAAAGCCCATCGAGTGAATGGGCAAAAATCTTAGGAATCAGGTTATAGGCGATGCGGCTAGCAACCCATAACTCTTTCCACTTCCACCTATGCACCCACAATCAAGCCAAGCGTGGCCTTTGGGTCTTGCTACCCTAGGCTCTGCTCCCGTAAGGGATAAAGGCGTGATTTATGTATGTAGTTAACATCAAGGACTCGATAATTTCACCCATCAATAAAAACCGTGGGAATCGCAAAAAGGAATGTTCTTTTCTCCGTAATTATAGCATTAGTAATACATGAGAGAGGGAATAATTGCGAGCTCTGATTGGTTGATTACACGGCCGATTGTTCCCGCGGTGACGTATGGGGAATACGCCTTTGGCTTTTGCTTTTAAATTAAAAAGCGAACCTTGTATTTAAAAACAATGTAGGTAAAGTCTAGAGCCCGATTTTTGGAAGCACACATGTGAAAATAATATTCGAAAGTGTCGAAAAATTGTGCTGAATTTAAAATTCAAGTAGCTTAGATATTAAGATACACACATTTATCTAAGCGAATAATTACACAAGTGGCTATACTAAATACTAACCATAAAAAACCTATATTTACAAGAAGGAATTACAAAAAAAAAGTTTTAAAAAGAAATACATACATATACATATCGTCACGCCTCTTTCCCACAGGGGTAGGCAGAGACTACTTTGTTCCACTTGCTACGATCCTGACATACCTCTTTCGCTTCATTCACATTCATCAATCTCTTCATACATGCTCGTCGGTTTCGGGTACTCTTGACCTGGCCTTTTTCCAAAACGTCCCCAATTTGATCATGGAACGTCCGCCTAGGCCTTCCCCTCCCAACGCACCCATTCACACTCGCCGTATAAATCTGTTTAGTTAATCTTCTTTCATCCATCCTCTCTACGTGACCAAACCAACTAAGCATACTTTTTTCTATCCTAGTCACTATATCTTCTTTCACACCAGCACGTTCCCTTATCACACTATTCCTTATTCTATCTTTCAGTGATACACCTTCCATACTTCTTAACGCTCTCATTTCTACCGCATTTATTCTACTTTCATGCTTCTTTTGCCATACCCAACTTTCGCTACCGTACATTAGTGTTGGAACGAGCACCTCTCTGTGAACAGCCAGACGCGACTTCTTTGACACCTTCTCACTGCTCACAAAGGCGCGCAGCGCTCCATTGACCATGTTTCCTGCATTCACTCTTCTTTCAATATCTCTTTCACACTTTCCATCTGTCGTAAAAGCCGAGCCCAGATACACAAACTCTTTTACCTGTTCTACTTTCTCACCCGCAATCATAATCTCACATTCTGTCATGCTATCGTCTTTTTCGAATACCATAACTTGCGTCTTGTCTCTTTAAAAAGAAAACCCCGTCTAAATGTATCGTGTCGTATTGTGTGTCATGCAAAAAGAAATAAATGTCTTTTTTCTTTTCTTTCTTTCTTTCTTCTTTCTAAACCTACTGGCTGCGGCAGGGTCTCCATGACGTTGGCGGCATTACCCCTTTGGACCGCAAGTGCGCCTTCACGCTAAAATGGCAAAAAGTAGTAGAAGAAATTCAAGTGGAGTGGAGGTGGAGTGTGTAAAGTTCCCAATCCGCACTGGGCCCACGTGGAAACTATAGCCCAAGCCCTCTAGTTCTGGGAGGAGGCCTGACGGATTTGGATCAAATTTGGAATAGAGACAGCCGATAGCCTAGATTAAAACATAGGCTACTTTTTATCCTGGAAAATTGCATGGCTCCCGCGGGATATTAGCGATAAACATGTCAAAGCTCGTAGCTTTCTAGAGTCACAACGTAAATAATTATTGCAGAATATAAACAACATCTTAAGTCTACGCGGAAGAAGTCGAGGGCAGAAGCTATACTTCATTTAATTAAGAATGAGAAACCACAATAACAGTATATTGCGTCTGGTCAACTATTTCTTACCTAGCTAATAGTAGTACAATAGTCTGGGAGCCGCAAAATAAAATTGTTTTAATGCCAGTTTATTTACGTGTCGTCAATTGTTACTCTAGTACAAATTATAAAAGGATTACAGTTCACGAGCCGCAATATAACGTAGTTGTGGTTTCTAAATTAAATGAAGTAGGTATAGTTGAATATACAACTAACTCTACTTATATTGAGAGGTCTTCTAGCCCGTAGCGGTAGCGAGTCCAAACTAAAACCTACAATTAAAACATAGGCTACTTTTTATCCTGGAAAATTGCATGGCTCCCGCGGGATATTAGCGATAAACATGTCAAAGCTCGTAGCTTTCTAGAGTCACAACGTAAATAATTATTGCAGAATATAAACAACATCTTAAGTCTACGCGGAAGAAGTCGAGGGCAGAAGCTATACTTCATTTAATTAAGAATGAGAAACCACAATAACAGTATATTGCGTCTGGTCAACTATTTCTTACCTAGCTAATAGTAGTACAATAGTCTGGGAGCCGCAAAATAAAATTGTTTTAATGCCAGTTTATTTGCGTGTCGTCAATTGTTACTCTAGTACAAATTATAAAATGATTACAGTTCACGAGCCGCAATATAACGTAGTTGTGGTTTCTCATTCTAAATTAAATGAAGTACCTAGGTATAGTTGAATATACAACTAACTCTACTTATATTGAGAGGTCTTCTAGCCCGTAGCGGTAGCGAGTCCAAACAAAAACCTACAATTAAAACATGGAGTGGGTGTGTCTGTCTGTCTATGCAACTGTAATTCGGCTCACCGTTTGTGATCTTTTTGTACCGTCACATGTCATTAACTTTTATGAGGTAAATCAACTTTGAAAATAGAAAGTCCATGTAAAAACTATTAGAAGTTTATGTAGAGTGTACGCAAAAAGGCTCTCGAAAAAAAGACGGAATATTTCACCAGGGTTAGTCTGATTGAATCCGGTTAAGATTTTTCGTCGTAGCTGAGTGTTTCCCAAAAAAAAAGTCTACGTGTTAATTTTTTCCAGTAGGCATTTAACTATTTTGGCTTTTTCTTACTCAGAATCGATTACCCTGTCGATTCTCATACAAGAAAAAATGTGTCCAAGATTTTACTATGGATTTTTTTCCGGTGCGTCACGTTCCATACATAAAACCGCGAACAAAAAAGTGACGAACTGGAATGGAAGTTTTGGTACCGATTACATTATTTATTACGATTACATGTATACACGATTGTCAGTATTCCCAACATAAAAAGGGGTGAATCGTTGAAGAAAGAAAAAAAGAAAGAAAGAAGACATTTATTCATTTTACAAGACACACGAACATAAGACAGATATGAAAATTAGATCATCAGCGTTGTGTGTTTTCGCAAAAGTGAAACGTTGATCAAATTTAATAAAATAAAAAAACCGGCCAAGTGCGAGTCGGACTCGCGCACGAAGGGTTCCGTGCCATAAAAAAGGCTAACAACTAGGTACTCTGTTAACGTTACTCTGTTAAAACGCCAACAATTACTTTGTTGTATGGGAGCTGCCCTTAATTAATTATTAACAAATTAATTATTAATTTTTACAAATGTACAAATACATTTGTAATTTGCCGTGAGCTTTTCGGTGAAGGAAAACATCGTGAGGAAACCTGCACACATCTGCGAAGAAATTCAATGGTGTGTGTTAAGTTCCCAATCCGCACTGGGCGCGCGTGGGAACTATAGCCCAAACCCTCCAATACACGGAGGAGGCCTATGCCATGAGGCACGCCGAATTTCGCGACAATTTAATAAATAAATAAAATACAATAACAACAACATGGACTTACTGAAATTGTAGCGAATTCGGAATAAAAAGGCTTAAATATAATACGTAATAAATATAAATAAATTTTGATTTTAGTATTTGCTGTTGTAGCCACAATAAAAATACATAATCTGTGCAAATTTCAACTGTCTATTACGGTTCTTGAGATACAGCCTGGTAACAGACGGACGGACGGACAGACAGCGAAATCTTAGTAATAGGGTCCCGTTTTTACCCTTTGGGTACGGAACCCTAAAAACTAAACTTCTAAATCCCCCCAAACAAAAAACCTGACACATTCGAGCGATTAACAACAATTTATTAGAAATCAAATCCTCACATACCGGAATACAAAATTCCTCACAATTTCTGTATATTTTCAACTGTACAAGCATATAGCTGACTTCACCTACTTTGTTACTACGAAGTTAAGGTCCAAATTACTTGGACAAGGTTCCTAAACTTTAGTAAATCAATCAAGTAAGCAAACCAGTGATTACGAGCGACAGGTCCGCGGGGTACTTGGTTCGATACCAGACGTTGCATCAATCAAAAGTTCTCTATTTAGTATTTTGATTTACAAATCTGTACTTGTTCACTGTTCCTATGAAGATCTATAAGTATATCTATACATCATCACAACCAGTATAAAGCAAAGTCGCTTTCCTGTCTGTCTGTGTGTCCCTTTATTATGCTTAAATTTTTAAAACTACGCAACGGATTTTGATGCGGTTTTTTTTAATAGATAGAGTGGTTCAAGAGGAAGGTTTACATTGTATAATTCTTCGCAGACGAAGTCGCGGGCAGAAGCTAGTAATATAATAAAGCTGAAGAGGGTCTAAACTCTGTACATGGAAGATATTTAAAAAAAAATAGCTGGGGATACTTAGAATCGATTACAGAACACGTCCTAACAGTTTTTAGAATTTTTGTCTGTTGTCTGTATATTTACTGGCCAAATCAAGTAATGATCTTCACCCAATGTTGCTTTATATGTAATTTGTGCTAGTAGTATTAAATTAAATTTAATAAAAAAAAAAAATATATATATAATTTGTTTTTATATTTTTATTTTATTTTTTATTTCCATTTTAATTTTAATTAACTAACATAGTGCTCTAAGTTGTATTACTAACCCGATATGGACCTTGATGTCCGAAATAAATGTTTTTTTTTTTTTTTATATATATTTATTTGTAGGCGCATCACGTGAAAACGGCTGAACGAATTTTGATGCAAACTTTGCTAATATATTGAGAAAATCGCCGACCAGGTTATAGGCTACTTATTATCTCGGAAAATTGTATAGTATGTATGTATGTATGTAAACTCTTTATTGCACAAAAAAAAAATAGTATAGTTCCCGCGGAATAGCGATAAAAATGTCAATTGCTAATTCTACGCGGACGAAGTCGCGGGCAGAAGCTAGTAATAGATAGTATATACTGTGTAAGAGTTTTTAATGATTCACGGTTAAGTTCCGTGATCATGATGCGTGCAACTGTATCGAAATATCGGGTGCTCAATAAAGGTAATCGCGGTTCACATCCCGTTTATAATATTTCGAGTATATACTGTGTATTTACTACGAAACAGACAGAGACGACATCATAGATAACCGACACTTATAATATAATAACTGGAAACTTAAGTTAACAGAGAGTGGTGAAAGTTCTAAAACTCTTATGTTTTCCGTATTTCTTGACCGACGTTACTTTTAATTTCACTTTTACAATTCAAATAATAATAATAATTCTTTTTTTTTTTAATTCTTTTTTTTTCTACAATTAACTACAAGACCATTTCTTACCATGTTTAAAGCATAATAAACTATTTCATTTCATTTCACTTTAATCATCACTTTTACGATATTTTGATATTGTATTGAGAAATGTTTATTTTTAATTCCTATTTCTTTATTGAAAAATGCCGAAAAACATTTAGAGGGGTAACCAGTCAAAGTAACATAGTTTTCCTGATTAATTTGAAGACAGTAGGTACTTAATAAAAATAAATACTTAATGTCAAATGTTCATATAACATAATTGTCTATATAGTTGCCATATACGATACGACCCCTCGATACCCCATATACAACCTCAGCTGTCAGTTCGAAAAACGAGCAAGTATTATTTTCAAATATGGAACCCGTCGAATCGTGACCAGCCGCCGGCCAGCTCGCACGCGATTGGTCGACCCGCTTGGTATGCGCAAGACCATTCGATTTGAAAGGGAAAATCTTTATTTTGAAAGTACTGGCCGTGACTTCGATTCCTTTGGCATTGTGTATAGGTACATCACTAAATTATTATAAAACATAGTCCTACGCCGCGTCTGTCTGTCTGTTCGCAATAAAAACAAAAACTACTGATCGGATTTTCATGCAGTTTTCACCACAGGTTTACGTATATAATTTGTGAAGTTTTTTTGTTCATACATACATACATACATAAATCACGTTTCTATCCCTTACGGGGTAGACAGAGCCTAAGGTAACGAGACCTGGTACATTCGATGTGTTTTCTTTGATACGTCTTAATGTGATTCGATTACGACTCAGTTCAGGATTTAGCTGTCACTTTTAGTATGGATCTGACAGCGAGCGACCCTAAACTGAATTGGAATTGAATCACAAAGACGTCATGGTAAGGCCCCAGCATGGAATATAAGTTCATAGGTTTTCTGTCAAAAATAAGTAACTAATTAGAGCCTGGCAAACGAAAGCGGGACCTGAGAAAACGCGGCATATTCAAAAAATGTACATGTGGTAAGTACCTATTACTAACTGTTTTTCATTTCGCAGATACCTTGAATATCTTCAAGATTATCTGTAAACATAAGCATCGGTGTAATCATCATCATAATTATGGTCAATATATCAAATAATCAGCCAACAAGGATTAAGATTACATAGTCATAGGTACTAACCTAAAAAATCCGACATCGCGTGTAAACATTGTTGTCTCTCTTGGAAAACAACTTCTTTCTCCTCTTGTTTTTGCTTGAACTTACTGATCATGGTATATATAGGAGCTTTCGCACATAACTTTTTATTGTTTTACCCTTATTATTTATTAATGAAAAATAATTCTTCTTCTTCTTCTTTTATTAATATGGCCCCATCGATCAATGCGATGATTTGTGTTCACAAAATACTGACAAGACTTTGACTTGCCTTTGACAGAGAAATAATGTTGCCATATTAAAACTTTAAAAAATCTAGGTCACGCTTTCGTTTGCCAGGCTCTAAGAGTCGAAAATCACGCTAAAAATAACGAATAGAAATTGAAAATCTATAATTTTTCATCGGACAACAAAAGAAAAATAGATTCTCATTAAATAGTCTAGAACGAAATCCAATAATTTCCTTTGCTAGGGGAGTTGCCTACTAATTTCCCTAACCGCCATTTATTTCCCCTATCCTACTGTATAATAAGTAGGCATTCACATTAAATAACCTAAAGATATGTCTATTTTCAATTTTCTAATTGAACGTTGGGGACATTTTTAACCGACTTCAGAGAGGGAGGTATTTATACATTACTAGCTGTTGCCAGCGACTTCGTCTGCAAAGAATTTGTTTATCGCTATCCCGCGGGAACTACGCAATTTTCCGGGATAAAAAGTAGCCTATGTGCTATTCCAGACTTTTCTCTATCTATGTGCCGGATTTCATCCAGATCCGTTGGGTCGTTCTGGCGTGATTGAGTAACAAACAAACATCCATCCATCCATACTTTCGCATTTATAATATTAGTTAGATAACAAGGAGCCTTACAATTGTTCTGGAATTACAGCAGGTGTTTGGCTTACTTGGAGCACTGCTGAAAAATGTTATTTTATTATGTTTGAAAAATGTTATTTTATTATATTTAAAAAATGTAATTTTATTATGTTTGAAAAATGTTATTTTATTATGTTTGAAAAATGTTATTTTATTATGTTTGATTTTACTGTTTCAACGGAAGACCCGCGCTGGCTGCAAGGCCAGCAAATACTGAGTTGGGACCATTTCCCGACAATTTATTTATCTGTTGTTATTAATAATGTGTTGTAACTATTTTTGTGATTTTGATAAACATTTTTTTCTTATTTTATTATTATTAAGTACTAGCTTCCGCCTGCGACTTCGTCCGCGTAGAATTAGACTTAAAAAGGGATGTTTAAAGTATGTATACTCAGCAATAATTATTTACTTCACGACTAGGCAGCTACGACCTTTGACATGTTTATCCCTATCCCGCAGGAACTATGCAATTTTCCGGGATAAAAAGTAGCCTATGTTTTAATCTAGGGTACCAGCTATCTTCGTTCTATATTTTATACGAATCCGTCCAACTGTTTCAGCGTGAAGAAGAAACAAACATACACACTCACTCACTCACATCGTCACAAACTTTCACATTTATAATTTCAAGTTTGAGCTGAAGAGATGGTGTAGTATGGCAATTGGCCACTTTCAGTGTTTAGTAATAACACAATAGTTTACTGCTACATAAACGCATATTGCTTGTAACAGCGACAATCCTATTGTATATAAGCTACATCATATTATACTTACCACCCTCACGCTGCCGTTTCTTATCCTACTAATATTATAAATGCCAAAGTTTGTGACGAATGTGACGATGTGACGATGTGATTGAGTGAGTGTGCATGTTTGTTCCTTCTTCACGCTAAAACGACTGTACGGATTTGAATAAAATTTGGAACGAAGATAGCTGGTACCCTAGATTAAAACATAGGCTACTTTTTATCCCGGAAAATTGCATAGTTCCTGCTGGTTAGCGATAGACATGTCAATTTCTACTTCTACGCGGACGAAGTCGCAGGCAGAAGCTAGTCGTTTCATAATATTACAATGGGAAGATTACACAGTCATATCGAAGAATTTACGCTTCAGTAATAGAGGAAGGTTGCTCTCCATTTAGCGTCTTCATGGATGAAAGTATAGTATTCGAAAAATTCGGATATTTCGAATACTACACTAAGTACCTACATTTCGAATAGGTCAATGAGGCGAATATTGGAATAATACAGATAGCATGAAAGATACAGCAGGACATAAATTTTGATCAACTTTTTTACAGAAGTGTTAAATTAAACTAACTCGGAATAAGAAGTATATCTGTCTAAATAAAAACTATGAAACATTGTTAGTATTGAAACAATTCTTACCTACATTTAATTGTCCAGTCCATCATTCAGGGCCCCATCATCAACCCCAATAAAAAGAATGTTGATCCCGGAGCAATTTCGAAGCGTAGATTTTTCGAATCCCTTCGAAATGCAGTTTAATTGTGGCTAATTCCAGCCCCGAGGCAGTGGTTATGTCTGGACTCGAACCCGCTATCCTGGAACATAATTCATCAGTATGTGATTTATTGTTATATGAATTTTATTGAGTAATGTTTCCTTTTTGTTTTTGTAGGAGAGTAAAGAGAGTTAGACCTAAAACGCTACCTTGCGACACAACTCACCGAAATAATTACCAGGAGGGCTACCACAATCGCTTAATGCATGCTAACTTCTATTCAGCATAAGGGGACAAAGCTATATGGCTGCATATCTGTGTCCCTTACGCTGAACAGAACTTGGCATTAAGCGGCTGTGGTAACCCCCCCTGATCACATTCTAAACTTTACTCCGTTTTTTGCAATAAGTAACTTGTACGCCTACAGTCTTGTTGAACGTGGACTGTAGGTCCTGTTACCTTTGGCTCTGTCTACCCCGTAAGATTAAAAGACGTAATTTTGTGTGTGTGTAAATGTTTTGTTAATGTGTTTTTTATTTATCTATATAGTTAGGTACTTATGTGTTTTATTTATGTTAATATTTTTCCGTATCTTTATGGTTGACTAATAAATCGCTTTTTAGTGATAAAACCGTCTATTGTTTGTCTTTTCTTTTTTGTAATGTTATTTTGTTGTTACACCTCAAGGTGTTCACTTAAGAATATGTATTTGTATTGTATTTTCTTTGTTTTTACTGAAGACAAATTGTAGTGGGAAATGTGATGTCATGTATAGTATAATTGTCAAGGAAAATGTACGGTGGGTCACGAATAACTTCGTTCGATCGTACCTACATACAATCACATACATTAATTAGTACCAAAAGTTAAATAGGTATAAGCTTATAAATAACTGCCTGTCATTGTTATATTGCGGTATAGGTCTTATATTACATAAAAACTCTGAATGGGTGATTCTACATTATCCAATTCATTAAATCAGGAGTTACTTTGCGGAGGTCCATTTCAATGAATAAAAAACATTTACCACATTGACGATCAAATAGCCTAGTGGTTAGTGACCCTGACTATAAAGCTAGAGGTCCCGGGTTCGATCCCCGGTCGGGACAGATATTTGTATAAAAATACGAATGTTTGTTCTCGAGTCTTGGATGTTTAATATTTATTTAGGTATGTATTTATCTATATAAGTATGCTTATCCGTTGCCTAGTGATATTACAAGTTTTGCTTGGTTTGGGGCTAGGTCAATTGGTGTCAATTGTTCCAAGATATTTATTTATTTACCTGAATAAACTATTATTATTATTATTACCTTGCTACTCACGTGCAAGACCGCCAAACTAATGTAAGGCTTGGTTGTCTTGCACATGGGTAGCGGTATAGCAAGGTGAATGTTTTTTTTTTTACATTATTTGCAAAAATCTGAAATTCCTACATTCAAGTATGTACGTAGGATACATGTACTCGTAAGTAGGATAGGAATAGGATAATTATGTTTAAACTTCATAATTATTTATGTCTAGACCATAGAATCACCAACAACGGCACAAATTATACTATCAACAGGAAAATCGAGGAATGGTGTAACATTGGACTGCATTTTGAAACAAAATTAGTATCAGAATTGTCGTACAAAATGTGTATTAATTTTGCATTATTTCTGTCCATTGTGCTTTGCATCTCACCTCAAGATGTGGAATCTGTATCTTCGATTCTACATTACGGAGATCCTGTTATTGACTCTATTGTTGTGTCAGTGAAAGGTAACTTTTATCAATTATCGAATAACCGCGTGCTCATGAAGGCTGGAGAGAAATTAGAAATATTGTGTACCGGCCCAAAAGCCGACAATATGGTAATAGATTACGATTATCTGAGCGATAGGATATCGTTGCAGATAAAAAGCATAAACGAGACGACTATCGTTGGATCATTTGACGATACTCATAACACAGATAGTTATATTGTGGGCATACATTGCCGCGATCTTGATAATGACAATGTGAATGTTTTACATCAACAAAGTTTTACTTTACTAGTGGACGGCCCGCCAGAGCTCGAGAATTTTAATTGTGTTTCGAAAAAATTTGAATCTTTTAATTGTACGTGGACTACATCCAACTTATTGGCTGCCTTTTATCTTTACAATATCACCGAATCTCCAGTTATTCTTTGTAATATTTCTGAACATAAAGTAGATAGATACATTCACGATTATTCGTGCACGTGGAAAACAAATCTCTTCGAATCTCACTTGGATAAACATCGGCTTCAAATGAAACATTGCAACTACACAAGCTGTTGGAACAAAACTTACGACATTGATCCCTATACAATCCTAAAACTGGATGCAGCGGACTTGTACCATTGCGAAAAATTACGCTTCTACGACGATGAAATATTCTATAATTGTTTCTTTAAGATGGCCAACATAGTACATTTGGGTTTTGGCAGCAAAAAGCTGAGCACAATTGAAATTAAAATAACACAATCTTTTTGGAGTGATGAGATAATTTTCGAATATGCAAGGCTCCGCTACTTTTCTGACATTGAATTTACCTACGCACTAACATTAAAACTGTCTTGTTACATATCAGATGAATTCCAGCTTAGTGCAAAGGCCACTCAAGCCGTTGGTGACAAATACTAGTCAGACAAATCATCTGTTTTCAAAGTAATTGAAGATAGTTATATTGGTGCATGTGAGTTCAAAATTCCAGTGACACGTGGTACGATGTTGTACGAACTGAATAACTTTAAAACAAATTTTATCAAGGAACAATCGCTTCTGAAAAGCGCTATACTCAGGTTGAAAGTCACGCTTGCGATTCTGGCGTCAGATTTTTCACGCTATTTGGATATCCGTTAGAATGCCACACGGTTACGAAGAAGAAGGAGGAAGGAGAAGAGAAAACCATAGAGCTAAGAGAAACGTCTTATGAAAATTACCCTCCGACTTAAAGAGCTAACAAGATGATCAATAAATGAAAATGATTATGATGAGACGTTTGGTCGTCGCCGTAAAGTCCTTGGCCTTAAAGTGTTGGATAACACGTTGTACACAGTAAATTAATTTTTAAATTTGACTCTTTAATCTAACTATCAGTATTCTTGTAATACTTTGTTTCTTTTTAATTTTAATTTTAGATTACCTACATTTTATGTGTTTTCCAAATGTGTTTAAATTGTTTTTTATTTATATGACTCCTAATGGAGAAACTAATTTTAATTTAATTGTGAGTGCTTGAATAAATTTAATTTTAATATATATATATATATCACATGTAAGTAGGATAGAAATAGGATACAATTCAATTTCATATTTATGTCTATTCCGTAGAATTACCAATTCAGAACAAATAATACTATAAACAGGAAAATCGGAGAATGGAAACATCGGACCGCATTTTGAAACAAAATTAGTATCAAATCTGTCGTACAAAATGTGTATTAATTTTGTATTATTTCTGTCCATTGTGCTTTGCATCTCACCACAAGATGCGGAATCTGTATCTTCGACTCTACATTACGGAGATTCTGTTATTGACTCTATTGTTATGTCAGTGAAAGGTAACTTTAATCAATTATCGAATAACCGCGTGCTCATGAAGGCTGGAGAGAAATTAGAAATATTGTGTAGTGGCTCAAAAGCCGATAATATGGTAATAGAATGCAATTCTCCGATACACATAAAATTAAAAAGCATAAACGAGACTACTGTCGTTGGATTATTTGACGATACTGAATACACAGATAGTTATACTGTGGCCATACGTTGCCGCGATGTTGATTATGTCAATATGAATGTTTTACATCAGCAAAGTTTTACTTTACTAGTGGAAGGCCCACCAGAGCTCGAGAATTTTCATTGTGTTTCGAACAATTTTGAATCTTTCAATTGTACATGGACTACATCCAACTTATTCGCCGCCTTTTATCTTTACAATATCACCGAATCTCCAGTTATTCTTTGCAATATTTCTGAACATGAAGTAGATAGATACATTCACGATTATTCGTGCACGTGGAAAACAAATCTCTTCAAATCTTACTTGTATCAACATCGGCTTCGAATGAAACATTGCAACTACACAAGCTGTGAGAACAAAATTTACGTCATTGATCCCTATACAATCCTAAAACTGGATGCACCGGACTTCTACCATTGCGAAAAATTACACTACTACAACAGAGAGTTATTCGATGTTTGTTTCTTTAAGATATCGAACACAGGAATTTTTGACCACACAAAGTTACACACGATTTTAATTAAATTACAACCAAACGATGGGTGGAAATGGAAATCGAGTTATATGCAATATATCGAATATGCAAGGCTCCACGATTATTCTAAGACTGAATTAACCTACGCACTAAAATTAAGCCTGCCTTGTCACACCTACTTTGAATTCAAACTTAGTGCAAAGGCCAATCAAGCCGTTGGAGTCAAATACTGGTCAGACACAACATCTGTTTTCAAAGTAATTTTATCAAAAAATGACCCGGTAACTAAAACTGATAATAATGATATTGATGATGCATGTGAGCTCAAAATGCCAATGACACGTGGTACGATGTTATACGAACTGAATAACTTTAAAACAAATTTTATCAAGGAACAATCGCTACTGAAAAGCGCTATACTCAAGTTGAAAGTGACGCTTGCGATTCTGGCGTCAGAATTTTCACGCTATTTGGATATCCGTTAGAATGCTACACGGTTACGAAGAAGAAGGAAAAAGGAGAAGAGAAAACCATAGAGCTAAGAGAAAAATCTCTTTGAACATCTACCCTCCGACTTAAAGGCTAACATGATGATGAAACGTTTGGTCGTTGCCGTAAATTCCTTGGCCTTAAAGTGTTGGATAACCCGTTGTAATCCTTACTCTTGTAATACCTACTTTGTTTCTTTTTAATTTTAATTTTAGATTACCTACATTTTATGTCATTTTCTATTTGTGTTTAAATTGTATTTTATTAATACGACTCTTAATGGAGAAACTAATTTTAATTTAATTGTGAGTGCTTGAAAAATTTTCATTTTAATCGTTGACGTTCCGTTTAAGTGCAAAGTTCAGTATTCTTCTTCTTCTTATAGTGCCTCTCCAACTAGTGAAGGTTGGCAGTCAGCTCCGCATATTTCCTCCGATCCTTCGCGAGGTTGAAAAGTTCGGCAGCACTTGCGACTCCGGTCCACTCCCGGATATTGCGCAACCACGACTTCTTCCTACGGCCGACGGCTCTTCTGCCTGCTACTTTGCCCATCATTATTAGTTGCAGGAGTTCATATCTGGCGTGCCTAAGCACGTGGCCCAGATAGGCAACTTTACGCTTTTTGATGGTCTGCATAAGTTGGCGTTTCTTCCCAGCACGGCGTAGTACTTCAACGTTAGTCACTCGATGCATCCAGCTAATACCCAACATGCGTCTATAGGCCCACATTTCAAAGGCTTCTATACGTTTCCGAATTTGCTCTTTGACAGTCCAGGCTTCACATCCGTAAAGTTCAGTATTAATGTCTCTCAATTATTGAGAGACAACCACATAATTACAAGTTATTAGCTTTCTGTACTTATAACGTTGTCATCCATGTCATAATATATGAACTAGAAATATCTTTAACCTGCATGATTGGATGCGCATTAAACACAACGTGTCTACGATAATATCGCTAGTTGTTTTATTTTAGATTTTAGTCATCATTTTAATCATAGAAATCTATATCAATCAAAAACCGGCCAAGTGCGAGTCAGACTCGCGCACTGAGGGTTCCGTACAAATTCGCAAAGTTATTATAAAATCCAGTGTTAGCAGAGCCCTGCTTTTAAGCAAAATGTAGGCAGTGTGAGGTCACTTTATATTGGTGTCTTATATAGACAGACAAAATATTAAATAAAAAAAAAACTACTTACTAGATCTCGTTCAAACCAATTTTGGGTGGAAGTTTGTAACTATGGTAATGTACATCATATATTTTTTTTAGTTTTATCATTCTTTTATTTTAGAAGTTACAGGGTGGGGGGGGGGGACACACATTTTATCACTTTGGAAGTCTCTCTCGCGCAAACTAGTCAGTTTAGAAAAAAATTATATGAGGAACCTCAATATAATTTTTGAAGACCTATCCATAGATAGACCCCACACATTGGGTTTGATGAAAAAAAAAATTACAGTTTCAGTTCTAAGTATGGGGAACCCCCAAAATTAATTGTTTTATTTTTTTATTTTTGTGTGAAAATCTTAATGCGGTTCACATAATACATCTACTTACGAAGTTTCAACAGTATAGCCCTTATAGTTTCGGAGAAAAGTGGCTGCGACATACGGACGGACAGACAGACAGACAGACATGACGAATCTATAAGGGTTCCGTTTTTTGCCATTTGGTTACGGAACCCTAAAAATGAATCGCCGAAATATAAGTACGCGCATAACTTCCAAACGACTGCACCGAATTGAATAATTCTTTTTTAGTTGTGTTTGATACTATTTGCACAAGGTTTGTATAAAATAAAATTTTGAAAAAAAATATTGGAACGGGGGTGAAGCCGCGGGCAACAGCTAGTAATTGATCAAAGACGAAGTGCACAAAAGCTAGTTTGTGTATAAAAGCGTAATATAAATGCTGTACTTATGTTCTTTGTCGAGTTCTTTTTGACTCCTTGGTAGTGGTGGCAATAACGGCTGTTTTGCAATAATGAATAACAGTGTTGTGTTATTCTTAAATAGCTGTTATTGTAAACTGTTGTCTGTTATCCTGTTATATTGCTGTTTTACAAAACGATTATGAACTTATTATTAAATAATTGTTATACTTATTTCGTCGCGATCGCAGCGTAATAAAAACGAACGGGAACAAAAGCAAAACAACGCTCTGTTACCTTGTTTGTTATTGTACTGACTGACAACAAACAGCAACAGCTAATAATGATACCAAAAGTCAGTTATTTGAATTGCGATGGCGATGCGAGCTCGTGCGTATAGCGCTATCTCTCGCACCCACCTACTTGATTTGTTGCATACTTACTCGCTTGCGCTTCTATGCCAAATGCGGCAACAGTGCGCGTATGAACAACGTTGACAACAGACAACGAATAATGATAACAGGATAGTTGACGATTCGATAATGTGTTGTTCGTTGCGTGCAAATAATGCTTTACGTTATCTGCTGTTGTAATAACGACCACCACTACTCCTTGGTTAGACCTATATTGGAATAGTCGTCCACTGTTTGGTATCCCAGTTAAGCTGTCTACATAAGCTCTCTGGAGAGGATTCAGAATAAACTATTTAAGCATCTAAGCTATAAGGCATCCCGTTCTCAGCAAAACTTTGACTGCAAGGATATTGTCTCCCTTGAGAACCTACGCACATTTAAAGACAAAATATTTTTGTTCAAAGCGATTTCTGGTGTAATTGATTCCCCTTATCTCCTTGGTGTAATCTGTATATATAAAACTATTCCGTTACTAAGTGACTGACAGACAACGCACAGCCTAAACCACTGGACTTAGAAACTTGAAATTTGGCACACATATACCTTGAGTATCCCAGAGGAGCACTAAGAAGGGATTTTTCGAAATTCCCACGGGATATGGAATAAATGAGGCTTATATGTTTTTTAGTAAAACTGTAATAACTAGACTCTTCAAATTCAGCACACATGTAGATGATCGTAACACTAAAAAACTAATTTCAGGATTTTTTGATATTCCCACGGGATAAGGAAAAAATGGGATTTATATGATCGATTCAGAGTGACTGATTGACAACGCACAGGTTAAATCGCTGGACTTAGGAACTTGGAATTTGGCAGACGTATATCTTGAGTATCCCAAAAGAGCACTAAGAAGGATTTTTTTTTTATTCCCACGGAATAGGGAATAAATGAGGCTCATATATTTCTCAGTAACAGTAATAACTAGACTCTTCAAATTCGGCACACATGTAGATGATTGTAACACTAAAAAACTAATTTCAGGATTTTTCGATATTCCCACGGGATAAGAAAAAAATGAGATTTATATGTTCTATTCAGAATTTCAGAGTGACTGACAGTCAACGCACAGCCTAAACCACTGGACCTAGGAACTTGAAATTTGGCAGACGTATATCTTGATTATCCCAACTCAAAGGAGCACTAAGAAGGGATTTTTTGAAAACGCCACGAGTTAGGAATTAAATGAGATTTATATATTTCTCAGTACATAACTGTTAACTAGAGTCTTTAATTTTGGCACACCTGTAGAGGATTATAGGACTAAAACATGTTCTCCGGGAAAATGCGAAATTCCCGCGGGACAGAATAAGTGCATTTAACTTCGGGGCTGTTTCTAAAAATCTAAATATAAAAGAAGAAACTGACTGACTGACATAATATCAACGCACAACCTAAACCGCTGGTTCTAGAGATTCAAAATTTGGCATGTAGGTTCCTTATCTAGGGGTGCACTAAGAAAACATTTTTTTAAATTCGACCCCTAAAGGGGTTAAATGGGGGTCCAAAGTTTGTATGGGGAAACAAGATCAGACTATTTTATTCGAAACTTCGCAGGGGTATTCCTGACGATAAATGAGTAAACACCTCTTTCAGGTTTTTTTGAAAATTCAACCCCTAAAAGGGGGAAATGTGGTGACAAAGTCTGAAAATCAACATGGGTATTTGTTTGTACGGTTTATCGGGTCGCTGATTACGAAAACAAAAACAGACGTACCTATTTTTGGAAATTTCCACGGAAACGGGAAAACGGAACTTTTCGTTTTACTGGTTGTAGAACGCTGAAATTCGGCATTTAGGTTGTTTGGAGAGTATAAAGAAGCATTAAGAGATAAATTTCCAAAATTCCCACGGGAACGCGAAAAAACGGGATTTTTCGTTTTACTGGCCGTAGAAAGCTAAAATTTGGCGAGTGGGTTCTTTGGGGAGTGTAGGGAGCATTAAGAGAGCATTTCACGAAATTCTTACGGGAACGGGAAAAAAACGGGATTGAAATACTCCTGGTACACACAAGCGAAGCCGTGGCTAAAAGCTATTTGTCAATAAATGAAGTCTACGCGGACGAAGTCGCGGGAAAAAGCTAGTAGGTTATAAAACTTATAGAGTTCCTAGATTTAATAGTCGTCAAACTAATTGCTTATTTCGAGTCCCCTTTTCTCGAACTAATTATGCAGGTAATTCTTTTATAAGTAGAACCTGTACGAAGAACTTGTGTGTGTCTGTCTGTGTGTGTATGTCTGTTACTTAGTTCTGTACCCGTAAACGGCTGGACGAATTTAAAACAGAGATAGCAAGTACCCTAGATTACCACATAGGATACTTTTAATCGCGGAAAATCATTGACTTACGATAAACAACTAGACTCCCAATCACGCTCAAAAACTGTCGGAAGCAAAAGTCTGCACGACGCGTCTATTGTGCAGAGTTTTGGTTCAGTCGTGTTTCGACCGCGTTCCGATAACAATGTACATGTCTCTTTCGCACCGTAATCTCAAACGCTTGAGAACAAGAGAGAGACAGGTTTCCAGCGCGTGGCGTTGTGTTATTACTTCTCACGATCGTATGCAATTGACATTAAACATTACTGCCACAAAATAAGGTGTTAATTTGAACGAATATGTTAATGTTATCTGTGTAAGTTGATGTGTTGACACACACAATACATAGACAACGCCGCTCGGACGTTTGTTGAGGCACTTTTGTTTGCGATTGGGAGTCTAGTTGTTTATCGTAAGACAATGCGGAAAAATGCAAAGTTCGACTAGACTCGCAGCGGATGAAGTCGCGGCCAAAAGCTAGTTGAAAATAAAGTAAGTAGCGTCTATATCGCACATAGCGCTATATCGTGTCTATAAACACTTTGAACATCGAAGCAGAGTATGGAATATTTGACAACCACAGTAAAAGAACCTATACCTACGCACATAATCATTAGTGCTCTAGAATTCGTTCAGAAAATTCCTTAATACCAAATTAAAGTTACATATCAGCTTATAAATAACTTCCTGTTATTGTTATACTAGCTGTTGCCTGCGACTTCGTCTGAAAAGAATTCGTTTATCGCTTTCCTGTGGGAATTTTTCCGGATAAAAAGTAGCCTATGTGCTTTTCCAGACTTTTCTCTACCTATGGGCAGAATTTCATCCAGATTTGTTGAGCCGTTCTGGCGTGATTGGGTAACAAACAAACATTCATCCATCCATCCATTCGTCCATACTTTCAAATTTGTTATATTAGTTAGACTATTCTTGACTTTTCTCTATCTATGTGTCGAATTTCATCCAGATTCGTTGGAGCGTTCTGGCGTGATTGAGTAACAAACAAACATCCATCAATCTATTCATCCATATATTCGCATTTATAATATTAGTTAGATTGCGGACATTGCGGTATAGGATTAATTATTACCTAAAATCTCTGAATGGGTGATTCTACATTATCCAATTAATTAAATCAGGCGTTACTTTGCGGAGGTCCATTTCAATGAACAAAAACATATTTAACTTGCTACTCCGCAACTCACGTGCAAGGCAGCCAAGCATTACTAAGAAAAGGAGATTAAAAAATGGGCGAATATCTCAGGAAACATGCTATAGGCAATGCGGCTAGCACCCCTCACTATTTTGATTCCTTTTTCCAACTATACGGCAACAATCATTGCCTTCCTATTCACATAAAAAAAAACATGCTAAATGTGGCCTTTTGGTCTTTTTAACCTTAGGTTCTGTCTACACAGTAAGGGATAAAGACGTGATTTATGTATGTGACAAAGTACTGTCGTGTGATTCTCTAAACAAAAGGTCAGGTTAGCTGGAAGAGATTCCTTCTTAGGGATAGGTTCGCCATTGTACTATTTTCTGTGTACTTCTGTATTTTAAATTTTTTATGCGCAATAAAGAGTTTATATACATACATGCATACAAAACTCCTCCGAGCAATGATCACCGTGCCAACCATAACTAGACTTGTCTACTGGTAGGCATTATACGGAGTCAGGAGTTTTATAATATAATAATAATAATAATATTCTTTTATTTCAGACAAAGTCCATATAGTGTTAGTTTACATAAACTTACGTAAACGTTTATGTAATCGGTTGAGTGTTCACCAGCTGACCAGACACTTAACTCCGTATAATACCTACGAGAAAATGGCGTTAAGTTATGTCGAAATAAAAAGCGCAGTGATAATTTTTTAGAGAATTTAGAATACCACTCTAATTAACTAATTTGAGTGGTATTCTAAATTCTTTAAAAAATTTCCGCTATTGTAATGATTTGCCATCGGGTAAACCTGGAAAGCACAACTATTCACAAAAAGTCAATAAACATCCATACAAAATATAGATAAGTTATTTGGCAAACATACGTACATAAGGTAAAGAGATGGTATAATTATTGAAGACTTTGTACCTGGATCCTTCCATTTCCCATAATTTCATTTGTACTAATTTCATTTGCTATAATGGTCACTGGCTATAACCTTCAATTGTCCTAATATCACATGACATAATTTTTGAATGCCATAATACTCAAACGACATTGTTCAACATCCCTAATATTAGATACCATAATATCACTTTCCATAATTTTTTCATTCCATAACTTTCAAAATCACTAATATTTCATGCTATAACAATCATTTGCCATAATTAAGGAAAAAACAGATCCAGATTGTTAAAATTTACTGCTACCGAAACACGGTAGGTTCGTTAGGTTTCTTGCGACCCTCTGAGCAGAAATAGAAGCATCACTAAAGGCTCGGGGGCCACATCACTGGTCAATTAATAGGTTAGGTTAGGTTAGAATGGTGTCAAGGCGCGAAGCGCCAAAACTAGGCGGAATAGGAGCTCCGCGAAGCCTTCGCCTCAGGGTCATTCAGTTCATATTTATATTTGTTTTCTAGACATCACATCTGTTAAGCGTAGATAATTAACACGACTCGTAGTAAAAAACAAAATTTAAAATTATTATTATTATTACAAGAATCAAAATTCCGTGTTTTTTATGGCAAATAATTATTATGGCGTTTGAATTTTATGGCAAATGATTTTAGGACAATTGATAATAGGAAAAATGAAATTTATGGCACCTGAAAATTATGGCAAATGAAAATATGGCTAATGATCATTATGGCATATATATCGTTATGGTCTGTCAGGATTCAACCGAGCTCTATGCGTAGCCGAGCTTAGGTCACCATCTCGACCATCTTCAAGGTACATTAATTGAGATAGAAATAACAGCATACGTGTTTCACTTGTACAGCCAGTCTTTATTCAAATAGCGCTTACACAAAGGACTCAGGACTATCACACTCTCTAACAGACGAAACGTGGAGAGTTCGTTCTGTGCTTGCGCTCACTGGACTGGCGTATCAATGTTAAGAATATCGTTAGCCACCGAAATAAGGCTAGATACTTAGTGCAAAGGTACTTAGCACTTGGATGCACTAACAATTCACCATTAAACTCCAAGCAGTACGTCGATGGAAATAGATTACTTTAGACGTCTGATCTATCGAGTCTCGATCAAGAATGCCTTCTCCTTCTCACCGTCATCAGATGTAACTCTATCATTTTACTAACATTGCAGGTAGCTGCAACTGAGCCAAGCACAGACCACCCCCAAGCGATACCCGACAACGACCAGTTGTCATCGCTTGACGTTTCATAAAAGCAATAACTAATGAGGGTACATTCAACAAAGTACTTTAACTATCATAAGTTTAGTTATTGTAACGACGCTCCGACATATACTTATTATGTAACACATGTAAGTAGGATAGGAATAGGATACAATTCAATTTCATATATGTCTTCGCCTATTTCCGTTAATTTCTTAAAATTCGAACAAGTAGGTACCTAATTAATATAGTTTGTAGAATCACCAATGAGAAACACATTGTACTATCAACAGGAAATCTAAGAATGGTGAACGAATTGGGCCGCATTTTGAAACAAAATTAGTATCAAATCTGTCGTACAAAATGTGTATTAATTTTGTATTATTTCTGTCCATTGTGCTTTGCATCTCACCTCAAGATGCGGAATCTGTATCTTCGATTCTACATTACGGGGATCCTGTTATTGATTCTATTGTTGTGTCAGTGAAAGGTAATTTTTATCAATTATCGAATAACCGCGTGCTCATGAAGGCTGGAGAGAAATTAGAAATATTGTGTACCGGCCCAAAAGCCGACACTTTGGTAATGGAAAACGATTATCCGAGGTATACATACCTTTCTGATCTGTATTGCGATAGGATGTTGTTGCGGACAAAAAGCATAAACGAGACGACCATCACTGGATTATATGACGATACTTATAACACAGACTATAGTTATATTGTGGGCATATATTGCCGCGATGATGATAATGACAATGTGAATGTTTTACATCAACAAAATTTTACTTTACTAGTGGAAGGCCCGCCAGTGCTCGAGAATTTTCATTGTGTTTGGAAAAATTTAGAATCTTTCAATTGTACGTGGACTACATCCAACTTATTCGCCGCCTTTTATCTTTACAATATCACCGAATCTCCAGTTATTGTTTGTAATATTTCTGAACATGAAGTAGATTTGACAGATGAAGAAGACATTCACGATTATTCGTGCACGTGGGAAACATATCTCTTCGAATCTCACTTGGATAAACATCGGCTTCAAATGAAACATTGCACCTACACAAGCTGTTCGAACAAAACTTACGACATTGATCCCTATACAATCCTTAAACTGGATGCACCGGACTTATACCATTGCGAAAAATCACACTCCTACAACAGAGAATTATTCTATGTTTGTTTCTTTAAGATAGGGAACACAGGAGTTTTTGACAACACAAAGTTAGACAAGATTTTAATTAACATACAACTAAACTATGGGTGGGATTGGAAATCGAGTTATATGCAATATATCGAATATGCAATAAGGCTCCACGATTATTCTAAGACTGAATTAACCTACGCACTAAAATTAAGCCTGCCTTGTCACACGTACTTTGAATTCAAACTTAGTGCAAAGGCCAAGCAAGCCGTTGGAGTCAAATACTGGTCAGACACAACATCTGTTTTCAAAGTAATTTTATCGAAAGATAACGTAACTGAAACTGATAATAATGATGATGATAATGATATTGATGATGCATGTGAGCTCAAAATGCCAATGACTCGTGGTACGATGTTGTATGAACTGAATAACTTTAAAACAAATTTTATAAAGGAACAATCGCTACTGAAAAGCGCTATACTCAAGTTGAAAGTGACGCTTGCGATTCTGGCGTCAGAATTTTCACGCTATTTGGATATCCGTTAGATTCTACACGTTTACGAAGAATAAGGAAAAAGGAGAAGAGAAATCCATAGAGCTAAGTGAAAAATCCCTTTGAACATCTACCCTCCGACTTAAAGAGCTAACATGATGATGAAACGTTTGGTCGTCGCCGTAAATTCCTTGGCCTTAAAGTGTTGGATAACCCGTTGTAATGTAATCCTTATTCTTGTAATACCTACTTTGTTTCTTTTTAATTTTAATTTTAGATTATCTACATTTTATGTCATTTTCCATTTGTGTTTCAATTGTATTTTATTAATACGACTCTTAATGGAGAAACTAATTTTAATTTAATTGTGAGTGCTTGAATAATTTTATTTTTAATCGTTGACGTTCCGTTTAAGTGCAAAGTTCAGTATTAATTGAGAGACAACCACATAATTACAAGTTATTAGCTTTCTGTACTTATAACGTTGTCATCCATGTCATAATATATGAACTAGAAATATCTTTAACCTGCATGATTGGATGCGCATTAAACACAACGTGTCTACGATAATATCGCTTGTTGTTTTATTTTAGATTTTAGTCATCATTTTAATCATAGAAATCTATATCAATAAAAAACCGGCCAAGTGCGAGTCGGACTCGCGCACTGAGGGTTCCCTATAAATTTGCAAAGTTATTATAAAATCCAGTGTTAGCAGAGCCCTGCTTTTAAGCAAAATGTAGGCAGTGTGAGGTCACTTTATATTGGTGTCTTATATAGACAGACAAATATTAAATAAAAAAAAACTACTTACTAGATCTCGTTCAAACCAATTTTGGGTAGAAGTTTGTATGGTAATGTACATCATATATTTTTTTTAGTTTTATCATTGTTTTATTTTAGAAGTTACAGGGGGGGGGGGAGGACACACATTTTATCACTTTGGAAGTGTCTCTCGCGCAAACTAGTCAATTTAGAAAAAAAATATATGAGGAACCTCAATACCATTTTTGAAGACCTATCCATAGATACCCACCCCACACGTATGGGTTTGATGAAAACAAAATTACAGTTTCAGTTCTAAGTATGGGGAACCCCCAAAATTAATGTTTTTTTTTTTATTTTTGTGTGAAAATCTTAATGCGGTTCACAGAATACATCTACTTACGAAGTTTCAACAGTATAGCCCTTATAGTTTCGGAGAAAAGTGGCTGCGACATACGGACGGACAGACAGACAGACAGACATGACAAATCTATAAGGGTTCAGTTTTTTGCCATTTGGCTACGGAACCCTAAAAATAAATCGCCGAAATGTTAGTACGCGCATAACTTCCAAACGACTGCACCGAATTGGATAATTCTTTTTAAGTTGTATTTGTTACTGTTTGCACAAGGTTTGTATAGCATAAAATTTTGAAAAAAAAAATACTGGAACGGGGGTGAAGCCGTGGGCAACAGCTAGTAATTGATCAAAGACGAAGTCGTGCACAAAAGCTAGTTTGTGTATAAAAGCTTAATATAAATGCTGTACTTATGTTCTTTGTCGAGTTCTTTTTGACTCCTTCCTTGGTTAGACCTATATTGGAATAGTCGTCCACTGTTTGGTATCCCAGTTAAGCTGTCTACATAAGCTCTCTGGAGAGGATTCAGAATAAACTATTTAAACATCTAAGCTATAAGGCATCCCGTTCTCAGCAAAACTTTGACTGCAAGGATATTGTCTCCCTTGAGAACCTACGCACATTTAAAGACAAAATATTTTTGTTCAAAGCGATTTCTGGTGTAATTGATTCCCCTTATCTCCTTGGTGTAATCTAACTAATATTATAAATGAGAAAGTATGGATGGATGGATGGATGGATGAATGGATGGATGTTTGTTTGTTACTCAATCACGCCAGAACGGCCCAACGGATCTGGATGAAATTCGGCACACATATAGAGAAAAGTCTGGAATAGCACATAGGCTACTTTTTATCCCGGAAAATTGCGTAGTTCCCGCTGGAGAGCGATAAACAAATTCTTTGCAGACGAAGTCGCTGGCAACAGCTAGTATTATAGATAAATGCCAAAGTTTGTGACGATGTGATGATGTGACGATGTGACGATGTGAGTGAGTGAGTGTGTATGTTTGTCCTTCATCACGCTAAAACGACTGGACGGATTTGGATAAAATTTGGAACGAAGATAGCTGGTACCCTAGATTAAAACATAGGCTACTTTTTATCCCGGGAAATAGCATAGTTCCCGGGGGATAGCCATAAATATGTCAATTGCTAATTCTACGCAGACGAAGTCGCGGGCAGAAGCTAGTAGGTTATAAAACTTATAGAGTTCCTAGATTTAATAGTCGTCAAACTAATTGCTTATTTCGAGTCCCCTTTTCTCGAACTAATTATGCAGGTAATTCTTTTATAAGTAGAACCTGTACGAAGAACCTGTGTGTGTCTGTGTGTGTGTGTATGTCTGTTACTTACTTCTGTACCCGTAAACGGCTGGACGAATTTAAAACAGAGATAGCAAGTACCCTAGATTACCACATAGGATACTTTTAATCGCGGAAAATCATTGACTTACGCTAAACAACTAGACTCCCAATCACGCTCAAAAACTGTCGGAAGCAAAAGTCTGCACGACGCGTCTATTGTGCAGAGTTTTGGTTCAGTCGTGTTTCGACCGCGTTTCGATAACAATGTACATGTCTCTTTCGCACCGTAATCTCAAACGCTTGAGAACAAGAGAGAGACAGGTTTCCAGCGCGTGGCGTTGTGTTATTACATCTCACGATCTTATGCAATTGACATTAAACATTACTGCCATGAAATAAGGTGTTAATTTGAACGAATATGTTAATGTTATCTGTGTAAGTTGATGTGTTGATACACACAATACATAGACAACGCCGCTCGGACGTTTGTTGAGGCACTTTTGTTTGCGATTGGGAGTCTATTGTTTATCGTAAGTCAATGCGGAAAATTGCAAAGTTCGACTAGACTCGCAGCGGATGAAGTCGCGGCCAAAAGCTAGTTGAAAATAAAGTAAGTAGCGTCTATATCGCACATAGCGCTATATCGTGTCTATAAACACTTTGAACATCGAAGCAGAGTATGGAATATTTGACAACCACAGTAAAAGAACCTATACCTACGCACATAATCATTAGTGCTCTAGAATTCGTTCAGAAAATTCCTTAATACCAAATTAAAGTTACATATCAGCTTATAAATAACTTCCTGTTATTGTTATACTCGTTATACTAGCTGTTGCCAGCGACTTTATCTGAAAATAATTCGTTTATCCCTTTCCCGCGGAAATTTTTCCGGATAAAAAGTAGCCTATGTGCTTTTCCAGACTGTTCTCTACCTATGGGCAGAATTTCATCCAGATTCGTTGAGCCGTTCTGGCGTGATTGGGTAACAAACAAACATTCATCCATCCATCCATTCGTCCATACTTTAAAATTTGTTATATTAGTTAGACTATTCTTGACTTTTCTCTATCTATGTGTTGAATTTCATCCAGATTCGTTGGGGCGTTCTGGCGTGATTGAGTAACAAACAAACATCCATCAATCTATTCATCCATATATTCGCATTTATAATATTACTTAGATTGCGGAAATTGCGGTATAGGATTAATTATTACCTAAAATCTCTGAATGGGTGATTCTACATTATCCAATTAATTAAATCAGGCGTTACTTTGCGGAGGTCCATTTCAATGAACAAAAACATATTTAACTTGCTACTCCGCAACTCACGTGCAAGGCAGCCAAGCATTACTAAGAAAAGGAGATTAAAAAATGGGCGAATATCTCAGGAAACATGCTATAGGCGATGCGGCTAGCACCCCTCACTATTTTGATTCCTTTTTCCAACTATACGGCAACAATCATTGCCTTCTAATTCACATAAAAAAAAAAAAACATGCTAAATGTGGCCTTTTGGTCTTTTTAACCTTAGGTTCTGTCTACACAGTAAGGGATAAAGACGTGATTTATGTATGTGAAAAAGTACTGTCATGTGATTCTCTAAACAAAAGGTCAGGTTAGCTGGAAGAGATCTTCTTAGGGATAAGTTCGCCTTTGTACTATTTTCTGTGTACTTGTGTATTTTAATTTTTTTATGTGCAATAAAGAGTTTACATACATACATGCATACAAAACTCCTCCGAGCAATGATCACCGTGCCAACCATAACTAGACTTGTCTACTGGTAGGCATTATACGGAGTCAGGAGTTTTATGTAATCGGTTGCGCGTTCACCAGCTGACCAGACACTTAACTCCGTATAATACCTACGAGAAAATGGCGTTAAGTTATGTCGAAATAAAAAGCGCAGTGATAATTTTTTTTAGAGAATTTAGAATACCACTCTAATTAACTAATTTGAGTGGTATTCTAAATTCTTTAAAAAATTTCCGCTATTGTAATGATTTGCCATCGGGTAAACCTGGAAAGCACCAATATTCACAAAAAGTCAATAAACATCCGTACAAAATAAAGATAAGTTATTTGGCAAACATACGTACATAGGTTAAAGAGATGGTATAATTATTGAAGGCCAAGGACTTATAACTGATATGTTTGACGTTCATTAGACTGATAATTATAAATGACAAAGTTTGTGAGTCTGTCGGTCTGTTTGTTACTCTCTCAGGCTTAATCGCTGGATGACTGGCGTTTTTTCAGTTAAATTTCTTAAATAGCACATAGGTTTTTTTTAATACTTACATTCTCACGAAGTCGAAATAAATAATCTGAAATGCAAAAATCTGAAATTCCTACATTCAAGTATACATATTATTGTAACACATGTAAGTAGGATAGGAATAGGATACAATTCAATTTCATATTATGTCTTCGCCTATTTCCGTTAATTTCTTAAAATTCGAACAAGTAGGTACCTGATTAATATAGTTTGTAGAATCACCAACGAGGAACAAATTGTACTATCAACAGGAAAATCTAAGAATGGTGAACGAATTGGACCGCATTTTGGAACAAAATTAGTATCAAATCTGTCGCACAAAATGTGTATTAATTTTGTGTTATTCCTGTCCATTGTGCTTTGCATCTCACCTCAAGATGCGGAATCTGTATCTTCGATTCTACATTACGGAGATCCTGTTATTGACTCTATTGTTGTGTCAGTGAAAGGTGACTTTTATCAATTATCGAATAACCGCGTGCTCATGAAGGCTGGAGAGAAATTAGAAATATTGTGTACCGGCCCAAAAGCCAATACTTTGGTAATAGAAAACTATTTTGCGAGCGATAGGATGATGTTGCAGACAAAAAGCATAAACGAGACGACCATCGCTGGATTATTTGACGATTCTCGAAACACAGATAGTTATATTGTGGGCATACGTTGCCACGATGTTGATAATGACAATGTGAATGTTTTACATCAGCCAAGTTTTACTTTACTAGTGGACGGCCCGCCAGTGCTCGAGAATTTTCATTGTGTTTGGAAAAATTTTGAATCTTTCAATTGTACGTGGACTACATCCAACTTATTCGCCGCCTTTTATCTTTACACCATATATATCCCCGAATCTCCAGTTATTGTTTGTAATATTTCTGAACATGAAGAAGATAGATACATTTCCGATTATTCGTGCACGTGGGAAACAAATCTCTTCAAATCTTATTTGAGTAAACAACGGCTTCAAATGAAACATTGCACCTACACAAGCTGTTCGAACAAAACTTACGACATTGATCCCTATACAATCCTTAAACTGGATGCACCGGACTTGTACCATTGCGAAAAATTACACTACTACGACAACAGAGAATTATTCTATGTTTGTTTCTTTAACATAACTCGCACAGGATTTTTTTATCAAAACAGGATAGACGCGATTGAAGTTCAATTAAAACCACATAACGGTACGTGGCGTTATATGTGGGATGATAGGAGATATATCGAATACGCAAGGCTCCACGATGAATCTGAAACTGAATCTACCTACACACTAACCTTAAAACTAATTTGTGGCCTTCCATATGAATTTCAGCTTAGTGCAAAGACCAACAAAGCCGTTGGAGACAAATACTGGTCAGACGTCACGTCTGTTTTCAAAGTCATGTTATCAGAAAATAACCCGGTAATTGAAATTGATAATGATGATAATGATGATGATAATGATTCTGATGATGACGATATTATGGAAGAGCAATGTGAGCTCAAAATGCCAGTGACACGTGGTACGATGTTGTACGATCTGAATAACTTTAAAACAAATTTAATCAAGGAACAATCGCTACTGAAAAGCGCTATACTCAAGTTGAAAGTGACGCTTGCGATTCTGGTGTCAGAATTTTCACGCTATTTAGATATCCGTTAGAATGCCACACGGTTACTAAGAAGAAAGAAAACGAAGATTAGAAAACCATAGAGCTAATAGAAAAATCGCTATGAACATCACCCTCCGACTTAAAGAGCTAAGAAGATGATGAAACGTTTGGTCGTCACCGTAAATTCCTAGATAACCCTATGACATATTACTAATAGACGCGTTATAGCCGAACAAAACTCCGTTCGGACATGGCAACGTTATCGCCGTTACTTGACATATAAGACGACGCGGTTGGCCTAGTTGGTAGTGACCCTGCCTGCGAAGCAAGCGTCCTGGGTTCGAATCCTGGTAAGGGCATATATTTGTGTGATGAGCACGAATATTTGTTCCTGAGTTATGGATGTTTCTATCTATATAAGTATGTATTTCTCTATATAAGTATGTATATCGTTGTCTGGTACCCATAACACAAGCCTTACTTGCGCTTACTTTGGGACTAGGTCAGTTTGTGTGAATTGTTCCCAAATATTTATATTTATTTATTTATATAAGGACCTCTGCGCGCGCCGACAGCGACTAAACACAAGTCAGGCAATTACCTTGCTTTTCGCTTGCCACGGGGAGATCGCCTATGACGTATCTACCTCAGTTTTATATAAAATATCATAGGGATAACCCGTTGTTGTACTCAGTAAATTAATTTTTAAATTCGACTCTTGAATCTTTATATAATTTTAATTTACCAACATTACATTTTGGATCGCACTTGCGGTCCAAAGGGGTAATGCCGCTAGCGTCCTGGGAACCCTGCCACAGCCAGCAGGGCTGGACGGGGTGTTCTTTTTATAACATAACTTTTTATTTTATAGTTAGGTAGTTTAAGTTTAGTTTTTAATTTAATCCTAGTTTAATTTGTTTTTTATAAATATGTATATCTTTGTTCTTTGTTTCTGTATTGTTTGGTACTGATTTGTGGTGTTCAATAATAAAACATTACATTTCATGTCATTTTCCATTTGTGTTTATATTGTATTTTATTTATACGACCTTTAATTTAGAAAATAATTTTAATTTTATTGTACCTAAGTAAGTAGGTACATGTCATTTTTTATTTTTAGGGTGCCACCACATCGCCGCTTACAAAACGGTGACGTTACGGAATCGCAACAAAATGTATGAAGAAACGGTGAGAAAACGTGACGCATACGACACGTCACAGCAGTTTGGTCGCACCCTAAATTCATTGACTTGACGGTTCCGCTACAGTGCAAAGTTTAGTATTAATAAAGTAATAAAGTAGTTATAAATAAAGATTACCACATTACTACAAGTTCTTAAGCTTTCTGAACTTGCGTTGTCATCCATCCCATATAACGAAATAGAAGTGTATCTTTGACCTGTAAGATTGGATGCGAATTAAACACAATGTACCTACGATAATATCCCAAGTAGTTTTATTTTAGATTTTAGTCTTCATTTTAGTTATAGTCCGCAATCTTGCTAAACGTGACCTGAAGGCCTTTTTACCTTAGGCTCTGTCAACGCCGTAAGGGACAAAGACGCGATTTGTATAATAAATAAATAAATAATAAATATCATGGGACAAATTACACCAATTGACCCAGTCCCAAACTAAGCAAAGCTTGTACTATGGGTACCAGGCAACGGATAAACATACTTATATAATGTAGGTAAATACATACAACATCCATGACTCGGGCACAAACATTCGTATTCATCATACAAATGTCTGCCCCTACCGGGATTCGAACCTGTGACCCCTAGTTTCATAGTCAGGGTCACTAACCACTAGGCTATCCGGTCGTCAAATGTATGTATGTTTTAGTTATATAAATAATTGATAAAAGACGAACTCGTGCGCAAAAGCTAGTATAGGTAAAAAATGGCGAAAGTTTGAAATAAACCAGTTTGAAATAAAATAGGCTACTCTATACCGAATAGCGATGGCTAAAAGAGCTTTCAATAACAAGAAGCATCTACTTAAGGCTAAAATTTCCACAAAAGCTAAGAAACGCCTAATAAAAGTGTACATGTGGAGCATTGCTTTATATGGAAGTGAGACGTGGACCATGACTCAGCGTGATAGAGAGAGGTTGGAGGCCTTTGAGATGTGGTGTTGGAGGAGGACGGAAAGGATTAGCTGGACGGAGAGGAAAACCAACGTAGAGGTGCTTAACATAGTCGGAGAAAAGAGAAGGTTACTGGAGACTATAAGTACCAGAAGAGGGAACATGATAGGACACCTGATGCGACGCGACGAATTCTTTCTAAACCTGCTGGAAGGAAAAGTGGAAGGGAGACGAGGCAGAAGAAGGCCAAGATTAACGTATTTTGACCAGGTGAAGGAGAGAGTGGGTGTTGCGTCGTATCGGGAGGTCAAGAGGCTGGCTGAGGTTCGAGCGGAGTGGCGACTACTCCACCGACAAGAGCCTGGCTCTTAAATGCAAGAAGAAGAAGAAGACTCTACCTACGAGAAATTAGCTGATATCTCAGAAAGCCTGAATTCCAAGCAGACGGAGTCGTAGGAACAACCAGTGTTTTTTCTAATTGGCCTATTATAGTCCCACTGCTGGGCAAAGGCCTCTTCCCTTGACTTCCACAACTCCCAGTCCAGTGCTATTTCAGACCAGTCTGCAGCCTCAGCAGCCTTCCTGATCTGCCTTGTCGTTGTTGGCTATTCTCTGGCACCCACTAACAAGTTTGTTACAGAAAAAAAACAAGTCCAATCATCAAGTATACGCTAGACATATTTTATATATGTATGGTTATACATTATATGTATTAGACACCTAATTCTTTTGCATCTTGGAAACTTGTACAAAGTCGCAAGCGCATAACTAACAACTGACAGTACATTGAATCAAGACTGAAATCTGCTTACTTTCTGTTTAAACTATGTCTTAGAAAAACAGTCTGTCATAAAATCAATCCGGCTAGCTGTTGGTCGAGTTAGATCGACTGTGACTGAACCTGTTCGGTTTTAATTGCAATCATCATCATCATCATCCCTAAAAATGCCATAATGAACAACAACTCGCCACCTGCATCCACCGGTTACCTACCTGCAACTTTCACGTCATTGGTCCACCTATAGTGAGAGGCCTGCCTAAATTACAAAATTATTTCCTTGCTGCTGCTTATTCGTTGACGTGGACAGAATCAACCACACACTTGTCTTTTAAACTGACATTGGCCCAAGCCTTACGGCCGCCATAAAGGGAGAATAGAATAGAATAGAGAGGCCTGCCTATTAATTTAATAATTGATTGAAGATAAAGTAATGTATGCAACTGTACATAATTAGGCCTCAAAACACTTGTGTGATCTTATTTCGAAACTTTTTTGGAAAAGTCATAAATCAAAACTAACCTAACCTGCTAGCTTATTTCGTAACTCGCTCGCAATCGCCATCGTGTTCATTTTGACAGTTCTTGTATGAAAGAAAAGAAAGAAAGAAAGAAAGAAAAAGGTTTATTTGGTGAATTGGTGCAATAAAACAAAAACCAAAAAATGAAATGAATGTATGAATGTGACAGCTAGCTGATTCCGATGCCAATTGTCAGCCCATACATGAACTGTCAAAATGAACACGATGGCGATTGCGAGCGAGTTAGACAATAAGCCTACTGAGCCTCTAGTGTAAGTTTTCACATATAAAAATGTCTCGAACGCGTTCACGTAAACGTCTCAATTACTAAGGAATAATTGGCAGCGCCACTAGCGGATCGAAATGGCAACAAACAGTTCTCATAGCGTTCGACATTTTAACGCGAACGTGTTCGAAACGTATTTTGTGACCGAAAACTTACACTAAGCATACTGATGTGGGCTACGCAAAAAGGTTTTTACATTTTGATTTAAATTTACGATTTAGCCCTATTAAAGAGCTGTGAAAGGATAGATTCCTTCCTTGCTGGTCTGAGGCCTAAGAAAAAACAATGTATGTAATGTACCATTTGCTTCTCTTCCCGCACAGAAGGTAAAAAAGCCCATCAAGGGAATCGGCGAAAATCGTAAAAATCATGTTATATGCGTTGCGGCTAGCAACCCATCACTATTTTGATCCCCCTTCCAACTTATACGCCCACAATCATGCTAAACGTGGCCTTTAGATCTTGTTACCTCCTCTGTCTACTCTGTAAGGGATTAAGACGTGATTTATGTATGTACTAGCTGTTGCCCGTGACTCCGACTGCGATAAATTCGCTTATCGCTATCCCGCGGGAACTATACGATATTCCGGTACAAAAACTATACTATGTTCTTTCCCGGGACTGTGACTATCACTGTACCAAATTTCAATAAAATCGATTCAGCGGTTTTACCATGAAAGATCTAAACATCCAAACATCCAAAATTTCGCCTTTATAATTAATAAGATAAGATAAAATTTTTAAGATAAAATGTATTTCCGAAATGTTTTTCAGTCAAATGATGGGAAACTGCAAGCCACGCTGCTTGGTCTATGACAAGGTGTACAATCTGTTTTTAGTCCGCCATTGCGTGCTGGGCTTGCGTGCGCAGGCGTCATTACGCGCACCACGGCGCCGCGGGCCGCCATATTTGTTTTTTAGTTTATTTTATTCCACTGTCTTGGAGGGCTGCTTTAATTTACGTACCCTTGACGTTTCGAGGCATTCTGCGTCTAGTATGTCGAAGTTTCTTGGAAATCTGGCCTTGGACAGTTGATAGGTAGATAGATATATAAAAACTTTATTTTCTCACAACATAGGTACATTACATAACATGAAGTGAGATCACATATTTAGATGGTAAATACAACACAACATAAGTACCTACTATTACAACAACTCAAGAACAAAAGAAGTAATAAAGAAAAATAAACAACAGTCGCGGCATAAATATAGATACAGCCGTCATGTCAGATATATGTGTCATCGGCCTTATTGTTTATTAGCTTCTGCCCGCGACTTAGTCCGTCGTGTTTATCGCTATCCCGCGGGAACTGCAATTTTCCGGGATAAAAGTAGCCTATTTGCTATTCCAGACTTTTCTCTATCTATGTGCCAAATTTCATCCAGATCCGTTGGGCCGTTCTGGCGTGATTGAGTAACAAACAAACATCCATCCATCCATACTTTCGCATTTTATAATATTAGTTAGATTGGCAGCGACGCTAGCGGCACGTATCGGAAACAGAGTATTCTCATGATAGTTACCTATTTGATATTTAAAAGCAAAAGCAATCGAGTTGTTGTTGATAAAATATTTACAACAAGCGGTTTAATTTTAAGACAATGTATAAGAGAAACATTTTTTGTAGGTAGCTGCATATCCAAAACTGCATAGCACCAAATACGATTCTCTATCGGGCACTAGATCAATAGAATATAGCCCATAATTACACGGTACACGTTGTTATTATGTATAATAACACGGTCTGAGCAGCTAATATATTGATATCGCCTGTTTTGATTGATCGGTGATGAATGGGTGATGAGCTGGAGGCATGGAGTCGATGTTTAACTTATTCTTTTTCAATTAGAAACAAGCATAAAGACATATTGTGTCCTGTTGAAAGAAATACAAACAAAATTTACCCTATTGTTACCTTATTACTTCTGTATACCTTTCTTTCTGTTTTAATTGTTATATGTGATGTTCTGATGTTCAATAAAGAGTTAGCGAGTTCAAATACAAACAAATCCTACTAATATTATGAATGCAAAAGTTTGTCAGGATGTATTTGTAGACGTGTCACTATTTCACGCCTGAACGGCTGAAAAGACGTACGAATCGCGTACATGCCAAGTAAAAAAGCTAATTATTTACTTAAGCTCAATTTTCTTAAATGGTAACATTTTTCAAAAACCCCGGAGATGCTAGTTATCAGCTCACAAATTTGTAAGCTTCATCATCATCATCATCGCCATCCTATAAACGTCCCACTGCTGGGCACAGGCCTCCTCTCAGACGTAAGCTTATAAGTCATTTTTTCAAGTGCGTGGCCTTAGACTGAAGTAAGGTACACAACTCTTAATCCAATTATTTATTACTGACATTGTTGTTTTTAATAAGTTCGTAATGTTTATCGTTACATTGAGGCTTATAAATAAAAGCGATAGGCTTATATATTTACAAATCAAATCAACCTTATATGTAATAGAAAACTAAAGTGCAAGCAGAGAAATTAACAAAATGTGAAGGTTTGTTCTTAACACAATACATACTTATACATATTTACATACATACATACCGTCACGCCTCTTTTCCACGGGGGTAGGCAGAGCAATACATATTTAGAGTTAAAAAAATAAATAAATTCTTTGAAAGCGAAGTCACAAACAACACTAATCAAAAATAGTTAACTAAATGTTTCCCGCGACTTCGTCTACGTAGAATTAAAATTTGTATCCCAGCTTGAGTTTTCCTGACCTTTAATTTCCAACACTTATCGTTAATTTTTTTACGAGTATATATAATGTACACAAAACCTCCACCAGTTATATACCTACCTTAACTTTCCTCAGGAATACCTATTGATGAAAACCGCATGTAACTCCATTGAGTAGTTTTTTAAATACCTTATGATATAGTGAAATACGTACTTGACTACTCCACAGATTTCTCTAATAAAATTTTTAATTGATGCGTTACCGACTTATTTTTCGACAGATTAAATGTTTTTCGAATAAAAATTCAGGAATTCGTACTGGGATTGAAGGTTTTTGATTTAGTGCCTCGAGCGTTGAACCTTTATTACGAAATGTCGTAAGTGCCTAGGGGAGTTGGCGCTTACACTGTTTTATTTCAAGTGAAGATCAGATCATTGATAAAATGTTACTTGCTTTTTTGTGTTTTGACTTTGATTCGTGTGGGAGGTTCTAAGAATTTTAGAGGTTTGATTTATTTAACTGTTTTTCGTCTGATCGGGAAATATTAAAGAACAGTAATCAATCAAAGATCTTTGGATTGAAATTACATTGAAGGCGTTTACGGGAAACTTTGTGTTCAGTAATATTTTTTTGAGCCGCTCGTTTTTATGATGATCACGATTTTATCAGGTTTTATCATCAAAACGATGGACATGCTTTGTGAGCTAGGTACATTTGAAAATTTTTCGAAACAGTAGACGTATGACGTCATTTTGAAAAATTTCCGAAGATGGAATCGAAATAAACATGTAAGTAATTATCGAATATTGAAAACACATTTGAAAATTTCATCCAAATGTGATAAAAATCTGAGGGTGCGGGTCAGAATACATAAAGTTTAAAATGTATATAATTTGCCACTTTGTGAGAAAATCGCATTAATATATCTTAAACTATTAATGTATTTTAACCCATTATGAATTTCAAACTAGGTACCTATATGTATTTTAATACGTATATGTATTTATATATATATAGGTATTTTAAGTTTAGGCTAGTTTTATTTTTAAATAATTTAGATTTAGACATAAAATTATATACACAAACAAATTAATTATTTTAATACGTAGGTACCCATAATCTAAGTACTACCTACCTTCAGCAACAAAACAACAGTTCAGTTCAATAACATTTCAATCACTCAATACAATTAAATGGAGCTATAGGTATTTTTTTTTCTCTAATAGTAATACTAATTCGAAGGTCACTAACATAGTATGAAACTAAGCAACCAAGCGATAAGACCGCTTAGGTATTGAATACTTTGTTCTTTGTTTCCGTATTGTTTTGTACTGATTTGTGGTGTTCAATAAAGAATATTTGTATTGTATTGTATTGTATTGTATAAAACAAAGTCGCTTTCCGCTGTCTGTCTGTCGGTCTGTCTATCCCTCTGTACCTATGCTTAAATCTTTAAAACTACGCAACGGATTTTGATGCTGTTTTTTTAATAGATAGAGTGATTCAAGAGGAAGGTTTATAATGTATAATTCTACGCAAACGAAGTCGCGGGCAGAAGCTAGTATATGTATAGCCAATATTTAATCTGAATCTCGGAAACGGCTCCAAAGATTTTCATGAAATATGGTATGCAGGGTTTCTTGATCTAGCTTGGTTTAATTTTTAGAAAACAGCAAAAAAAATACCGGTCATCCGGGTAAGTAGGTACTTGTAGTTATAACCATGTGATTAAACCACATGACAGAAAGAACATATCAGCTGCCGCGGCCGCGAAAGTATTTTATATGTTTTTGAATAAGAGCTTATTATTTATGTGAAAACAGTAGCGGAGGGTATAATTACAAATTTTGAAAATTATTATAATCGTGACTTAACAAAAATTCCGTACCGACACCATGTACTAAATAGTACGGTCGGCAAATAAGGCGAGTTCAAAATGTCAGCAAAATAAATAATAAACGAATAAATAATTAATTCATTCATTCATTCATTCAAATATCACGAATGATCACGATGGGGGAGGGAGTCCGAGAAGACATCGCGTGTAATTTTTTAATACGGCAGAAAAGTAAAAAAAAAAAAAAAAAGCAGAAGTGAATTTAGCGTCTCTTTGGTATAAAAGGAACTTACCCCTTCCACGTCGTTCTTGCTCAAGATGATTGCCGTAAGCTGTAACTTAATTCATAATCATACTAAGTCCGAAAAGTACACGTGATCTTGAATGGGGGGGGGGGGGGGGGATGGGGAGGGGGTAGCGTTATACAGCCTTATTCATAAAAAATCCTTAATTGAGGTTTGATCAGTCGATTAGTTAACAGACTGATTAAGCTTATTTGACAGTTGTTAAAAAGTATGATTCATAAACGCTTGCTAGCAGTCTGTTAACTAATGAGCTGCTGATGGATGGATTAGACGCGTTATGTTGTCACCTTGACAAATCATAGACCAAAAATGGCAATTGACCAAAAAAAATTGACAGCAGTGGCAGCGAATTAGCGGGAAACCAGCGAATTAACATGACAGACTAGGCAGTGTGGATCTAGTTTCCTTTACCTTTCCCGGAGGGAATAAAAACTTAAAACGAAAAAAACTGTCTTGCGTATAGTTTTGCTCTTGCCAAAATCAGCTGTTCACATGCGTGGCAGCCATTTTGTGAGTTAGCTGAGAGATAAAGTAGGGTCTACGGTCCGCTAACTTTCGGAAGACTTAACAGACCCTTGATGGACTGATTAGCGCTAATTGACGTTTATGAATCATGTTTTTTTGCATCGGTCCTATAGCGAGCTTATAGCGAGCCTCTAACTTTTTATGAATAAGGCTGATAATCACTAAGTATCACCAAAGTGGAGGGGGGCGGGGGTTGAGTGCAGGCTAAATATGATCACATGATTATTGGACGAGCCCTTAGCGCCTAACATTTGCTCACATAAAATAGTCAGAAACTTATTGTCATGCAATAACATTGAATTTTCAACCACATTGCTTGTTGAGTAGATTATTCATATTAACCATTTTTTCTGAACATTATTTTGTATGTGGATTAGATAGCCCAATCTCTAAAATAACTCATATTTTGCTTTTCTGGTCCGTTTTTCCTGCCGAATCCTTTTTACGCATATTATAATGCCAGCATGTCTAGAGGCATGAATTTTTGAGAATACATGTGAAATTGTTGGTAATTGTTGATAACTGTGATGGGAATTTTGTCAAACGCACGAAAATAGCGGTTAAAAGATGTTGATACCCGCCTCTTCAGTCCTCTCGAGACCATGGATGCAAAGTTGCGTCCGAAACGTCGAGGTATTTACAAAAATACTTAGGTAGTATTTACGTGATTAAGTCCTGTTTTCTTATATAATAATGTCCTGTTTGTTATTTGTATGTATGTATGTATGTATAACTCTTTATTGTACATAAAACACATTAATTTGTATCGGTAAGTATAAAATATATTTTTCTGCTGACGCTACTTTCAAACTGCCGACAGCCGGCGGCCATTTTCGGAACGTGATTTTTTAATAAAAAAAATATGTCGGTCGGTCTGTTTAGAGTCTGTACTTTTTATACTATTTTTTCTCCGGGGTTAGTGGAAACCGAGCCTTAACATTAAGAGGGCCGCATCCGTTAGTTTTTTTTATATATTTTTGCCTTCCGGTAATTTGCTTAACTGTTAGATTTTTAAAAATATTTCGTGTTTCTATAACGATGACTCATTCGTAAATGGAACTGAACTTTTACTTTGTTTTTGAATTAGGATATACATAGGTAAATACTAAATCACGATGAGAAAGAGATTGAAAAATCTGTCATTGCATCCATATATATTTTGAGGTAAGTATATATGGAATGACAGACTTTTAAGTCCCTTTCTTATCCCGATTTAGAAGAAAATTTTAACGCACTAAGAAGTTATTAATTTAATCACCTATGAGATTTTGGAAAAATCATACAACGCATGGGTAGAGAACCCATAATCTATAATTTATCCAATAAGTATATTGTAATTTTCTAATTTTGTAACTGTGTAGTTTCATTCGTACTTATTTAAAAATAAGCTCTTAGAGGATCTGATATCCTGGTACTTAAACTCTCCCTTCGTCTTACGCCTGACGCGAGTTCAACATTTTTTACCCATCCCAAAAAGTGCTCAGCGCCGCTTAAGTAGTTTTCACTTCGAAAATAACGAGCAAAGCTTGGTCTTTCAGGTACCTCTTTATACTAAACTGTCTCTTGCCCGCACTCCGTCGACGCTGAAAATAAAATGTGTATCTTAGACCTTTCCCGGAAATTCCAGCAACTATAGTGTATTTTTTCGGCCCGCGGAATTCTGACATTTCTCGGTATTACCAGTCATATAAACGTTCCTTAAATCCGTGGTAAGAAAAGGAAAAAAAAAAAAAATTTTGAACATTATGTTGAAGTTGAAATACTTAAACTAAAAATCATTTTTACATATTAGTAATTAACAGATATTTGGTTTAATTTTAAATTGCATAATTTAGACATAATTAATAATCTTTTCTTTTTTTTGGGAGAATATAAATTGTTTGGGGTATCACTTTGAGTATTGTCATATATTACAAACCTTCGGTCTACGATTATAATAATATTGATTTATTTCGTAATATTTAATAAAAAGAATGAACAGAACGTAAAACTTCAGCAGTCAGCTGTCATTCTTCCGGCAAAATATAGGAAAATATTTTAATTGCTCCTCCCCCAATATCAAAATTACATTAAACCGAACAATCTCCTCACGTGTGTAATGTTATGTCACTACGTCGACATGGCAAAATATGCCTTGCTAAAATAAAGACGTGATTTATGTATGTACGTATGTATGTGATAATAAGGATGACTTTTAAAGTTTTCAACTTAGATCTTCTGTACTCTAATTGGCCAATTGTCGTTAAAATAAAAGCTGCCATTAATTTTTAAATCCATTATTTGAGTACCTAATGTTAGAACGTCACCGTATTTTATTATTTTTATTTGTTAGTTAAAATAACGAAAGCTTAGTGTGACAATTTATTTGTTCAGCAGAAAAAAATGTTGGTGACCCCTGAAACGTCTAATTCTGACAGCTGTCAGAATTCCACGGGCCAAAAAAACACACTATAGGTATACTTATATTTCGATCAATTTGTCACAACTTTGATCAACTATAATAGGTACCTAAACTTTAAATTAAAATTATGAACTTTTTGTTCACCAACGAGCTGGGGTTACCATGACGTCTTAATGCAATTCAGTTTAGGGTCGCTCGCTGTCAGATCCAAACTGAAAGTGACAGCTAAATCTTGAATCGAGTCGGAATTAGGACGTCATGGTAAGGCCCGTGGACGGATGACCTGTAGGCTTACAGCCTTATTCATAAAAAGTTAGAGGCTCGCTATAAGCTCGCTATAGGACCGATGCAAAAAAACATGATTCATAAACGTCAATTAGCGCTAATCAGTCCTTCAAGGGTCTGTTAAGTCTTCCGAAAGTTAGTGGACCGTAGACCCTCCTTTATCTCTCTGCTAACTCACAAAATGGCCGCCACATATGTGAACAGCTGATTTTGGCAAGAGCAAAACCATACGCAAGACAGTTTTTTTTTGTTTTAAGTTTGTATCCCCTTCGAGAAAGGTAAAGGAAACTAGATCCACACTGCCTCGTCTGTCGTGTTAATTTGCTGGTTTCCCGCTAATTCGCTTCCAATGCTGTCAATTTTTTTTTAATTCACTAAAAAGCCATTTATGGTCTATGATTTGTCAAGGTGACAACATAACGCGTCTAATCCATTCATCAACAGCTCATTAGTTAACAGACTGCTAGCAAGCGTTTATGAATCATACTTTTTAACAACTGTCAAATAAGCTTAATCAGTCTGTTAACTAATGAACTGATCAAATTTCAATTAAGGATTTTTTATGAATAAGGCTGTTATTGTCTAACTCGCTCGCAATCGCCATCGTGTACATTTTGACATTCGAAATATTATAAACGGGATGTGAACCGCGATTACCTTTATTGAGCACCCGATACTTCCCGATATTTCGAATGAACTTAACCGTGAATCATTAAAAACTCTTACATTTTGACAGTTCATGTATGGGCTGATAATTGGCATCGGAATCAGCTAGCTGTCGCATTCATACAAGAACTGTCAAAATGAACACGATGACGATTGCGAGCGAGTCAGATAATAAGCCTACTGGTTAAAGTCACGGGTTCACGGTGGATGCAAGCCGCTTCCATCAGAGGTCACTGGAGCTCCATGGGGAGGGGGGAGGCCTATGTCCTAAAGTAGACATTAGTATTATATGGCTGATATGATGATGAAGGAACTTTAAGTTTATTCCATTAGATGTCACATGCTTTGTTTTAACGAAAAGCAAACGTAGGGTCAAATGTTTTGTTTTTTATACAAATTTTACAAGGGTTCCGTACCGTATGGACCCCCAAAAAGTAGCATAACATCAAAAAAAAATCTCTTCGGAAGCCAAGAACCAAGCGCCCGCGCCCGATAGATTAATTTGATAAATGCACGTTGTACCCCGCAATTATGAATTTATCCGCAAGAAATTATCTTTTATGGTTATTTTTGGGGTTCCTTTGTGCTGCTTCCACGCTCGTCTGGGAGTAAAGAAAAAACATAGAATGTACCAGTAAAAGTCCATCGAGGGAATTGGCGAAAATCTTAGGAATCATTGTTATGGGCGATGCGGCTAGCAACCCATCACTATTTTGATTATTTCCACTTATACGCCCACAACCATGCTAAACGTGGCCTTTAGGTTTTGTTACCTTTGGCTCTGTCTACCCCGTAAGGGATAGGATATGTTTTTTGTTTACTTATTTTAAGTGTGAGTGCTTTTGTTTACGTTTCAAAAGTGCTGAATTAATTTCAGTAAATTTATATGAAAACACTTCTGACGTATGATCTACCAAACAAAATAGTAATCATCAAAATCAATTCATAATTGGCGGAGCAATCGCATAACAAACATACAAAAACATAGTCCAATTGAGAACCTTTTTTAAAGTTGGTTAATAATTTCATTTCGTCCTTTATTTGTCTTCAATTTCAGGTTATTACATATGTTTAAGTTAAATTAACCCGTTGACAATAACTCACATCCATATTTTTATTTATTGCACCCCTTTTATAACGCTTCCAGTGTTAAAATTACCAGTTATACGACCACCATCTGCTCACAATCACCTAAGGTTCTATAAAGGCATCAAGACATATTTCCTGCAACAATTACGTTAAAGTAAGTCATATTTTAATTCAATAGAACTCAAGGGACTTAAAAACCGCAAACCATAAATATTCATATTGAAAAAAAGAATATTATCAATGTCAATACATTGTCATGTTATAAAAATTTAATTAAAATTGATGCTTTCCGTTTTGACTTATAAGGTTTTTTTTAGAAAAATGATTTTTTTGACTTAAGTCTCTTTAGTACTTCAGTAATGCTTGCGGTCAAAGACAGGCGTTTTTTTTTAATAATGTTAGTAACTCACAATTACATCCAACAAAAATCAACTCTAGCTTATTACAGTACAGTTCAAAGCCAATTGTAAAAGATATCAAATAAATTTCATGCCAGTCTTATCTTCATATCGTGTGTGATACTCCGAAGGTAAAAGGACGTAAGTGCAATAAATATTTTTTTTTAGAATTCGACGTTAATTGCTGAAGGGTAAGGTTTATTTTTACATTGTATTTGTTTTTATAGTTTTGGCTACCAGTTCTTTGAACAGAGGCGTAGGTACGAACCCCGCTTAAGGCATTTTATGTATAAGTCGTTTTTCATAAGTTATTGATGACTTGGTAGACTTATTAGAGCCTAGAATTTGTAGGTAAGTACTTAGCTGAGTTGCTCATGGCTGACAAAAAAAAAAGTTCATTACCTGTCCCGCGGGAACTAAGCAACTTTTCGGGATAATAATGTCCTATGCATTAGTCCAAGTTATGAACTATCTGTGAGCCAAATTTCATCAAAATCCGTTCAGTAATTTTTACGTGAAAGAGTAGGTAACGAACCTTCAAAAAATAACAAGACCTAAAAGCCACGTTGAGCGTGATTGCGGGCGTACAAGTTTCAAAACGGAGAAATTTTGGGTTTTTCGGATCATTCGCTTAGGTACTTATTCAATTTTGGAATAAAGTACTTAAGAACTTATTTTTTGTGTAATTTTTGCGCATACAATTTATAAATATAGGTCGTCGCCAAAGTGACACAAAAACTTTCAAAATTCCATTCCATTTTTGACATAAAACTATTTTTTGCATAAGTATATGACATTGTATGTATGTATACAACTTATAAGTGTATCTGTATAGTATCCGAGTAGAATCTTGCGACTTAATTTTGAAGTAGATATCTTCATCCGATTGAGATTAAATTTTGCATACTTGTGTAAGTCAGATGACAATACAAATAATCTGGTTGTAGAATTCTGGTGGTCCACCCAGGACCGTCTCCGCAGGAAAGAACTTTTCAACAGTTGCTCGAAACTCGATTGTTCACATAATGTAGGACGGATGACAATGCAAGTATAGTCAACAAAAAGTACAGCCAGCAAAACTGCTTATAAACCTAATTATGAAATTATTAGGTTAGGCTGTTTGTTATCAAAACTTTATCAGTTACATCGGTAGATGTCTCAGATCAGGCGCGGGCGCAGGTATAGCGAGGATGTATCATTAAATTATAGTTAACGTTTCCCGAAACTTGAAGCGTGCGTGAGCGCAGGTTAGGCTGCGCGGGACCACTGGTGCCGACACGTTTTTAAAAGCATATACAATCTGCGCGGGAAGACAACCTGCTAGACATTCTATGTTTTATCTATGCTCCCATACTAGCTTCAGACCGCGACTTCCGCTTAGAATTGGCAATTGACATGTTTGCCTCTATCCCGCGGGAACTATTCAATTTTCCGAGATAAAAAGTAGTCTATGTTTCAATCGAGGGTACCACCTATCTCCGTTCCAAATTTTATCCAAATCCGTCCAGTTGTTTCAGCTCGAAGAAGGAACAAACATACAAACTCACTCACTCACATCGTCACATCGTCGCTCACATAAATAAATAAATAATAAATAAATTATCTCGGGACAATTGACACCAATTGACCTAGCTAGTCCCAAACTAAGCATAGCTTGTGATATGGGCACTAGACAACGGGTAAACATACTTATATAGATAAATACATAATTAAACATCGTCACAAACTTTCGCATTTATAATATTAGTAGGAAGTTGGATTCCACGAGAATCTTGAAAAATCCCGATGCCTATTTCATACCTATTCATTTACTTTTTTTACTTGTCATTCCCTAATTGCATACCAAATATCATCACCTTCCTAGCGTTTTACCCGGCATTTGCCACGTCTCAGTACTCCTGGGTACTCAGTAGGTACGCTTTGACAACCTAATCCCAAGATTTGGCGTAGGCACTAGTTCTGCGGGTGGTAGGGCCTTGTGCAAGGTCCGTCCGGATCGCTACCACCATCTTACTCGCTAATCCTGCCGCTAAGCAGCAGTGCTTGCGCTGCTGTGTTCCGGTGTGGACAGTAAGACAGCCGGGGAAGTTACGGGCACAAGAGGCATTTCATCTAAGTCCTCTAGGTTGGCAACGCATCTGCAATCCCTCCGGGGTTGCGAGTGTCTATGGTCAGTGGTGATCGTTTACCATCAGGTGACCCACTTGCTCGTTTGCCTTCCTATTCACATAAAAAAAAAACTAACTAAGCCTTATTGGGATTGGTCCGGTGCCCTTATGATTTTTTCCTTCACCGACAAGCTCAAGGTGAATTTCAAAATGACATTTCGCATATAAATTCCGGAAAATTCAGAGGTGCGAGCTCGGGATTCGAACCCACGACCCTCTGCTTGAGAGGCCATATGTTAAACCAGGCTAATACCGCTTTCCGCAAGTTGTGCCGGACTGAAATTGGTGCCGCTAGTTGTCCCTCCTTTGCCTCCTTTGCTTTTTTTTCTGTCTTTCAAAAGATAATAAATTTCTTCTTTCTTTCTTTCTTTCTAATCGACTTATCCTTATCATCCTCGCAGATAACCAAGTTAGCTAACCTCAGCCAAAGAGGAAGAAATTTTCTTCCCAGACAACTGGTTTTTTAACGGGAAAGATTATTTCCTGCACGATACTGGTAAAACCAATGAATGATTAATTTGGATTAATTTAGGTTTAGGTGCGGCGGGGGTGGCTCATGGGCCACCCCTAAGCCGCGAACATGTTTGTTTTAATTTAGAAATAGTCTTTATTTTACCTTATACTTATGCACGGGGAACAAATCTTTCCCGTTAAAAAACCAGTTATCTGCGAAGAAAAATTCTTCCTTCTTGGCTGCTGGTTAGCTAACTTGGTAGAGACTTAAGTATTCTCGTGTCGACACAAAATGGACACTGGAGAACGGCATTGCCCGCGGCATGGCGCGGCATAATTACGGCACGGTTTCGGGGAACGACAGCCTCCATTACGGCTACCGTGGCTCTGGGACGGATAAACGCATTGTTTACTGCCTGACCCAACGGCTTCGCCGAGAGGCTGGAGGGGCTGCTGCCCCCCAATGGAGAATCGAAAATGTCTTTTTTAACCCCTGACGAAAAAAAGGGGGTTTTATCATCTTCCTAGCGTTTTTCTTGGCATTTGCCACGGCTCAGTAAGCCTGGGGTCCACTTTGACAAACTAATCCCAAGATTTGGCGTAGGCACTAGTGTTTACAGAAGCGACTGCCGTCTGACCTTCCAACCCAGAAGTGTAACTAAGCCTTATTGGGATTGGTCCGGTTTCCTCACAATATTTTTCAAATGAAATTTCACACATAAATTCTGGAAAATTCAGAGGCCACAGGTCAAACCACTAGGCTACCACAGCAAAAAGAGGGTGTTATAAGTTTCAAAATTCAAAATTCGAATTCAAAAGTTTTATTTTGCAAATAGGCTGTCAAGGGCTCTCTTACGTTTCTTTTTTTGAAACTACCAGCGCATTTGGAAAGAAATCATTGCCAAGAAGAATGCGCCGCAAGAAACTTGGCTTGTTTGACATCGATGACATCTGTGTGTGTGTGTGTGAGAGAGAGAGAGAGAGATAGCAGAGGCTATAGCGGTCCAAATGAGTACGAAACCGTAAAATATTTTAAATAGGGAGGCCGTAACTATGAAAAAAATAATTAAGAAATATTTATAACAAACGTTTATTTCATCAGCTTAATTTAATAGGTGTTAAAATCTAGTATAATTAATCCTCAATTAAGTTATTAATCATTTTAATCGACACAAAAACTGGACTGAGCAAATAATTTATCTAAATGCCTCGAATTAGAATTGGGATCACCTGCCCTTTTTACGGCTTTTATTTCACGGTAAGGTTTTATAGACATCGTAGATAAGTGTGCTTAATTTGATGTTAATAATGGTTTTATTTTTGATAATCTACCGTTAAAAAGGTTTCTGAGTATAACGCGAGATTCGAAAGCCGATTAAAAATCATCATCATCACTATTTAAGACGACATGCACCAGCCGCGAAACTAGCGCCACTTCGGAAATGTTCTATCTCCTAAATGGGTCTTATTAGTGTTTTCCTAACTACGTAAAGAATTAAGGAACATTTGCCTAGTCATTTTGCTGTCCGTGACCTGTAGAGGGCAAGCGTCATTTAAATCGGTCATAAAACACGCAGTAAAAACTGTTCGCTTATTTTGCGAAATAAACTATGTTAGATCAATTAGATCAATTTTCAACAATTTCCGAAGGTTAAATACTAGGGAAACAACTATTTTATTTATTTATTTATTTATTTATAAGCCTTTTTATTCCGACTTCGCTACAATTTCAGTAAGTACATGTTGTTGTTGTTGTTGTCTTTTTTTTTTTTAGAATCTACATAATACAAATCATTTATTCAGCAACAATATACAATAATAATAATAATAATAATATGTTGTTGTTGTTATTGTCGTTTATTTATTAAATTGTCGCGTAATTGAGTTTTTGAATCAAATTTTTTTTTGTCATAAATGGAAAGATCATATATAAGTTTTGTAAGAAAAGTATTTTTAGTTTTTTTTTATTCGCTATAATTAACGAGTTATACCGATTTGAAAATTGATCGTCGAGTACCGCACCGAAAACACACCGACAGTTCCCGAACAAGGCCGAGCCGCGTGTGACGTCACAATGTTAGTTTCCACTCGTAGTTAGTATACAGGTGATACCGTTTTTTGACTTTAATCTACTCTATTCTGTTATTATCCTACTATTATTGTAAAATGCTATTGTTTGTGAGAGTGTATTGGTTTGTGACTCTTTCACGCTAAAACGGCTAAACAGATTTCGATAAAATTTGCCATACACGAACTTTATAATTTATAATCTGGATTTACGTACCGGCTATAGTAGGTGTCATTCACGATGGATGCCATCCACCGTGGTTCTTATTAATTTGTAGTTAAAGGTTAATTTTAATACATCTACGAGTCTTTGTGGATGGCACTATCTATACTTCTATCATGCTTCTATCCCAACTTTCCACGGTACCGGGATTTAAAACAATAAAATTAGATGACAATAGTGATGAGTACACTTTGGTAGTACCTATTTATATGAATAAGTAAATAAGTCGTGGGATTTCAGTTCAAAATCCCGTTGATTTTATCCCAGGAGAATTTCATAAGAAAACCCGGAATTTCGAGCACAAAGATGGCGGATGACATTTTGACACTATGACACTAAAAATGTTTATGGGTGTCGTTTTTGAGTAATTTGATGGCTCTGAGCCCGATTTTGGCATATTTTTTTTAGATTCAAGATGGCGAATGACATTTTGACACTATTGACACTTTGACACTAAAATATTAATGGGTGTCGTTTTTGAGTAATTTGGTGCTTCTGAGCCTGATTTTGACATACTTTTTTGGATTCAAGATGGCGGATGACATTTTGACACTATGACACTAAAAGTGTTTATGGGTGTCGTTTTCGAGTAATTTTGTGGTTCTGAGCCAGATTTTGACATAATTTTTTGGATCCAAGATGGCGGATGACATTTTGACACTAAAAATGTTTATGGGTGTCGTTTTCGAGTAATTTTGTGGTTCTGAGCCAGATTTTGACATAATTTTTTGGATCCAAGATGGCGGATGACATTTTGACACTAAAAATGTTTATGGGTGTCGTTTTCGAGTAATTTTGTGACTCTGAGCCCGATTTTGACATACTTTTTTGGATCCAAGATGGCGGATGACATTTTGACACTAAAAATGTTTATGGGTGTCGTTTTCGAGTAATTTGGTTCTTCTCAGCCCGGTTTTGGCATACCTTTTTGGATCCAAGATGGCGGATGACATTTTGACATTACTGACACAAAAAACACAAAAAAGTGTAAAATGTTACTCGAAAACGACCCCCATAAACATTTTTAGTGTCAATAGTGTCAAAATGTCATTCACCATCTTGGATCCAAAAAATTATGCCAAAACCGGGCTCAGAGCCACAAAATTACTCGAAAACGACACCCATAAACATTTTTAGTGTCAAAATGTCATCCGCAATCTTGGATCCAAAAAAGTATGTCAAAATCTGGCTCAGAGCCACAAAATTACTCGAAAACGACACCCATAAACATTTTTAGTGGCATAAGTGTCAAAATGTCATCCGCCATCTTGTATCCAAAAAATTATGCCAAAACCGGGCTCAGAGCCACCAAATTACTCGAAAACGACACCCATAAACATTTTTAGTGTCAAGTGTCAAAATGTCATCCGCCATCTTGAATCCAAAAAAGTATGTCAAAATCAGGCTTAGAAGCACCAAATTACTCAAAAACGACACCCATCAATATTTTAGTGTCAAAGTGTCAATAGTGTCAAAATGTCATCCGCCATCTTGGATTTAAAACATTATGCCAAAATCGGGCTGTTTTACTCTCCTCACCCGTAACACATCAGCGCAAGCATTGCTGCTTGGCGGCAGGATTACTAAGATGCTGGTACAGTCGACGTCAAAGATATCTTTACACTTTAGTGCCTTGTCGCTCCAAGCACTTTGACAACTTCATATGAAACTTCAAACATATAGTTACAACGACAAGGTACTAAAGTGTAAAGATATCTTTGACGTTAACCGTACCTGGCGATCCGAACGTACCTACCTAGAACAAGGTTAGGCTCTTACACCCGCAAAAATTCCCATTGAATATAGAATACAATCCCACGGGATTATAAAAAAAACTAGAAATACCTATCAACCACAAAATCTAGCCATTAAAATTTACGTACCTACGGTCGAAGAAACTGAATCACGTAACCTACCTAATAGGTACAATTTAGCAATAATATCTCTGGCAGGGTGTATGTTAAAATTCCACAGTGGTAGGTAAGCGATTCAGTATCTTTCACTGTACTTAGGTACTTTATTGTGAAATCTCAGGTCCAGTAAAATCAATCCAGTTCACATAAATCAGAAACATTATCAGGATTAAGCTTTTATTACCTACCTACACATGACTAAAACAAAAATTTACTTACTATAAGGTGATACGCGTGCTCGTTTGCCACCTTATTTCATAAAAAAAACTTCAGCAGATATTTTTTGTATTAAATTTCGGATATTTTTAGGGAAATCAGCCGTTAACCCAGTACTGTCGTGAAATTGCTTTAACATTGTGACGTCACAGCCATGGCGACCAATCATGGCCCGTTCCCGGTCAAGTGGTCATATTTCAAATTTTATCAATTTTGAATTGCTTATAATTAATTTAAAAAAAATATTTTAAGATTTCTTTGAATTAGATATTATATAATATGCTATAAAGTTTTAAAAAACATAAAAAAAATCGATATTTTTTTTTAATTCAAAGACTCAATTCGGCGTGCCTCATGGCAAAGGCCTCCTCCGTGTATTGGAGGGTTTGGGCTATAGTTCCCACGCGCGCCCAGTGCGGATTGGGAACTTAACACACACCATTGAATTTATTCGCAGACTAGCAGCCCGTCCCGGCTTCGCACGGGGTAGACAATTATTTATTTTTGGAAATTTGGATATAAAACACTGCAGACTGCATCGCAAACAACGGCCACGGCGCTATGGCGGTTTTGTTTACTGTTTGAATTTTTTAATTCGTAATATCTTTTGAATGGAAAGTCCAATTTAAATAATTTAAAAACTATTTTATAGGTAGTTAAATGGTCTTGACCATAAAATAATTTATTTGGATAAGGATTAATATAAACACATAAATAGCATGGTTTGAATTTGGTTAGCATTTTCATTAATGTTTAAAATGAAAAAAGTTGTTGTAGTGACATAACTACAATAGTTGGACATATGCTACCGCGGAGTTTTTTTAGACATTATGATGTTCTTCAATATTGTTGTACATTATTTTGTTCTATCGCTAATAGTTTCGGCAGCGCATTCGACGAAAGACATTTTAAGACTCATTTTTCTACATCTTCGGTTACATTGTTCAAATTTTACCAAGGATCCCTAATTTTTTTCAAAATGAAATGTAGCCTATGTCAAATTGGAAGAATGTAGCATTCTATTGGTGAAAGAATTTTTTAAATCGGCCCAGTACTTTTTGAGCCTATTCATTACAAACATACAAACATACAAAAATAGGTACAAATCTTTCTTCTTTATAATATTAGTGTAGATGTGTGCAGGTTTTCCTCACGATGTTTTCCTTCACCGAAAAGGTCATGGCAAATTACAAATGTAATTTTCGCACATAAATTCCGAAAAACTCAGAGGTGCGAGCCCGGGATTTGAACCCACGACGCTCTGCTTGAGAGGCCACAGATCAAACCACTGGACTACCACGGCTTTTTAAACACCTATAATATGTATTAAATCAGTGTTTACATGCAATTTGTCGTTCTGTAGTTGTCCAAAAAACTTGCACAAAATTAATACGGTCGCTTTTTGTTGTTAATTTAGGAGATGTAAGAACACTAGCTGTTGCCAGCGACTTCGTCTGCAAAGAATTCGTCTATCGCTATCCCGCGGGAACTACGCAATTTTCCGGGATAAAAAGTAGCCTATGTGCTATTCCAGACTTTTCTCTATCTATGTGCCGAATTTCATCCAGATCCGTTGGGCCGTTCTGGCGTGATTGAGTAACAAACAAACATCCATCCATCCATCCATACTTAAGCATTTATAATATTAGTTAGATTAGATTTCCGAAGTGGCGCTAGTTTCGCGGCTGATGTCGCCTTAAGGCGCTGTCAACAGCAAATGACCTTGAGCAGCGCCACTCTTCACACATACAAATCGCATGCCTGTTAGTGAAAGAGAAGAAACTATTTCGGCAGCTTGGCGCGCGTCTAAAATCTTGCAAATAAGACACAAATAATAAGAAAGAAAAAAAAGTATAGATTATTTGTGAAATATGACTCGTTAGCCGTGTAGGTATGAATATGTTGACTTCATGTTTTTAATTGCAGACCCATACGTCGAAAAAATAAAGACATAGAACCGTTTAATGATGATTTTAAGACCAATCTTTGCAATTATTTTCTATCGAGCCGATTTTGTTCAATTATGTATCGAGTCCGTCCGGCGTGTTTGAAATATGATGAAAATTGACATACATATTTTTTTGGATTTTTATTGTGTGTAATTTTTCTTAAAAAAGTGCTTAAATAACATCAATTTCAACAAAATTTGGTGTTGTCAGCCTCTTAAGAGTTGGATTCACTTCTCCTCGGGCCTTAACTTACCGCAGGGGCGCGGGCGAGGACTGAGTTAAGCGGTCGGTCTTCTATTTCACTACTTCAACTATTCAACTGCGACATATACGAGTACGTACATGTGTATGTATAGGCATGTATGACTTGACCCCATATGCATGGCCGCCCACGCGATGCAGTGAGGTGTGGCGCCAAGCGCGGCGCACCCCTTCCCCGTGCCAATACATACATCACGTCTTTATCCCTTACGTGGTAGACAGAGCCTAATGTAAGAGCTAAAGGCTACGTTTAGCATAATTGTGGGCGTATAAAATAGAATAGAAGAAAATTTTATTCACCAACACAATTCAAAATAGAAGAATTAAAAATACAAGCGATTAAAAACATATATATAAAAGCCGTGGTAGCCTAGTGGTTTGACCGTAGCCTCTCAAGCAGAGGGTCGCGGGTTCGAATCCCGGGCTCGCACCTCTGGTTTTTCGGAATTTACTTGCGATATCTCATTTGAAATTTACCATGAGCTTTTCGGTGAAGGAAAACATCGTGAGGAAACCTGCACACAACTGCGAAGCAATTCAATGGTGTGTGCGAAGTTCCCAATCCGCGCTGAGAGAGGAGGCCTGTGCCCAGCTGTGGGATGTGTATAGGCTGGTGATGATGATGAAAAACAAATATTAGAATTAGATGCGATGGTAAAATGGAAGGGAGACTCGGCGAGGTCGCTGGTTTTCAATCTCTAACCAAACTAAAATAATTGTAAAAAATTTGCTTACGTAATACCTACTTGAATGGCCATAACCAGAACTGAGTCGGAATTGAATAACTACAATTGTGTGTTTATGGACATACTAGCTTTTGCCAGCGACTTCGTCTGCAAAGAATTCGTTTATCGCTCTCCCGCGGGATAGTTACGCAGTTTTCCGGGATAAAAAGTAGCCTATGTGCTATTCCAAACTTTTCTCTATCTATGTGCCGAATTTCATCCAGATCCGTTGGGCCGTTCTGGCGTGATTGAGTAACAAACAAACATCCATCCATCCATCCATCCATACTTTCACATTTATAATATTAGTTAGATGTATATGGCCTGACCCCATGCGTGGGCGCCCACGCGATGCGTCGAGGTGTGGCGCCAAGCGCGCACCCCTTCCCAGTGCCAATGCTAATCGGAAATTGGGTAAGACGCAACCGCCTTATTCCGTGTGTAACGAAAGTAGCCATAAAACAAAACTATTAACTATCAAATGAATCAAGAATTTTACTTCATCATCTTCCTAGCGTTTTTCCCGGCATTTGCCACGGCTCAGTGAACCTGGGGTCCGCTTTGACAACCTAATCCCAAGATTTGGCGTAGGCACTAGTTTTTACAGAAGCGACTGCCATCAGCCCTTCCAACCCAGAACTACTTAAGCCTTATTGGGATTGGTCCGGTTTCCTCGCGATATTTTCCTTCACCGAAAAGCTCAAAATGTAATTTCGCACATAAATTCCGAAAAACTCAAGGTGCGAGCCCGGGATTCGAACCCCCGACCCTCTGCTTGAAAAGCCACAGGTCCACCCACTTGACTACCACGACTTCTTGACTTTTTTATATTAATTTTACGGTTTTACCCGTTAGTAATAAATTTCTAAACGACACTGAAAATTAGAGAAAAGTAAAGCTATGGCCGAGAATCGAACCCGGATCCTCATCATTCCACAGCATCAGTAATCTACACTTGGCTGCGATGAAAACAGCTCTCAAAATTGCTCTTAGAATTATTTTGCCAGCATAGCTAAATGTTATATTTGAAGTGTTAGTGCGTAATCGGTGCGTATTATTACAAGAAAAACGGGACTAAATCACTTAAATAAAAAGTATTTTTTTTTGTAAATATCTCGACGTTTCGGACGCGAGTTTGCATCCATGGTTTCGAGAGAATAGATATACTTATACAAAAATACTTTTTTAATTACGTGATTAGGTCCCGTTTTTCTTATAATAATGTGTTAAAATCGCGAAAGTTTGAATCGATACATTATCTGTGTGTAGATATTAAGTTCATTAATGGTTATTTACATGTCTTCAAGTGTATATTCGAAATATAGGAAGCATTAACAAAAAGCACAAAAGTTACAATTTGATATAAGATAAGGCGTAAATAAATTATTTAACGTCAATTTATTCCCTTAGTGTAATGCTGTTTATTCAATACACATTTAGTTTATTAAATTCCTAATGTATGTTTTTGTATATAATTCGTATAAAGTTGGGTAGTTTTGGGGTAATTTAACTAAAAGGTAGACTTAACGTTATATTATTTTTGAGCGCTCGCTAGCATAAATTTAATGTTTAAGGTAGAGTCTTGGTGAATCCAAATACGAAATAGTATCAGCATCATCAATGTAACCCATCTCTCATCACTACATAGTATAAAACAAAGTCGCTTTCTCTGTCCCTATGTCACTATGTCTCTTTGTATGCTTAAATCTTTAAAACTATAAATAAATAAATAAATATTAGGGAACAATTCACACAAATTGACCTAGTCCCAAAGTAAGCGCTAGTAAGGCTTGTGTTATGGGTACTAGACAACGATATACATACTTATATAGAGAAATACATACTTATATAGATAGAAAACATATATAACTCAGGAACAAATATTCGTGTTCATCACACAAATATATGCCCTTACCAGGATTCGAACCCGGGACGCTTGCTTCGCAGGCAGGGTCACTACCAACTAGGCCAACCGCGTCGTCAAAAAACTACGCAACGGGTTTTGATGCGGTTTTTTTTAATAGATAGAGTGATTCAAGAGGAAGGTTTATATGTATTATTCGACGAAGACGAAGTTGCGGGCAGAAGCTAGTTAATAATATTGAAGCTGGACCAGTGCCGTCGGTAAATTTTCAATTAGGAATTACATTCAGGTTCTGCTAAATATACCTATCTTTTCAGAATTTCCTACGTCATATTTTACAGTACATATTTCCAAAGCAATGTAAAGGCATTTAAAAGAAAACATACATACAAACATGCATACATAAATCACGTCTTTATCCCTTGCGGGGTAGACAGAGGTAATAAGACCTAAAGGCCACCTTTGGCACAGTTGTGGGCGTATAGGTGGAAAGGGGTATCAAAATAGTGATGGGTTGCTAGCATCGCCTATAACATGATTGCTAAGATTGTCGCTCATTCCCTCGATGGGCTTTTGCCATCGGGAAGAGAAGCAACTGGTACATTCTATGTTTTCTCTTTACTCCCAGACCAGCATGGAAAAGTAAAAAAGAAACTTTAAAAAAGAAAAAAGAAGAAAACAAAGCCAAGAAAAAGAAGAAAACTTTGAATGAAATAAAACTGAATTTTATTTCCCCCGTAAACAAATTTATGTTCTTACTAGACGTTGTATTTTAAAGCATAACGGTTACTTCAAAATAAACCACGAAATTCTACTACACGTTTGTGAATTACAGTCAAAATTTCATTCAATTCAATTCAAACAATCGTTTCACCAAAAGTTCCGCTACTCACCAAGAGATGGCGCCAAGAACGCGATCCAATCATTGACACAGTGATTTTAATTATACCAAACTGAAGTTTAATTGGCTAATGCAGTTAACTTATGTTTTTGCTTATAAATTGAACCATCATTCAGAAATTGGCCTATTACGGAGTTAAGTGGTTTTGGCGCGTGGCGCACGTAGATTTATAACAAGTACAGCAATCAATTTTGATATTTTATAAGTGCAATTGTTTTGTGTCTTTAACGCGATTATTATAAGTGAAATTTGTGTGAGAGTGTATACTTAATAAGTGAAGGCAATGTTGATACGGTTGTTTTCGTTGTAGGTATAAGTAGGTATACTTGTAGTGAATTGAAAACATTTCATTTTTACAACACCTGAAAATGTATATAATGGTTCGAAAGCATTTTGCCTCCTGATCACTGCAATATGTTTATATAATTTTAATATCGCTTATTATAAAAAATAAAAAATAATTAAAAATATGTCCTAATTTTACCAAAACTACCACAGGATAGGTGAAACGTCTTTGCTTTTTTCACGAGAAAAAATAAGCGATCATAATTTTGTATTTTTGACAACTTCAAAGTACAAGGGGGGCAACTCTGAAATTCTATTTTCGAAGTTCGTTGCATACCTTCTCTCTCACTCTCAAGATAATGACTATTAGTATGAGTGGAACAGCACGAAGCGAACCTCGAAAATCGAATATTGGAGAATAGGGCCTGACATTGACAACTTTAAATTAACGTCAGTTTTTTTTGCTATAGAGAAAATACAAAGGGATAAGTGTTTATTCTGTGATAGTATCGGAGTTACGCCCTTTTAGAATAAGCACAAATTAATAAATTAATTATAAATTAAATACAAGCCCTAGCGAAAAAATTAAACTGTCAGCGTGTTCATCTTTTCAAACAAAATACAGAGAACCATTAAAATTATAGGCTCAGAAATATGAAATGTTGTCAATTAGGACTGGTTTGTCTACAAGATAGTGGTAGTTACACAAATTCTGGTACTATAGGACGACAAAGGGACCGAGAGAGGTGCGGGCGGGTACAAGTGCCGGCACGTAAGTCTAGCGATGACCGTTGATGCCCAGTAGTCGAAATTAAGGTATCGCGGGGGAGTGCAGGGGACGCGGGCGGGCGTACTCCACGTTAGACTTACGTGCCGCCAACTGTAGTGCTGCCGTCCGCAGCTCTCTCGGCCCCCTTTGTCGCCTACCCCGCGCCCCTGTGCACCGCGGGCGAGGACTCAGTCAAGCGGTCGGTCTATAGGCGTCTAGTTTCTTTAAGAAGGTTTAAACTCATTTTTGTAAGTATTGTATCATGAACTCCAATGCAACATAAGGCAATTATGCCTTTTTTTATGTGAATAGGAAGGCAAACGAGCAAGTGGGTCACCTGATGGTAAGCGATCACCACTGCCCATAGACACCCGGAGGGATTGCAGATGCGTTGCCAACCTAGAGGACTTAGATGAAATGCCTCTTGTGCCCGTAATTTCCCCGGCCTGTCTTACTCTCCACACCGGAACACAGCAGCGCAAGCACTGCTGCTTAGCGGCAGGATTAGCGAGTAAGATGGTGGTAGCGATCCGGACGGACCTTGCACAAGGCCCTAGGTACCACCCGCAAAATTTTGATATGACTTAAAGCAAGTTTTTAGATAGTGCTTTATTGTACAAAAACCAACAATGAAACATAATTGATGAAATACATTATATGTATATAACTCATGTACCCACTTATATAAAAGTCGAGTTACGCTCGACATGTTTTGGACTAATTCGTAGTCCTTCCTCCTAGAGCGCTCGCCCCGGCGGCAGCGAAACGAACACAATCCCTATAGACAGGGATGCTTAGATATATATCTTCCTAATTATATAATTATATAAACTATATAATGATATTATATTCTGCAATAATTATTTACGTTACGACTCTAGGCAGCTACGACCTTTGACATGTTTATCGCTATCCCGCGGGAACTATGCAATTTTTCGGTATAAAAAGTAAATAAAGTTGAAAAGTAGCTATGTGTTAATTTAGGGTACCAGCTATCTCCGTTCCAAATTTTATCCAAATCCGTCCAGTCGTTTCAGCGTGAAGAAGGAACAAACATACACACTCACATCGTCACATCCATCCATCCTCACAAACTTTCGCATTTATAATATTAGTAGGATGTCTGTACCTATGTAGAAATTGCTAAATCTGTGACGTATCTTACTTACCTACTTAGTGTATGCCCTGCAATCTATGAAAAATCCCATAAATTTTTCATTCGTTCAAAAAATTTCAGTTAAATTCAAAACATTCTTTCGGTCCACGTGTAGACACCGTAGTTGTCCCCCCCCACCGAAAGTGGGGGTTGCACAAGGCCCTGTAATCAGCAGGTCAAAGGGAGAAGCGAAGCGAATGACGTCACGCGCTGACGTCACGCCGCGTAGGGGGAAAGGGCGTAACTCACAAATTAAAGATATTATGTCAAAGAAAAATCTAGCCGCGGTTAATTTTGGCGGCGTGTTTTCGAAAATGCTGGCAGAATAATAAAATTTATTTTCATCATTACATTATTGTAAAACAAAATCCTCCGACACGTCCGTCCGTCCGGGTGCGACAAACTTAAAAACTACCGAACAGGTTTTCGTGCGGTTTTCACCAGTAAAATGAAATGATGATGACGATGATAGTATGTATGTATATAAATGTTTCTCTCTCTTTCTCTCCCTCTCTCTTTCATTAGATGGCGCGATTTACGAGAGAGGTTATGGTTCAATAGAGGCTAGCTTCGTTGCTAGCCTAGAAGACAAGGATAGAATACCTTTTTTTTATGTGAATAGGAAGGCAAACGAGCAAGTGGGTCACCTGATGGTAAGCGATCACCACTGCCCATAGACATGCGCAACCCCGGAGGGATTGCAGATGCGTTGCTAACCTAGAGGAGTTAGATGAAATGCCTCTTGTGCCCGTAATTTCCCCGGCTGTCTTACTCTCCACACCGGAACACAGCAGCGCAAGCACTGCTGCTTAGCGGCAGGATTAGCGAGTAAGATGGTGGTAGCGATCCGGACGGACCATTCACAAGGCCCTACCACCCGCAAATTTAAATAAAATTTAATTAAGTAACGCAAAACGGTTCTGGCTGATAATCAGTGCTGCAAGTGTCTAACTCAGCGTAATGCTGAGCCAGCGACCGTTTCACTTTTGCGGAGACACAACGCTGATGATCTAATTTTCGTGTCTGTGTTTTTTTGTTGTTTCTTTTCTATAAACTTGTGTGTACCTATGCTGTTATATTTATGAGTCTTACAAATTGAATAAATGGGGTAGGTATTAAAATCCATAAAGTTTAAAATGTATAATTTGTTATACATAATGGTTCAAAATATATAATGCGATTTACTCAGAAAATTGCAAATAAATAGAATTGATATAAACTAAACCTAACCTAAACCAATCTATAGATCACGCTATAAAAAAAAAAACATATTTATGTACCTAATAGTTTCACAGAAAATGACATTATATATTTTGAACTATTATACATTTTAAACCATTATACATTTTAAACATTAAAAATTCTTACCCGCTCCCGAATAAATGTCTTTTTTCTTCTTTCTTTCTTTCAAAAGTTTAAAATTTGTGAGGTACCAATATTGACCAAATCAAACCTATATTCACTTCAAAACACTCTTTTCTCGTTTACACTAATTCACTATCCGGCCGTAACGAGAGTCTTCATAACTCATCTGACTCTATAACGCTACTTAAATCATAATCCTAGCAATATTATAAAAGCAAATGTTTGGTGGAGTGAGGATGTGATGAGAGTGTGTATGTTTGTTCCTTCTTCACAAAGAACATTAGGGCCCGATTTTTGAAAGCACATTTGTGTAAAAATACCACTCGAAAGTGGTGAAAAATTGTGCTGAATTTGAAATACGAGTAGCTTAGAAGATACTTACGGCTCTCATTTAATCATGTGGACTAGGCAAAAATTTGATTAGAGCCTTAGTTTTGGAGATATAAATAGATATACCACTTTCGAGTGATGCGCTTTCAAAAATCGGGGCCCTGGACCGATTCCGATCAAATTTGGAAAGGACGTAGCTGTTACCATAGATTAAAACATAGGCTACTTTTTATCCCGGAAAATTGTATAGTTTTTTTATGTGAATAGGAAGGTAAACGAGCAAGTGGATCTCCTGATGGTAAGCGATCACCACTGCCCATAGACACCCGCAACCCCGGAGTGATTGCAGATGCGTTGCCAACCTAGAGGTCTTAGATGAAATGCCTCTTGTGCCCGTAATTTCCCCGGCTGTCTTACTCTCCACACCGGAACACAGCAGTGCAAGCACTGCTGCTTAGCGGCAGGATTAGCGAGTAAGATGGTGGTAGCGATCCGGACGGACCTTGCACAAGGCCCTACCACCCGCAGTTCCCGCGGGATAGCGATAAACATGCCACAGCTGCCTAGCATCGCATAGTAAATAATCACGTTTCCAGTATCATTAGGTACACACATGCATACAATACAATAAGAGTACACATATACAATATCTAAGGGGATGGATTTAATTGTTAGTTAGTTAGGTAAGGCAGCTTGAATTGGGTGAAGATCATTTTATTCTTGGTTTGGTCAGTATAAGATCCTCAAATAGTGTTTAGGTCTTTTGTTCAATAGGACCTGTAGGTTTATTGTCTAACTCGCTCGCAATCGCCATCGTTTTCATTTTGACAGTTCATGTATGGGCTGACAATTGGCATCGGAATCAGCTAGCTGTCACATTCATACAAGAACTGTCAAAATGAACACGATGGTGATTGCGAGCGAGTTACGTAATAAGCCTACTGGTGGTTGTAGGATGATGATGATGATTTATCAACAGCCCAGTTCCGATACAAACTTCACAAATTCATTTCTAAGATTCAATTATTAAGACTAGCGGAAATTCTGAACAGGATATAGACAGTTTAAAAAAAACATAGTATATAATTAAATCTAGGTCCACCTACATTCTAGGGCCGTCTGTGTGCCTGCGTTTTTACCGTACTTTAAAAATAAACCTCAGCGGCGAGCACTTTGATGCCAAAGAGTAGAGACTTAGAATAAAAACAGACTGTGAAATTCACTGCAATACATTCTAAATAATTCAATCTAGCCTAAAAAAAACATTGATTTTAATGAAAGCTTTATTAGTCTTTTAACTGATCTGACATTATAATCGAGGTCTGTTTCCAAAATATTTTATTGAATCAGGCGTTACTTTGCGGAGGTCCATTTCAATCATCTTTTGAGTAGCGGAGTAGTAAGGTGAATTAGGCTAATTAAGGTTTTTTTCCTGTTTTGGTCGGTAAATATTTTTTGTTAATTTTCATCTATTCTATATTGAATAAGTATACCAAATTCCAAGTGGATTGGACCAACCATTAAAGAGGTCCTGGGGCCTTACCATGACGTCCTAATTCCGACTCAGTTCAAGTTTTAGCTGTCACTTTTAGTATGAATCTGACAGTGAGCGAACCTAAACTGAATCGCATTAAGACGTCATAGTACGGCCCCTGGCTGGGTCACCACAATTTCACTTCAGTTATTGTATTGTCACCGGACTTTCACTGAAAGTGCTCCAAATATAAAACGGGACAGTTACAACTACATAAAATTCAAATGCAAATAAATTTTCTTTACATACATACCGTCACGCTTTCCCACAGGGGTAGGCAGAAAAGGTTAGGAAAAATTTACAGAGAAATTGCCTGTCTTATGAATCTTAGTCTTTCGACGCAGCGCTGCTATGCCGGCGCTCGCGCCGCTTTTTGTCGTGCGTCCCGCTCGCGCGCCTCCCACTCGCACCAAACGCGCCGCGCCCCGCTTTTTACGAAGCGGCTTGCTCGAAGTTTTTCACGTACATCTTAGTTTATCAATCAAGAAGCTTGTTATGCACGTTATTTTATTTATTGGCACAATTTTAGCTATAATAATAATAATAAATCGTTTAGTTATAACGCATCATAGCCACACAGTAAATAAAATTGTAATTAAATTATTTTGAATTACAATGAATTAAATTACCTATTTAAGTTTAAAAAGCCGTGGTCTAGTGGTTTGACCTGTGGCCTCTCAAGCAAGGGTCGTGGGTTCGAATCCTGGGCTCGTACCTCTGAGTTTTCCGGAATTTCTGTGCGTATCACATTTGAAATTTACCATGAGCTTTTCGGTCAAGAAAAACACCGGAAGGAAACCAGCAACCTGCTAAGCTATTCAATGGTGTGTGTGAAGTTCCCAATCCGCACTGGGCCCGCGTGGGAACTGTAGCCCAAGCCGTCTCATTGTGAGAGGAGGCCTGTGCCCAATAGTGGGACATACGTTGGCTGGAGATGATGAGATGTGATGAAATTAAAGTATACACACAAACACCAAATTATTATTATTTATTATCATAATATTATTATTATTTAGTCTTATTTTTTTTTCTCTGCAAAATCTCTATGTTTACACGACTCATGTTGAACAATAAAATATCTTTATCTTTAACAAAGATACAGTGTAACTTACCGCAGTGGGTAAGGTAATAAGAAATGATGGGTGATGGGTAAGGTTCTGGCAAATAAATGATTCTTATTCTTATTCTTAAGGCGCTGTCAACAGCAAATGACCTGGAGCAGCGCCACTCTTCACACATACGGTTCACGTGCCTGTTAGTGAAAGAGAAGAAACTATTCCGGCAGCTTGGCGCGCGTCTAAAACCTTGCAAATAAGACACGAATCATAAGAAATAAACAAAAGTATGGATTATTTGTGAAATATGACTCGTTAGACGTTTAGGTATGAATATGTTGACTTTATGTTTTTAATTGCAGACCCATACGTCGAAAAAATAAAGACATAGAACCGTTTAATGATGATTTTAAGACCAATCTTTGCAATTATTTTATATCGAGCCGATTTTGTTCAATTATGTATCGAGCCCGTCTAGCGTGTTTGAAATATGATGAAAATTAACATTATATTTTTTTTTTGTATTTTTTTTGTGTGCAGTTTTTCTTAAAAAAGTGTTTAAATAACATCAATTCCAACAAAATTAGGTGTTGTCAGCCTCTTAAGAGACCAGGAATCAATTTTTGGGTAGGTATTTGTGGCAAGCTGAAAACTTGTCATGTAGGTAGCCTAGTTTTACCCCAATATGGAACTGCAGACCTGGCTGGTTAGTAGCGGGGCTAAATGAACCCCTAAATCTTTTAAAAATATTTTTTTATTTCCGAAAATATATTTGAGGCAATATGCAATTTTTATGTGGTGGTAGTTTAATGTTTAAAGAATAAAAAATAAGCCAGACGACTTATTCGGGGTTTTATTATATATTACTTACTTTGTTCTTTGTTTCTATATTGTTTTGTACTAATTTGTGGTGTTCAATAAAGAGTAACTTGTATTGTATTGTTTTAACACTGCCAGACGCGTGCAAAAAATATTTGCAAAAAAGTATAAAAAAATTAAGGTAATTGAGGCAACTTGAAATTTCAATAGGGTATTTATTTATTCGGAATTCGGAATAAAAAGGCTATATTATTATTATTTATTGATAACTAAAAAATTCTCAAAAAGACAGATCATTTTGGTGGGACTTTCTAAGTACTTGCCAGGTGACCTAACTAATTATATGCATCTCTCTTTCTCCCTCACTATGTCTATACTTCATTTAATTTAGAATGAGAAACCACAATAAAATTATATTGCGGCTAGTCAACTATTTCTTACCTAGCAAACAGTACAGTGCAATAGTTTGGCAGCCGCAAAATAAAATTGTTTTAATGCCAATTTATTTGCGTGTCGTCAATTGTTTATTTATTTATTTATAAACCTTTTTATTCCGAATTCGCTACAATTTCAATAAGTACATGTTGTTGTTGTTATTGTCGTTTTTTTTTATTTATTAAATTGTCACGTAATTCGGCGTGCCTCATGGCATAGGCCTCCTCCGTGTATTGAAGGGTTTGTCAATTGTTACTCTAGTATAAATCGTAAAGAGATTACAGTTCACGAGCCGCAATATAATGTTTTTGTGGTTTCTCATCCTAAATTAACTGAAGTATATATTAAAAACACTGATCTTTTGCATTATAGCCCTTATTGCCACTACTTGGTTCCTCTATAATTTTAAGCAATGTATCATTTATTTTATTCAAGGAAAAATCGGTAAAATCTAGATCCATTATTAGCGGCGCATAATGAACTTATCCATACACGATTAGTGGGTGATGTCACAATGGACTCGCCCGTCCCACGGGATCCACTGATTTGTGCTAAGCCTATTAGCGTGAATGGGATCCAGGATTATGCGCAGGAGTGGATGCGGTATTACAGTAGCTAGGTAATCACTAAAAAAAGGGTACGTATTAAAATACATAAAGTTTAAAATGTATAATGACAATGTGTTAAAATACATGATGCGATTTTCTCAAAAAGTGTCAAATTAACAGGATTGTTATAAAACAAACCTAACCTAACCTAAACCAATCTATAGATTACGATATCAAAAAAGTTCATTTAGCTAATAGTTTTACAGAAAATAGCATTATATAATTTGAACAAAAATGTGTTTTAACCCATTATACATTTGAAACTTAATGTATTCTGATCCGCTCCCCTAAAAAAACATATATGTATCATTTCTCAAACTCATCTGCCAGATCTTTATTATCTGCAAATTCGTAAACATACATAAATCACGCCTAAATGCCCCAAAACGCAAGGCTATAAAAAAAGTACTTAACCGTTTACCAATTTGCCAATGACGTTATTAAAAAAAAACTTGTTTATTATGTTGGTAGCTATGCATTTAGTTCAGAAAGTTTTAATTCTATAAAAAACCATATATTATAAATGTGGCAGTCTATGGCTGGCAGAGTAACGATGGAGCACTTTTAGAGCCATAAGCCAACAAGTGCTTTTAGAGGGAATAGACAATATAGACTTATCCAAAGTCTTATTACAAGTGTTCTTATAGTGGTGCTCGTGATTACATAAATCACAGATAAAATAGTACAGGAGTAGAAAAAATACTTTAGGTTCGGTTACATTATACATATTTTTTAAAGTTTAAAGTAAACAGATAAACAAAGGTTTGTCTGATGATGTGCTTTTAGAGGGAATAGACAATATAGACTTATCCAAAGTCTTATTACAAGTGTTCTTATAGTGGTGCTCGTGATTACATAAATCACAGATAAAATAGTACAGGAGTAGAAAAAATACTTTAGGTTCGGTTACATTATACATATTTTTTAAAGTTTAAAGTAAACAGATAAACAAAGGTTTGTCTGATGATGTGCTTTTAGAGGGAATAGACAATATAGACTTATCCAAAGTCTTATTACAAGTGTTCTTATAGTGGTGCTCGTGATTACATAAATCACAGATAATAGTACAGGAGTAGAAAAAATACTTTAGGTTCGGTTACATTATACATATTTTTTAAAGTTTAAAGTAAACAGATAAACAAAGGTTTGTCTGATGACAAATTTGTATAAAGATTTATGAAAACTATAGATAAACTGTATCTCTAATGCCGCATCCACAGTTATTACAGCATCCCCATTATAAGGCAGATTGTACAATGCACAATATTGTGATCAGCCCCCCTGCCGCGCGTGTGACGCCGCCCTTATAGCAACATACACTAAGTACAATCAAGGGCATATAATACGTTACCAAGACGCCAAAAACATCTACCTATACAACTTTATGCCACAAACAATAAGGTAGATGTCACATATATTTGACATGGTGGCTGTATAGATATTTATGCCATTGCCTGAACCGACCACCAGACGCCAATGTCGGTGACAAGTGTAGTGGTGGCAATAACGGCTGTTTTGCAGTAATGAACTAATGAATAACAGTGTTGTGCTATTTTTAAATAGCTGTTATTGTAAACTGTTGTCTGTTATCTTGTTATATTGCTGTTTTACAAAACGATAATGAACTTATTATTAAATAATTGTTATACTTATTTCGTCGCGATCGCAGCGTACTAAAAACGTACGGGAACAAAAGCAAAACAACGCTCTTGTTACCTTGTTTGTTATTGTACTGACTGACAACAAACAGCAACAGCTAATAATGATACCAAAAGTCAGTTAAGTATTTGAATTGCAATTGCGATGCGAGCTCGCGCGTATAGCGCTATCTCTCGCACACACCTACTTGATTTTTTGCGCACTCGCTTGCGCTTCAATGCCAAGTACGGCAACAGTGCGCGTATGACAACGTTGATAACAGACAACGAATAATGATAACAGGATAGTTGACGATTCAATAATGTGTTGTTCGTTGCGTGCAAATAATGCATTACGTTATCTGCTGTTGTAATAACGACCACCACTAGTGACATTTGACAATTGTGTTTACATTACAAACTCGGAATCTACGCCGGTTGGCTTCATATTGACTACGCCATGCATTTGAATTGTCACATGTCGCTGACAATTGTCAGTTTTGGTGAAATAGGTCAAATTTGTCTTGCAAGATTTCACCCAAACATAACTAACCCCCTTATTCATAAACGCTCTATAGGCTTTTGCTAACTTAGCAATCGTTTGTCCTTATCTGTGAAAGGTAAATGTCAAAGTGACAGATAAGGACAAACGATTGCTAAGTTAGCAGAGGCCTATAGAGCGTTTATGAATAAGAGGGTTAAAAGGTAACTTATATAAATGCTTGTAAAACGTCACACATCGACTAATCAGCATACAAAGGGTCAGCGCCCCCAAGACTGAGCCGTTTTTGATGCGGCTCAAGTCACTGAACAGGATAATATTGGGCATCGGCAAATATTCGCGCGGCGACAATGGGGTTCCCATCCACCGGCCTGGAAACTGGCACGCGACCTTTATTAGATCATTAAGAACTATTTAAACCCATTTTGTTAATCTTTTGTGAATAGAGTTCGTTTTCTAAGGTAAATGTTGTTGTTGGGGTAGGAATTATACCCCCTGTGGCAAGAATAGTCACTTTCAATGAAAAAAACAACATTATTTTATTTCATAAATACCTATTGGTTTATTTTCTTTAAAAAGTAAGTAGGTACTTACATATTATATTGCTGGTGTGGGTGTAAAGAACGTAACAGATGTTTCTTTTCCCGTGGAGATGGTAAAAGCCCATCGAGGGAATGGGCGATAATCTTAGGCGATGCGGCTAGCAACCCATCACTATTTTCATTCCCCTTTCATGCTAAACGTGGCCTTTAGGTCTTGTTACCTGCTCTGTCTACCCCATAAGGGAGAAAAACGTGATCTATGTATGTATGTATGTATGTATATATGACTGTATATATATGTATGTTACATTGCAAAAATTTCGATTTCAAATTTTTTTTTCCTTCTAAAAACTTTTCAAATAGACAATTACGGGATCCGATTTGTTGATGTTTTAAAGAATGATGACAAATTGATGGTTTATTTAAACATACAATTTGTCATTAATAATTCTTTTGACAATATCCCGTAACGAAATACTTGTCGATTTACAAATTACTTTTAATTATGTGACCATTGTAAACCGGCACTCGTTGCTGGCAATTACAAATCAAAGTAGGGTATTTGAATTATGAGTTCATTGTCGTTCCACGTGATTGGTTGCGCGTGGCGGGGACGTTCCACATTGACCGCAAAACTATATTATGTAATGATTAGATATACCTACCCATTTATACCTAATTAATAATAATTAATATGTACTGCTTAGCTTGTTGTTTTGTTAATTGTTATTAATTTAGAACAAGGGTTTTAAAAAAATTAAAATTTCATATGAGTAGAATGGATATTTCAAAACATCACTTAGGTACCAATAGCCATGCACTGATGATTGTATTTATTTCAGAATAATATTTAAAAAAAAATCATGAAGCCTGTGTTTTGATTAATAAGAATAAGCTAATTAATAGGATGGTGTAGGTACCTGTTGGTATCTAAGTACGTAAAGATGTGACGATCTGGGTTCAATTCTCTGCTCCATCATTATTTTTTTGTTTTTTTTTTAATAGATATTATTATTCTGTTCGTAGAGATCAAAAAAAATATATAATCAATATAAGAACTACCCCTATCATTATCTTCACTGCTTCGTCTTCTAGATTAGATTTATAAACACATGTAGTACCACGTACGGTGTCGCCAATTACACACTGAATTTTGAGAGTTAGGTAGATTTTTTTTTTTTTTAAGGAGGGTATGCTGCCGTCTTGTTCCAACGGGTCTCTCCGGTCACCATTCACGTTACAGTGCTCCGCCAGTTAACACGTCTAAATTATTTTAATAGGGAAATAGTTATAATTTAGTGCATTATGGGAAAAAGGATAGCGTTGAGGATTACGAGTATATAGCGTATAAGATAAAGAAGACGGAAAGACAATTGAAACGCGGGCGACGTCGCTATCGGCAAGATTCTAATTCGGAGCCATATCAGTATCGTCAAAACACTCACCGTCAAACACGGAAGGCTAATAGCTACCTCAAATTACACTTATTAGATTTGGTGCAATATATCACCACAATACGAAGAAAAAATAGAGTGGTTTCTACTTTAAAGAACTTTCACGTGTATGGTTAATAATGCGGGCAGTTTTTGGGACTGTCACTTTATTTTCTGACGTGGTATCATGCGAGTGATGCGGGCAACCTGTGGGGTTGTCACTTCACCGCGATCGTGTTCTTTGACATCATTAATATGTGAGCGAATAATAAACGATGGATTCATCAGTATTTATCACGTAGAAAGTCAATATTGCGGGCTGTCTTTGGGACAGTCACTTTATTGACTAGCGTGAACCTATATAGTGTTGCGGGCAACTGGAACGGGTTGTCACTTCACTATTAAATAATACGTATACATAAAATAAATTAGTCGTTTTCTTACAAAGAAGATAGATGGATAATAGACAACGAAAACTACGTTAACAGTGTTGCGGGTAGTTTTGGGACTACCGCTCATTTTTAATTCTACAATCGATTACGTCACTTACAGACAATGAATATCCATTGGAATACTCGGACATCGCGTCCACGGCAGAGGAGGTTGAGGCGGACGAGCATGCGGTACGCTCAGTGGTGATCGAGCCGGGCCCGTCCACCAGCGCCGCCAGCGCAATCGATCAATTATGTGATCGTGTTCCTCAAGCCCAGCTATTGCCACCTGAAGGACAGGAACCCTTAGAACCTTCGGAACCTGTTACGGAGCTAGATAAGTAGTACTATTCTAGAAATATTCGGTGATGTGATGACCCTTCAGTAGTTAAACAGTATGGTAAAGAAATTCAGGCCGATCTCGCAGTGAAGTTACAACACATTGCTCCTAATGGTCTCTCTAAAGAAACACACAAAGAAAATAAAGATACGTCAGTTGTAAAACTACTGATGAATGCTTATCGCTTATTTTGCGATAGTCAAAATCTCGACTCGGCTACTTGACGAAACTTTGTCCTCTTTAACCTAAAAAATGAAATGAAGGATCAAATACAAAAGACAAAAATCGATAAGCTTTTATTTGGTGCAGATCTTGCAGAGACCCTTAAAACCGCGAAGTCAATCACGAAATCCGGAGATGTGCTTAAATCATCGGCACCGCCTAGTAACAAACTAGCGGCTCCTAAGAATAAGACCCCACTGCAACCGAGTACTACCTTGCCACAAAGAAACAATTTAAACCGGGAGGCTCCTCCCCAGAACCGCAGGCTTCAGGGGAGCCAGCGGGGCAAGGGCCCTGCTCCGAGGACGCAGCACGCCAACTGTTCGCGGACGTCGTATGGAGCGCATCAACAACAACACCGATACAACAGCCGCCGCTAGAAGACGAATCGGTGAGTTACGCGGGTTGACTTTCCCGGTTTTACCACCAATGGTCATTATTGACTAATGACCCTGTTATATTATCATGGATAAGTGGGTATGAGATTACTATATCTCGTCCGATCGTACAGGCTCAACCTCCAATAAACAATAATCACACAATAAGAGTTTTTAATGATTCACGGTTATTCGGTTCGAATAATCACACAAACCAAGATAAATTCCACATTAAAAAATGTATTACCGATACCGATTTTGTAAGATACGGTGCTATACCTATCTGAGTGTGAGCCTTGCGACGGACAGTACCTGTCAAGTATGTTTTTAGTTCCGAAGCCGAACGGTGAACATAGATTCATTCTTAATTTAAAAAAAAAAAAAAAAAAGTTCAACGAAATCATTAATACCGAACACTTTAAACTTGAGGACTTGCGCACTGCCCTAAAACTGGTTTCAGAAGGCTGTTATATGATCACTTTAGATTTAAAAGACTCCTATTTTTTTGTACCTTTTCATAATAATTCGCGCAAATATCTTCGGTTTGAATTTAATAACAGGTTGTATGAATTTACGGTTTTACCATTTGGCCTCAGTACAGTAGTTTTCACAAAATAAAACCGGTCGTAAAACTACTCAGATTATGTAATTACCTATCTACTGTCTATTTAAGATGACATCTTTTTGATACGTAACACATATGAATCCTGTTTAGACAACATTCTAGCCAGTAAACAATTGTTAACAGCACTAGGCTTCATTATTAATAAAAAAAAAAAAAAAATAATAATAATAATAATAATATTGTAAAAACCTAACTTAAGATAAAAGATAAATATACATAATAATAATAATAATAATAATACCATGTAAAACATGTAAGTTTATGGGCTTCATAATAGATACGAAAAAATTCTAAATCAGCTTGCCAGTAGAAAAACATTAAAAATAAATAAAGAATTAAGTAGATCAGTTTAAAAACATTGATCGATGCAAAATCAGGGATTTTGCTCATTTAGTTGGTCTACTTATTCTGCATGCCCTGCCATAGAATACGGATGGCTCTATACTAAATAGTTTGAAAGGCATAAATATCTTAACTTTAAAGATTACCCAGATAATTATGAGAAGTATATGATCTTGCCCCAATCTCTGGTTTCTGAATTCGATTGGTGGTGTAAGGCTATCAATCAACCGGCAAATAAGATCAAATACGATGACTATTGTCTTGAAATTTTCAGCGACGCTTCTACTACGGGGTGGGGAACCGCCTGTGGTGGGGAGACTGCAAGTGGCCCCTGGTCTGCGTAAGAAGGCAGCAAGCATATCAATCACTTGGAAATATTAGCTGCTTTCTTCGGCCTAAAAGTGTTTGCCAAAACATTGTCGAATCACCAAATTTTACTTCGTGTTGATAACACTACCGCGATTTCTTACATAAATCGAATGGGGGGCGTGCAGTTTCTTGACCTGACGCGAGCTGCAAAGGATTTATAATAATAATAATAATAATAATAATAATTTATTTCAGACTGAGTCCATAAAATGGTTAGTGGTACAATAAATCAATTATGATTATGGCAATGGTGCGAATCCAGGAACATAATTGCATATGCATCATATATTAAGTCCGCTGACAATAGCGTGGCTGATACTGTCACGTCGTTCACACCCAGACATTGAGTGGGAACGGAGCAATGTAGTTTTTCAGAAAATTATTGATAAATTTGGAATTCCAGATATAGACCTCTTTGCCAGTCGACTGAATAGTAAATGCGATAAGTATGTGTCCTAGTATCGGGATCCCGACAGATCCCGACGCGTTTGCCACTAATGCCTTATCATGGTCGAAGTTTTTCTTTTACGCGTTTCCTCTTTTTACAGTGATTTTGAAATCATTAAGGAAAATCATTAGAGATTTATAACGCTACATGAATCCCTTTATGGCCAACCTAGCCATGGTATCCCTTATATAAAAGGATGCTTGTATCGAAACCTTTGTTTTTTGAACCTAGAAACGATTTGATTTTGTGTCATTCCAGCGACCGCAGTATACACCACCGGCTTACCCTGTCTTGTCCGCGAGTCACTACTAAGAAAAAACGTCCCAGCAGAGTATATCAATATTATGCTAGCTTCTCTTTCAGAAAGTTCCATCAAGCAATACGATTCATGTCTAAGAAAGTGGTATCAATATTGTAATTTACCTACACGGTATTCAGTTATTCGAAACATCAATTTCTCAAATAATATTTTTCCTGACAGAGCTATTCCACGCTGGGGCTCAATATAGTACTTTAAATAGTTATAGATCGGCAATATCCCTTATTCTTGAAATGCAGGTAGGCAGCGATGAACGCATTAAACGCTTCTTCAAAGGTTTTTACAGACTGCGCCCACCGTTGCCGAAATATAATTACACCTGGAATACCTCCATTGTTTTGGATTCATTAACTTCTTGGTATCCCAACGAAGATCTAACTTTAGATAAAATCACTAGTAAATTAGTTACTCTTCTTGCTCTTGTCACTGCTCACAGAGCACAAAAACATTGAGTAAGGTTCTCGTTAGCAACATTGAGTTTCAGTCAGACAGAGAACTTATTAAAGTCCCTGATTTTATAAAAACTTTTATAAAGATTTTATCTTGCCTTACTTTAAAGAAAAACCGGAAATCTGCCCGGTAAAAACATTAAATGTTTACCTGGCTAAGACAAAGTTGCTACGCGGTGATCATCTGCCCCTTTTCGTAATACTTAAGAAACCTCATAAATCGGTGACTTCTCAGACGATAAGCCACTAGATTAAATTGACCTTAAAAGAATGTGGTATAGACATCACAATGTTTACCGCCCATAGCACGCGTCACGCTGCAACCTCCAAGGACACAGCTTGGGAGTAAACTTAGACCTCATTAGAAAAACCGCGCGTTCTTCTCACACATTTCGTAAATTCTACGATAAATGTATAAAAGAGACTGATTATTCATCCTTTGCTAGAAGTATTATGTCTACCCAATGACTTAAAGGATTGATTAAGCTATAACTAAATAATTAGTATTATTACATATATGGTAGAAGTTCGAATATTTACTTTTCCTAAATTAGTAAAGTACAGTAAGTGTTTGTGTGGATAAATGATTTTTATACTTACGATATTTTATGGGACCTCTCAAGATCTACATGTGTTTATAAATCTAATCTAGAAGACGAAGCAGTGAAGATAATTATTGATTAAACGAACTTACCCTACGTGAAGTTCTATCATAATTATCTGAGCTGCTTCGTCGAATAGATTAGACTCCCACCCTCCCATTTACTGTTACCCAAAGCATAAAATATCTTAAAAATCATTACAGAAACTCTAAACTAAATGATGACCGGAGAGACCCGTTGGAACAAGACGGCAGCATACCCTCCTTAAAAAAAAAAAAAATCTACCTAACTCTCAAAATTCAGTGTGTAATTGGCGACACCGTACGTGGTACTACATGTGTTTATAAATCTAATCTATTCGACGAAGCAGCTCAGATAATTATGATAGAACTTCACGTAGGGTAAGTTCGTTTAATCAATAAATATGCGAACTAAATTCCCTAGTTTTATACTTAGTGATAATTACAAAAACTTACATACCTACCATTTGAAACCAAAACAAAGTATCTCCGTTACTTCAAAATACTGTAATGAAACATCCATCAATACTTACTGTTAACTAAATACACGAATTGACATTAATTACCATCTTTAAGTGCCCAATTATATACCCCCCTTATTTATTTACCTCCTAGTGACGGTTATTGTACTTTAAATGGGTAAATAATACGGTAAACGGGTTAAATACTGCTTTTATAGCTTCATTTATGTTACAATAAAATGCTTAGAGAATGTTAATAGGACGCGCTATTTTTAGATTTTATAAAACCAGTATAGCGCTGGCATTTTTTAACTCGTCACAAAGTGGGATGCTGTTGGATAATAAATAAATAAATATTACATTAACATTTTTATTTTTTACTAACTTAGTCCCCACAAAGAATTCATTTGTCGCTAACCCGCTGGAACTACGCAATTTTCCAGGATAAAAAGTAGCCTACTTGTTATTGCAGACCTAAAAAAAAAAGAAAAAAAAGAAAAATATAAAAATATAGAAATATGATCCAGATCCAGAGCCGTTCTGGCGTGAAAGAGTAACAAACATCCATACTCAAAAACTTTCGTATTCATATTAATTAATATTAGTAGGCTATGTTCAACTAAACAACATCAAAATCTCGTGAGCATCAAAACCGATAGCACATTGTCATCAAACGCTCCAAAAAAGTCGGAAAAGCAAAAAAACCGGAAAGCATTCGACCCGCAATTACGTGCAAACAAACAAAAAGACGAACGAATTATAGTTCGAAATTATAGCGCTCGGTTTGGGACTGTATAATTTTTCGAAAATTTCAACCGTCCGCGCCGTGTCATTTTTGTTTCGGAAAAAATCGGATATTGTCGGCTGTGATCGGTTTTTGTGGGCTTTTGCGGCGCTGGCGCCGATTTTAATGATTCCTAGGGGATGTTTTTTAACCTGGAATTGTTGAATGAAATTAACATTTAGGATCTTTCGTTACACGACCTACGTACTACGTACTCTCGAGGACTTTAAAATTGTTGAGCATAAATATGTATGTCGGAGCGTCGTCACAATGACTAGACTTTTGATAGCTAAGGAGATATACCTTGTAGTTGCGAACATTCGTTAATTGTATTTTGTTGAATGTACCCTCATAAGTTATTGCTTTTATGAAACGTCAAGCGGTATTACGGTATCGCTTTGGGGTGGTCTGTGTTTGGCTCAGTTGCAACTACCTGCAATGTTAGTTAGAATGACAGAATGACATCTGGTGAGAGTAAGAAGCGAGAGGTATTCCTTGATCGTGACTTGACTGAGTTCAGACGTCGAAAGTGATCCGTTTGCTTCGACGTACCGTTTTATGTTTAATGGTGAATTGTTAGTGATTCGGATTGTTAAGTGCGATTGCACTAAGTATCGAGCCTTATTTCGGTGCAAAGCGGTATTGAGAACATTGATAGGGTAGTTCGTGGGCGCAAGCACTGAACTCTCCGCGTTTCATTATTAGAGTGTGTAATAGTCCACAGTCCTTTGTGTAAGCGCTATTTCAATAAAGACTGGCTGTACAAGTGAAACATGATGTGTGCTGTTATTTCTATCTCATTAATGTACCTTGAAGATGGACAAGACGGTGACCTAAGCTCGGTTATGCATAAAGATCGTTTGAATTCTAACCGACCAACCTGACAGCTTATCCAGCCTTTGTCTTCGACATGTATGTAGGTAACAAAATGTTTGGCAACAGTGTGCAAAATTTAAGAATGAAAAATACTCCAATATTTTCTACGCAACCATCGTAAATTTGCTTCTGCAATAAGCAGAGGAATTCTGGATTAGAAAACTGGGGCCTTACCATGACGTCCTAATTCCGACTCAGTTCAAGTTTTAGCTGTCACTTTTAGTATGAATCTGACAGCGAGCGAACCTAAACTGAATCGCATTAAGACGTCATGGTACGGCCCCTGGTGTCTGTGTGGATGTTTTGGTTGAGCTCTGCGGTCTTACCATGACGTGTTAATGCGATTCAGTTTAGGTTCGCTAGCTGTCAGATTCAAACTAAAAGTGACAGCTAAAACTTGAACTGAGTCGGAATTAGGACGTCATGGTAAGGCCCCTGGAGGTGATAAGTAGATGCTTTACATAAAGGCACTGAATTAAAAATCGATTACAATCGACCGGAAAGCAAGTGCAGGGCATATTTTATAAGGAATCCAGCAAACTAGTGAGGCTACTTCGCGATAATAAGGAGACACGTTTCCATAATATAACGATAAAAATCCAAACACTATCCAACGAAATATGTAGTTGGTTTGAGAAATATAGCTACAAAGGACATGCCACAAAGGTGTTGAAACCAAGTTAATCTAATCTAACTAAAGTATGGATGGATGGATGTTTGTTTGTTACTTAATCACGCCGGAACGGCCCAACGAATATGGATGATATTTGGCATATAGATAGAGAAAAGTCTGGAATAGCACATAGGCTACTTTTTATCCCGGTAATTTGCATAGTTCCCACGGGATAGCGATAAACATGTCAAAGGTCGTAGCTGCCTAGAGTTGCAACGTAAATAATTTTTGCAGAATATAACTACAAACATCAGTTCTTCAACCTAATTCTACGCGGACGAAGTCGCGAACAGAAGCTAGTCTATTCAATATTCATTAATGATTTACCCATTATACACGTAGGGGGTGATAAGGGATTGCGGGGGGAGAAAGGATATACAACTAATATTTTGTGTTTTCACTTGCTACTTAAAATTTCTGGCTCCGCTTGCTTTATAACTTAAGTTACATTTTTGTAGACATATTATATCTCCTTTTTTCTGGTAATTAGCTATCGTCATTTTATTAAAAATTGTTTCTTTTCCTTCTGACCCCATTACTGGGTAAGCTGGGATTAGCCTAGATTTTTAGCGTTTATTGCTTAAACTATGAAACTAAACCACAGGTACAGGTAGGTCATTATGAATCCATAATTCATTTATCTATAAAAATCAACTTGCCACGTATAATTTTTTTTAACGAGGTTTGAGCGTCAATTTTGTCCCCACTCACCCCGTGTTAGGGTGCGACCACACCGCCGCTTAAAAAACGGTGACGTTACGGAATCGCAACAAAATGTATGAAGAAACGGTGAGAAAACGTGACACCGACGACACGTCATTGCGTATACGCGGCGGTTTGGTCGCACCCTTATGGTACACAAATTTATGAAAGACTGATGTTCGACGTCAGAGCAATGGAAACAGGCTTCTATAATGGCTCTCTATTTGAATATTGCAGGCGGTTCGAGCGGTTATTGGCTGCTCTTTTTGCGACAAAGACGTTTCCTAGACTTTGACCTACATTATTCCACTACCTACTTATTAAATAAAAACTGTTTTTTTACACAAGGCAAACGAGATAGCCGTGTAAAAGTTTGTAGCTTGGTGGTTTGACATTGGCTTCTCAAGCAGAGGGTCGCGGGATCGAGCCCGGGTTCGCACCTCTGAGTTTTCGGAATTTATGTGCGATATTAGGTACATTTGAAAATTTACCATTAGCTTTTCGGTGAAGGAAAACATCGCAAGAAAACTTGCACACATCTGCGAAGCAATTCAATGGTGTGTGTGCAGTTCCCAATCCTTCTTAGATGTGCGATCATAATGATGTTGCGAGTGGCCACAGGTGATGTTCTTATCTAAATGAAAAAAAACTTAAACTTAACATTTTCTTTGGTTAATTGTAAACGTAGGAATGTAACTTGAGAATGCATGTCAGTTTGTCCGTCTGTCGGTTAGTCGAGTGAACATTGCGGTGGCCGCCATCTTGTCCTCGATGACATCTTGCAGGAGTACAGTCAGTCGAAAATTACTTAAATTTGGGAAATTATTCTAAGAATCGTCACATTACATACATACATTTACATACATAAGTCACGTCTTCACCCCTTACGGGGTAGACAGAGCCTAAGGTAACAAGACCCAACGGTCACTTTTAGCTTGATTGCGACCGTACTGGCCAATTACAAAAAAACGTACGTATTATGTATATTGACAGACCTCTAACAATGTGCTGATGCCCTAGTACTTTTGCTCCACGACTCAACAAAAAAACACTTCAAAAATCGAACGCGATTCATTCGTATTTCAAAATAAGCTCTTAGAGGATTCTGATATCCTGGTACTCAAACTCTCCCTCCGTCTAACGCCTGACGCGAGTTTAACATTTATTACCCATCCCAAATAGTGTTCAACGCCGCTGAAGAAGTTGTCACTTCAAAAATTACAGTAATTAAATAAATAATAAATAATTATCTCGGGACAAATTACACCAATTGACCCAGTCCCAAACTAAGCAGAGCTTGTGCTATGGGTACCAGGCAACGGATAAACATACTTATATAATGTACGTAAATAAATACTTAAATACATACAACATCCATGACTCGAGCACAAACATTCGTATTCATCATACAAATGTCTGCCTCTACCGGGATTCGAACCCGGGACCTCTAGCTTCATAGTCAGGGGCACTAACCACTGGGCTATCCCGTCGTCAATAATAATCAGTAATAGTAATTAGTCCGACCGACAAGCATGTACGAGTATGAAGAGATTGATGAATGTGGATGAAGCGAAGTCAAGGTCGTAGCAAGTGGAACAAAGTAGTCTCTGTCTACCCCTGTGGGAAAGAGGCGTGACGGTATGTATGTATGTAGTATTAGTCCGACTGTACTTCGCCTCTGGTGACAGATGTGTCCGCCGCGTAACTAATTATCAGCGAACGATAATTACTGCGGCTAGTGATGTGCTCACTCTCATATTTTAATTAATGAAATAATTAATTAAAAAAAATACTTTTAGAAGTTTCTGAATGATACTAAAAACCAGAACACAAAATAGGATTTTTCTAATGGTTCTTGTTTTCATCGTGAAAATAAAAACAAAACCGGGAAGCAAAAGTATTTTCGATACCTATGTACTTTTCTTATAAATATTGGAAGGACTGTTGAACGCGGTATTTAATTTTATTTGAGCTGTGTTCTAGGAATCTAACTAATATTATAAATGCGAAAGTATGGAAGGATGGACGGATGGATGGATGGATGTTTGTTTGTTACTCAATCGCGCCAGAACAGCCCAACGGATCTGGATGAAATTCGGCACATAGATAGAGAAAAGTCTGGAATAGCACATAGGCTACTTTTTATCCCGGAAAATTGCGTAGTTCCCGCGGGATAGCTATAAACGAATTCTTTGCAGACGAAGTCGCTGGCAACAGCTAGTACTTACATAGATTTATACCACTTTCGAATGACACTTTTTAAATAAGCGGCCCCAGGGGACTTACCATGACGTCCTAATGCGTTTCAAATCCAACTCAGGTTATAGCTGTCATTTTAGTATGTATCTGACAGCGAGCGAACCTAAATTGAATCTGAATTGAAACGCATTAAGACACCGTAACCCTCCTGGCTCGTACTCGTTCCTTTTCAACGTTTAGCATCCTAGCACAGCCCTTCGCAATTAATGAAAAAAATACTCGAAACAATACAAGTAACGAAGCCGAGAAACAATGGCCGATCACAATGGCGCAGCCGAGCGCGTTTGAGCGCGTATGAGCGCTTTTGAGCGCTCACGAGCACTCGAGCGCTCGAGTGATTCAAGCGCCCTCTAGTTTGTTACGTTCTGTTGTAGTTTTCGATCGGAAATATTACTAAACCACAATGAATGACAGTTTAATTTAACTTTACTAATATTATAAATGCGAAAGTATCGATGGATGGATGTTTGTTTGTTACTCAATCACGCCAGAACGGCCCAACGGATCTGGATGAAATTCGGCACATAGATAGAGAAAAGTCTGGAATATCACATAGGCTACTTTTCATCCCGGAAAATTCCCGCGGGATAGCGATAAACGAATTCTTTGCAGACGAAGTCGCAGGCAACAGCTAGTAGGAATATAACTGACAGTTGTTACTGATTCCAATCTAATATTGTGTTACTTTAATTTACTGAATGTCTTAAAAAAAGAAAAACATTGAATGTACCAGTTGCATCTCTTCCCGCGCAGATGGTAAGCCCATTGAGGGTACGGGCAAAAATCTTAAGAACCATGTTATAGACGATGCGGCTAGCAACCCATAGCTAACTATTTCTATTCCCCTTTCCACCTATTGACAATCATGCTAAACGTGGCCTTTGGGTCTAGTTGCCTTAGGCTCTATCTACCCTGTAAGGGATAAAGATGTGACTTATGTACCTATGTATGTTTGTTTGAATAATAAATAAAGGTATTAAGCGATTGTGGTTTTTTTTTTTTTTTTTTTTTTTGTACTATAATGAACAAATCGCAGTCCTCGTGAGAGGTACGGGCGACTGCGATTCCATGAACTAATGGACAAGGATGTTAGTGCTGTAATTAAAATAAACTAATATGACTTAAAGTCGGTGATGTTATGTAATGTTTATATGAGTGACATGAGGATTGTTAATGATTTTGTGAAGATGATTGTAATGCTTGCTTGGTACTAATATTAAAATATAGGTGGGAACTATGTGCCGTTGATCTTTTTAAGACTATTGATTATTATGCTAGTGAATTTTTCGAAAGATGATAACGTCGTTTCTTTTGAGATGAGTTCTGTTAAGATGTACGGGTCTATTCTAAAGTTGCTGCAGATGATTTCATGATTTAGTCGTTGCGAAGAAAATTTTGGGCAGTGTTTTAGGAGATGATCAATTGATTGAAGGCTGGTTCCGTCACAAGGGCATAGAGCATCGTTGATGATTTTGAATCGACACAGGTATTCTTTATGGTATCCATGTCCTGTGAAGCGATTGTGGTAACCCCCAGATATTTGTGTTGTCACCGAACTTACATAAATCAAATTTCAAGTCAATCCGACCACAGCAAGTCAAATTTGACTTGCAAATTTTGACTCTCTTTTTTGTCTCATAATTTTCATTGGTCATAATAATCGTTAGTCATCATTTTTTGGTCATAATATGAAATCGTGCATTTTTCAGGAAGTTTGGAAAAGTTATCAGAATATAGTACGTCAGGTTAGCTTAGTTTACTTTCAATTCTAAAAAAAATATTTACTGCTTCAGAAATTAAACGCTTTATGACGCACGAAAATTATGACAAACGGTACATTCGGAACTTCAATTTTATGGGACAAAATATAGCCTTTTTTCTAAGCCTGCCTAAAACGTATTATGCCTATTTCGCGTTTTGCCTACACTGCATTATTTTTTTGCATTTAGGCTATATAGTTAGTTTGTCTGCTTCGCTTTTGAGCTAACCCTATACAAACAAATGAAAGCTCGTAAAATAGAATGTGACAGTAAAAATGTTTCACGTAAAAACGTTGCTTACACATTGCTTCCGCGATTCCCATTACTTTAGAGGGGCGTTTCTTGTAGCCGTTTACAATTTACGATTTATAAACATCGGAATGTAAATAAGAAAGTGGAAATCCTGGGTCTACATTTTGTCCCATAAAATTGAAGTTCCGAATGCGGTTTGTCATAATTTTCGTTAGTCATAATCATAAAGCTTTTTTTTTCTGAAACAGGTTTTTTTTTTGTTCAGAATTGATAATAAACTAACCTAACCTAACCTATTACATTCTGATGGCTTTTCCGAAATTTCTGAAAAATGCATGGTTTCATGTGTTATGACCAACGGAAATTATGGGACAAAAAAGAACCAGGGAAATCCTGATTGCTCGTAGCCGGTTGCATTTAGAGAGAGAAAAATAGAGAAAGACTTGTTCAGCGTCCCCACTCATTGCACTAAATATGGACATAATGCCGTACTCACTCGTATTGTTCGTACGTACAACAAAGATTTCAGTGATCTGGACTTATTTGTAGGAAGTAAGCCAAAGTTTAAATTGGATATATTACGCTCAATATTGTATATAATATAATATATTATAATAACACACACACACACACACACAAGATCATTTCTGCTTTACTCATTTTGATTAGCGAATAGTACTCATGTATGTTTTCTATTTGTTGTGAATCCATACCATATCTGTTTTTATTGTCACAAAAACGAATGCTCTAGTTTGTTAAGTATCTACTGTGGTAACCTATAATTCGCCATGTAACTTGCCATCTAAGTGTACAACTGTAATTTAATTAAGGCTGGTTGGTTTCCTCAATAAATAAATAAATAAATATTTATTGACACACATTCGATACACATAGAGAGATAAAATAGAAACAGTGCACGTACATTATGAACACAAATCGCGTCTTATTTCTTACGGGGTAGACGGAGTCTAAGGTAGAAATACCTACAAGCTACGTTTAGCAAGATTGTGGGTGTATAGGTGGAAAGGGGAATCAAAATAGCGATGGGTTAGGCGGATCGCCTATAACAGGATTCCTAAGATTTTCGTTGAAAAAACAGTACATTTGGAAAAAAAGAAAACAGCAGACAAGAATTATAATACTAATCTATGGATCTATGACTATTTTGTCACATAAAATTGAAGTTCCGAATGTATGGTTTGCCATATTGTACCTATACATTGTTTTTAATAACCACCATAGTTTTATCACTAATAAACAAAGCTATGTACAATGGTTTGTCATAACTTTCGTTAGTCATAAAGCGTTTTAATTCTGGAACAGTAGGTATTCTTTTTAGAGTTGATAGTAAACCAACCTAACCTTGTGATGGCTTTTCCAAAATTTCTGAAAAATACACCATTATGTTTATGTTTATGTTTATTTGATCATTCAATATAAAATTACATCATCACTTAAAATTAAATGTCAAAGAATTCATATTGAAATCGTCAGCTCAGAATTAATATGTCAACAATTAAAAATTAAAATAATATAATAGGTATAACAACAAGTAAACTAAAATAAAGATATTTTCTCTATTATGGGTCGTCATGGGTAACATACAATTTAAATACAAATGAAAAACATGTCATAAAATGGAAATTAACATTAAAAGAAACAAAAATAATATAAAAATATGGAGAACTAGGTTAAAATGTCAAAATTAAAAATTCATTAACAGAATAAAATGGGTTTTCCAACAAAAGGACTTTCAGGCGACGACCAAACGATTCGTCATCTGTTTCACTCTTTAAATCGGATCAGATGTTCATAGAACCGAGGGCCGATAACGCGTGGGTTTTTTTCCGCCAGCGCCATTCGATGTGGCACCGCTCTTAAACCGCTCTTTCATGTGTTATGATTAAAAAAATATGACAATCGATTATTATGACTAAAGAAAATTATGGGACAAAAAAGGGACCCGAACGTAAAGATTAAAACTAAAAACTCATCCATGGTTTCTCTCTATCCAGGGGAGTGACCATGCGATTCAATAACGATTCAGTTTAGGTTCGCTCGCTGTCAGATCCATACTAAAAATGACAGCTAAAACCTGAATTGAGTCGAAATTGAATTGCATAGACGTCATGGTAAGACCCTTGTCGTGTCGTAGCTTCTAAAAGCTCACCGCGACAGCGTGGCAGACTGAAGCTTTTAGTGACTTTCAGAGCGCCTCGAATTCCTTGACAGAGTATATTTTATGTACTTAGAGTAATACTAGGTTTAACTAAGCACGTTTTTCTTTCCAGAAGTTTTTTGAACTGACAACATCTTTACCGGCGTTGAGTACTTTTTGGGATGGGTAAAAAATGTTACTCGCGTCAGGCGTAACGGAGGGAGAGTTTAAGTACCAGGATATCAGAATCCTCTAAGAGCTTATTTTGAAATACGAATGAATCGCGTTCGATTTTTGAAGTGTTTTTTTGTTGAGTCGTGGAGCAAAAGTACTAGGGCATCAGCACATTGTTAGAGGTCTGTCAATATAGATAATACGTACGTTTTTTTTTGTAAGCGGCCAGTACGGTACGCGTATTGAGCGTCATAAAGGTTACAACAGCAAAATCTAATCTAAGCTGCTGTTTTCACTTCTGCCGGCACTCCCGGAGTGCTACTCGTCGCTTTTTTTTAATGCTAAGTGGTGAATGTCCTGGAAGGGTTAAAGTTTTATGGTAAAAACTGGTCCCCGCGACTCCGTCTACGCAGAATTCACTTACCCTATCCCGCGGGAACTATGCTGTTTTCCGGGATAAAAATTATCTTACTTTCCTCAGGACTGAAACTACACTCATCAAAAAGTGTCTAGGTATATTTTTATCTCTAGACAGTTTTGAACATTTCAAGTGTAGTTTAATTTAATTTGATTGATTTAATTTAATTTGATTTCATTTAATTTTATATAGTTTAGTTTGAATTAATTTGAAATATCAAATGAATCAAGAAATTTTTATTTCTTAATTTTTATGTTTAATTTTACGGTTTTACCGTTAGAAATTTAATTTCTAAACGACACTGAAAATTAGAACACATAGAAAAATCCGAAAAGTAAAGCTATGGCCGGGAATCGAACCCGGGTCCTCGTCATTCCGTGACGCGTGCTATACCCCTACACCACCCATAGCAGGTACCTACCTACCTACCATACCTGCTTACAGCTGCATACAGCTTTACTTTTCGGATTTTTCTATGTGTTCTAATTTTCAGTGTCGTTTAGAAATTAAATTAATTTGAGCAAATTCAATTTAATTATTTCACGACATTAAATTTTTCTTCCTTTTCAAATATTCTGTTATAATAATGGACGTAAGTCTGGCAATAAAAAATTTTATTTCATTTCAATATAAGTAGGCATATTACTAAAGAGAGAGTCGAAACATCAATTTTTTCTAGGGATAAGGATTATCCCAAGGCTTTTTTGATGTGTGTATCTGTGTATTATACTTCAACTAATTCGTTTCAGCGGCTTAAGCGTGAAAAGGTAACAGACAGACATAGTTACTATCGCATTTGTTATTAGGGATGGATTCAAATTCGGACGGACGGACAGACAGAGGCTTAGTAAATTAGGTTCCAGTTCATCATCTTCCTAACGTTTTTCCCGGCATTTGCCGCGGCTCAGTGAGCCTGGGGTCCGCTTTGACAACCTAATCCCAAGATTTGGCGTAGGCACTAGTTTTTACAGAAGCGACTGCCATCTGACCTTTCCAACCCAGAAGGGTAACTAAGCCTAATTGGGATTGGTCCGGTTTCCTCACGATGTTTTCCTTCACCGAAAAGCTCATGGTAAATTTCAAATGTAATTTCGCACATAAATTCTGAAAAAGTCAGAGGTGCGAGCCCGGATTCGAACCCGCGACCCTCTGCTTGAGAGGCCACAGGTCAAACCACTAGGCTACCACGGCTCCAGTTAACCCTAGGAATAAAGTGCTTGATAAAAATAAATACTACTTCTAGGAGAGCTATAAGCGAATCCTAACAAAGACGGGGCCTTACTATGACGTCTTAATGCGATTCAGTTTAGGTTCGCTCGCTGTCATACCCATACTAAAAATGTCAGCTAAAACCTGAACTGAGTCGGAATTAGGACGTCATTAAAGCCCCAGGCTACCATCAAAAATCATAAAGACTTAATTTCTTTATGAAACATTGTGTCAAACAAGCAAGTCACCTGGTAAGTAAGCAACGCCCGCGGACACCTGCAACACCAAAGAAAATGCGTTACCAACCTAGAAGGCTAAGACGAACAGTATTTAACAAAATAGTGTTAGGTTGCTAGCCTCATCGCATCCTATGACTTTTTCATCCATCCGATTCAAAATACTAGGTACTTTCAGCTAAAGCTGTACTAAATAAAATCATCCCCCGAAATACCTCACGATATTTTAAACCCACCCTAACGGCGAAACCTCCCCTCGAGGTATACTATATATACTTACCGCCCCGTCGGTTGCCATGGCAACCCACCGTCGTACATAGGGGTAGCTTTAAATTAATTCTGGTGCTGGTTATTTAATGTGGTGCAGTTGACTCTTGGTTTCAGTCATTTTAAAATAAAATCATGTCTGTCGCTAATCCTGCCGCCACGCAGCAGTATTTGTGCTATGTTCAGGCGAGGAGAGTAACCCGCTTACTCATAAACGGTCTATAGGCTTCTGCTGACTTAGCAATCGTTTGTCCTTATCTGTGAAAGGTAAATGTCAAAGTGACAGATAAGGACAAACGATTGCTAAGTTAGCAGACGCCTACAGAACGTTTATGAATAAGAAATAAGGACATAAGACTGAAGCTGAAATTACTGACACATGAATTATTCTAACTCTTTAGGCTGGCGACTAGTGGCGACGCAATCAAGCCCTTCGGTGCTACGAGTGTACATAGGTGGCTCTTACCATCACGTGACCCACTAGCTAGTTTGCTATTTATAAACTTGGTTAATTTATAAACTCAGGTTAGCTGGAAGAGATCCCTTCTTAGGTATAAGTTCGCCTTTGTACTATTTATGTGTACTTCTGTATTTTCGTCTCGGTCGATCCTTTATAACTATGACATTGCCTAACGAGATCTAGTAGAGTCAATAAATACTGACATACAAAAAGATACTTAAAAATTTTCACAAAGCCAATCTTAATGTGCTAGTAGGTATATTATAAACCCAGTGGTTATCTTACTATGTAGCGTCTTGTGCTGTGCTGTGATGACCACTGTATAACTAATATCTCTAAAGGACACTGACCATCTTATTGTGATATATTCATTATTTCCAGAGGCACATTTTGTAAGTCAACCATCTTTATTATTTACCTTTCCTTTATCCGCTTATCCTTTAACACATTGTATTAACTCTGTAGCTTTTATTGTAGATGCCTTATCCATACATTCTATACCTATAAAACAGTACCGTGACTGGCTGACTGACTAACAACGCACAGCCTAAACCACTGGACCTAAGAAACTTGAAATTTGGCAGACGTATATCTTGAGTATTCCAGAGGAGCACTAAGAAGGAATTTTTGAAATTCCCACGGAATAGGGAATAAATGAGGCTTGTATATTTCTCAGTACTTAACTAATTATTGTAATAACTAGACTCTTCAAATTCGGCACACATGTAGATGATTGTAACACTAAAAAACTGATTTCAGATATTTTCGATATTCCCACGGGATAAGGAAAAAATGGGATTTATAATATTCGATTCAGAGTGATTGACAGACAACGCACAGCCTAAACCACTGGACCTGAAAACTTGAAATTTGGCAGACGTATATCTTGAGTATCCCAGAGGAGTCTTAAAAAGGGATTTTTTGAAATTCCCACAGGATAGAAATAAGTGCATTCAACTTCAGGGCTGTTTTTAAAAATTATTTCATTTAGGTATATTACTTCAGTTATTGTCTACGCGTGAGAACCTCCGCCATCTTGTGAGTTTATTTCCGTCTCTCATCGCAATGTGACATAGCTATCACATATTTGTGACCCTCGACATGATTTTAGCAAGGCTAATGCTCGCTCAAGAGTCGCAGGGTCAGTGGGGTTGAAAAATCAATGGAATTAACTGCAATAGTTGCAGTAGAAAAGTGTTTAGACGCTACTCTATTTCTTGAATAATGACAGTATTTTTCGCAATATACTGATAGAAACACACACACAGAAAGAAAGAAAGAAAAAGTTTATCTATGACAATCACACATCAAATAAAAAAGCACATAAAACAGCAGATAAACAGATAAATTGTCACAAAATGGTCCCAACTCAGCATTTGCTGGTCTTGCAGCCAGCGCTGGTCTTCCGTTGGGACCATAGGGTGATACATATACATACATTGATACATTGAAAAGAAAAGAATGATACAACAGTTAAAATAAACACTATATTATAATAAAACATAATCTAACTAATACTATAAATGCGAAAGTATGGATGGATGGATGGATGAATGGATGGATGTTTGTTTGTTACTCAATCACGCCAGAACGGCCCAACGAATCTGGATGAAATTCGACACATAGATAGAGAAAAGTCTGGAATAGCACATAGGCTACTTTTTATCCCGGAAAATTCCTGCGGGATAGCGATAAATGAATTCTTTGCAGACGAATAATTGGACGATATAATTGGATGTGGTTGCCTGGGCACACAACCCGGACATAACATAAATCACGTCTTTTTCCCCTACGGGGTAGACAGAGTCCGAGGTAACAAGACCCAAAGGCCACGTCCAGCATGATTGTGGGCGAGGTGGAAAGGGGAATCAAAATAGTGATGGGTTGCTAGCATCGCATATAACATGACTAGCTGTTGCCAGCGACTTCGTCTGCAAAGAATTCGTTTATCGCTATCCCGCGGAAACTACGCAATTTTCCGGGATAAAAAGTAACCTATGTGCTATTCCAGACTTTTCTCTATCTATGTGCCGAATTTCATCCAGATCCGTTGGGCCGCTCTGGCGTGATTGAGTAACAAACATCCATCCATACTCTCGCATTTATAATACTAGCTGTTGCCAGCGACTTCGTCTGAAAAGAATTCGTTTATCGCTATCCCGCGGGAACTACGCAATTTTCCGGGATAAAAAGTAGCCTATGTGCTATTCCAGACTTTGCTCTATCTATGTGCCGAATTTCATCCAGATCCGTTGGGCCGCTCTGGCGTGATTGAGTAACAAACATCCATCCATACTCTCGCATTTATAATATTAGTTAGATTCCTAAGATTGTCACCCATTCCCTCGATGGGCTTTTACTGCGCAGTAAGAGAAGCAACTGGTGCCTTCTATGTTTTTTCTTTACTAGACCAGCAAGGAAACCAATAGGAATATGCAAGAGCTTTTAAAATCAACTTGGAAGAAAACCCCGCCCTTAACGCCTCACTATGAACATCGATGAATGTATGGAAACGTTTTGTCAACTATAATAAAGAAAACCTGAAAAACATTTACAGGGCTATATATTTAGTCAAACTCCACCGTTGCGTAGTTTTAAAGATATAAGCGTACACAGAGACAAACAGACAGCGGAAAGCGACTTTGTTTTATACTATGTTTTGAAGCTGGGTCCGTTTTTGTCCCGTAAATTTATTGGTCGCTAGTCATAATTTTTTTGGTCATACATAACACATGAAATCGTGCATTTTCAGAAAATTTGTAAAGCCATCAGAATGTAGTAGATTAGGTTAAATTTACTATCAATTCTGAAAAGAATACTTACTGTTTCAGAAATAAAATGCCTTATGACTAAAACAATTATGTCAATGCATCGTCCAACGACTTTTTTAATTTATTGATTGACTATGATGACGGAAAGAGACAGACAGAGACAGCGAAAACATTAATAAATGACGCTAAGTGTCCCTAAGTAGGAACATCACATAATTCTACCCCTCCTTGCTTCAAATCTATCAATTAATTATTATTAAACCACCTTAAAATCAAACCTAGTACTGCCATTATAAATTCTCTAAACTACTTCAACATCGTTACCATAAATATTTTCCGTGACAAAAAGTACATAATATCATATTTCATAACACCATATACCTATCCCGTTCACCCGTTCTACTTAGCTGTTGAAAGAAAAAAGACGACAGCATATCGCTCGCTTCTATAACGACTCTTAATGATATGCAATACGACCCTCTTTAGCCGCTTGTCTCGTTTTAACACGACAGTTATTACATGAGTAAGCGAGACGATAATAGTGCTTTGAGTTCTTTACGTTCGCATTAAGGTGTAGTACTGGCCACCATTTTAGTTTGAGCTGTCACGTTTCGTTTCATATCCAAATTTGGTAGAAGTTTTGGTTAAGCAAAGGGGGAACGGTGGGTCAGTTGTTATTGGTTGTGTGTGAGTGACAAAAAGTTGATAACATTAATTTTTATTTATGACAGTTGACAGGGCTATGTAAATGTGATTTTAAATGGTTTTATTCGTGTTAACTAATGGCGGTTTTCTTTGATTTTAGTGGGTGTGAAAAATTACTCCGTTGACGTAAGATATTAGGTACCAACGACGTGAAATATTTTTTATGCAAATTTCAAATTTATTTGCCTAGGTTTTTTTTGTTAGTTTAGTGGTCTAACTAACAAATTTATTTCAATAGAGAAACATAGCATATTAAATAGACACAATTAGCAACTTTTAAATGAATGTAGACGCAAGTGAAATGCGTTTGGAATATTTATCCATTTAAAACGTAGTAAACATACATACATACCGTCACGCCTCTTTCCCATAGGGATATACAGAGACTACTTTGTTCCACTTGCTTCGATCCTGACATACCTCTTTCGCTTCATCCATATTCATCAATCAACACCGATTTACTCATTTATTTTATTATCAGAACCATGGTATACGTGGCACGTAAGTCTATCGATGACGAGTCACGTGGAGGGGATCTGCGCACCCACGGATACCGTATTACTTCTGCGCATACAAGGTCAGATTAAACTTACGTGCCGGCACTTATAAATTACATCTTTGGCTCAATGCCGCGGGGGAGTACGTTTTTAGATTTATTTTAGTTTTAGTTAAATTAGTTTATCTTGTTGTTTATATTTAATTTGTATTTTAGGAGTTTTGTTAAATAAATATTTTAATTACAATGATGGTAACTAATACTAAAGAAAGTTTCAGGAATCAAAACAGTGATGGGTTGCTAGCATCGCCTATAACATGATTCCTAAGATTCGCCCGTTCCCTCGATGGGCTTTTACCATCTGCGCGGGAAGAGAAGCAACTGGTACATTCTATGTTTGTTCTTTGCTCCCACGCAATTTTCCTTGATAAAAAGTAGCCTATGTGGCTATTCCAGACTTTTCTCTATCTATATGCCGAATTTCATCCAGATCCGTTGGGCCGTTCTGGCGTGATTGAGTAACAAACAAACATCCATCCATCCATCCATCCATCCATCCATCCATCCATCCATCCATCCATACTTTCGCATTTATAATATTAAGTAAGTTAGATTTGTAGTCATCTTGAAGCCTTACACATATACCCCCTTATTCATAAACGCACTATAGGCCTCTGCTAAGTTAGTAATCGTTTGTCCTTATCTGTGAAAGGTAAATGTCAAAGTGACAGATAAGGACAAACGATTACTAAGTTAACAGAGGCCTATAAGATCGTTTATGAATAAGGGGGTAAATATCGACCAATGTATGGAAACCATGTATGTTTGCGGGTGGTAGGTCCGTCCTAATCGCTACTAAGAACTCGCTAATCCTGCCGCCAAGCAGCAGTGCACACTGCTGTGTTCCGGCGGAGAGAAAATTACTGGCACAAGAGATTCTATCCCAGCTGCAATCCTCTAGTGTTGCGAGTGTGTGGTGGTGGTCGCTTACCATCAGGTGACCCACTTGTTCGTTAGCCTTCCTTGCCTAAACCTGCCCGCATATCCTGCTAATATTATAAATGCGAAAGTTTGTGACGATGTGAGTGGGTGAGTGTGTATGTTTGCCTTATTCACGCTGAAACGAATGGACGGATTTGGATCAAATTTGTAACGGAGATAGCTGGTACCCCAGATTAAAACATAGATAAATAAATAAAAATAAATAAATATCTTGGGACAACTGACACCAATTGACCTAGTCCCAAACTAAGCAAAGCTTGTAATATGGGCACTAGACAACGGATAAACATACTTGTGTACAACATACTTAAATACATATTAAACATTTTAGACTCGAGAACAAACATCCGTATTTTTCATACAAATATTTGCTCCGACCGGGGATCGAACCCACTAGACTTTTTTTTGGTGGGGATAGGCCACTTTTTATCCCGGAAAATTGCATAGTTCCCACGGGATAGCGATAAACATGTCCATTGCTAATTGCGGGCAGAAGCTAGTTCCGGATTTTGAAACACTATTCTAAAGTAGATTTAAGCGAATTTTGACCGAAAAACCGTAGCCAGAATTCGAGTTACCCCTTAGAATTCTAACCCTCCTCTCGCCTCACCGCCCCTACACAATACAGTTGATTCCCTACTACCCTCTAGACGCACAATTTCATCCAAATTGGGCCTTTCGTGAATTGAGAAAATTCAAGACAATTTTTCCGTTCAAACTAGTGGAAACTTTATTAAGCTCTTTGTTGGGTTACGGAGGGTGGATTCATTGTTTTCTTTTGTAGTAAAGATGAAATAAAAATTAGAAATACTATCTGTACGTATAAAACAGTACCGTGAGTGACTGACTGACAACGCACAGCCTAAACCGCTGGACCTAGGAACTTGTAAGACAGACGTAAATCTTGAGTATCTCAGAGGAGCACTAAGAAGGGATTTTTTGAAATTCCCACAGGATAGAGAATAAATGATGACGAAAAAAATATGAAGGGCAGCGGCTCCAATTGAATCGTTTCATGTTTTCAAAATAATACTTTTGTAAGAATTATTAAAATTAAGATAGAAAAATAATTTATTATCCTACTAATATTAAAAATGCGAAAGTTTATGACGATGTCACGACGTGAGTGAGTGAGCGTGTATGTTTGTATCTTCTTCACGTTAAAACGTCTAGACCGATTTGGATAAAATTTGGAACGAAGATACCTGGTACCCTAGATTAAAACATAGGCTACTTTTTATCCCGGAAAACAGCATAGTTCCCGGGAGATAGCCATAAAAATGTCAATTGCTAATTCTACGCACACGAACTCGCGGGCAGAAGCTAATATAACTATATCTGCATGCACTGGGTCCGCGAGGGAAATATAGGGTAATATAGGAAGTGCGTGTATGTGCTGTGGAAAAGTGATGGGTTGCTAGCCGCATCGCCTATAACATGATTCCTAAGATTTTCGCCCGTTCCACAGATGGACTTTTATTCTGCGCGGGAAGATTAACAAATGGTACATACATTGTATGTTTTTATGTGCTCCCAGATCAGTAGGCTTATTGTCTTCTTCTTCTTTTATTTCTGGCGTTCCAAGTCGTTATAGCGACGACAACTTCGCTGACGGGTTAAAAATTTTAATTATAAAATCTTGTGACAAAATGTCGGCAACGTTGTACGGTAACACGCTCAAAGACCCCCCTCCCCCCCTGTGGGGCTCTTAACCAACGGTCAATGATATCCCGTAGATACTGCCAGGGAATCATTACCGCTGCCCAGGGTGCACCGGACCAAGCACTGCTCTTCCCACCCGGACGGATCCGAAAGCGAACCGCAGCTCTTGTTCACACCATCGCGTTCATTTTGACAGTTCTTGTATGAATATGACAGCTAGCTGATTCCGATGCTAATTGTCAGCCCATACATGAACTGTCAAAATGAACACGATGGCGATTGCGAGCGAGTTAGACAATAAGCCTACAGTTTGGAATTATTTTTAAGACATAGTTATGCAATAAACTTTGAGTTTTTTCAATACAAATTCCTTCAGTTTATTCAAAGCATGACTGTAATTGTATGAATTAACATAACATACACCGCAAGCTTCTGCGGGCACAGTGTGTTAGTTTGTTAGCGAGTTAACTACTAAACTGAACATGTTTGCCAAACTACTCTTCATTCCAGATAAGGTTAGACAAATTTAATACGAGCCTCAGACTGTTAATGTACAAACAGGGTTCTGTCAACTTCAAAGCATAGGTTGTTCAACTCTCAGAGATTCTTGATTTACTTCGCGGGCGTAACAAACTAGTAAAAAGATATATGTAATTAAAAAAAAACACCGGGAAGCACTCCGAGAGTGCTGGCAGAAGTGAAAACTACACACACGCACACTCGCGCAAAAAGAAAAAAAACTTTTTCTACACAAGATTTGAACTGGTCACCTGAGAGATCGCACTGTTATTCCACACCTTATACCACTAAGCCAAACGCACATACGTTAAAGCGACGAAATCCACCCTTCAAAAATCGAACGCGACTCTAGATTCATTTGTTTTCAGAATAAGCTCTTAGAGGATCTGATATCCTGGTACTTAACTCCCTCCGTCTTACGCCTGACGCAAGTTTAACATTTTTTACCCATCCCAAAGAGTGCTCAGCGCCGCTAAAGAAGTTTTCACTTCAAATATTGCATGCTCACGTCATTAGTCTAACCTTATCTGATATGTAATATAGTAAGAAATTACTTCATTACAACAATGTGCCTATAAGGTCAGTAATAATCATAATTAGTGTAATTGTGTAATTTTTTCAACGATTATTTTTCGTTCGATAATCAAGTTTGCGACCGGATACAGTGGTTAGAGAACCTGTCTATGAAGGTTGAGGTCCTGGGTTCGATCCCTAGTCGGGGCAGATATAAATACGAATGTTGACTTGGAACAAATAGAAACTGGCCAAGTGTGTGTCGAACTTGCGCGCTGAGGGTTCCGTACACATTTATAAGCCCGCCAAAGAAGTTTGTACTTCATAGTAATTTTATAAAAAACAACTTGTATTTTGTGGATCAATTTTTTTTATAAAACTTTTTCGTGACCTCTATGAATACCTAAGTTCAAAGGAGTTCATCTAAATTAATTCAGCAGTTCTTAAGGTAGAGTCAGACATCACTCCCTAAATACAAACACACAAACAAACAAAGATTACATATTTTTTATGAAATAGTCAGCCTATGTAGCTTATCTAATGTGCTTATTCTCAAAAAGCGCTGCTACTTGGCGGCAGGACATGCAAGTTAATCATGTTTCTATGTAGTATATCTAACTAATATTATAAATGCGAAAGTATGGATGGATGGATGGATGTTTGTTTGTTACTCAATCACGCCAGAACGGCCCAACGAAACTGGATGAAATTCGGCACATAGATAGAGAAAAGTCTGGAATAGCACATAGGCTACTTTTTATCCCGGAAAATTTCCGCGGGATAGCGATAAACGAATTATTTGCAGACGAAGTCGCAGGCAGCTAGTATTACATACATATATTAGACTGGAGATTAACTTTAACAATAACTCTATCATCCAACATTCTGAACCCAAAAATCTAACCAAACCGAACCACAAAAAAATCTTATTATATACAAATTATTTCAAAGTAATCGCTTTAAAATTACAAGAAAAAAAACACTAATATAAAACCTTTGTCTATGATCTATTTTTAATGATGGCCGTCAGCGCACCATTTTCAAATTCAAATTTGGAACGGCGCCGGCGCCGGGCCTGTCGCCGTTGCGGTTTATAAAAAATAGTCATTCCTGTTTCCGTGTTTGGACATTGGGGTGGATTTTTAGGGGTCCGTCTGCATTTATGAACTAACTAGCTTCTGTCCGCGACTTCGTCTGCGTAGAATTATACATTATAAACCTTCCTCATGACTCACTCTATCTATTAAAAAAACCGCATCAAAATCCGTAGCGTAGTTTTAAAGATCTAAGCATTACAGAGGGACAGACAGACAGTGGAAAGCGACTTTGTTTTATACTATGTAGTGATAGGTGAAAAACTTAAGTAATTGACCTGTTGTATGTTGTGAGTAATGTGTGCGAATAGATTTTGAAACGAGATATCTGATACCCTAGATTAAAACATAGGCTACTTTTATCCCGGGAAATTTCAAAGTTCCCGTGGGCGATTAACATATCAATTGCTAAGTCTACGCAGGCGAAGTCGCGTGCAGAAGCTGTTGTTACAGATGTGCCAATTTTATACGTCGTTTCGTTGCCCTCATTCCAGAGCTATAGTCGTAAGGTTATACGGAACCATGTGTGTGCGATTACGGTTCGCGCTTGGCCGATTTTTGTATCCAATTGCGGAGGGTTAAGCCCTTATGTCAATGTTTATAATAATTATTGTTATGTATCTAATCGATTTTGTGCAAGGCTTTCATTTTTATATCTTATATTATTATGTTATAGGTAGAGTTGTTCATTGTATATTTTTTGTTGCTGGTCCCTTTTAAAAGGATAATGCGAAAGTGTTGAAAGATTGTGTTCTAATTAAAAAACGAAAAATGTGAAAAAGTCCCACTGCTGGGCACAGGCCTCCTTTTACAATGAGAGGGCTTGGGCTATAGTTTCCACGCGGGCCCAGTGCGGATTGGGAACTTCACACACACCATTGAATTGCTTCGCAGATTTTTGCAGGTTTCCACGCGATGTTTCCTTCACCGAAATGCTCATGGTAAATTTCAAATGTAATTACGCACATAAATTCCGAAACAATTAGAGGTGCGAGCCCGGGATTCGAACTCATGACCCTCTGCTTGAGAAGCCACAGGTCAAACCACTACGCTACCACGGCTTTAAGGTAGTTATGTGTATATGTGATATTTGACTCTCCATTCCACCTATACGCCCACAATCATTCTACTCTACCCCAGGGATAAAGACGTGATTTGAGTATATATGTATGTATAATTAAAACACAATTCAGCGTTAAATTCGATTCATCCAATACTCAATGGGTTCAAATATTTCTCAGAACTTTTTGAAGATACCGTCCATTAGACAATATTCATATGGATAGACAATTTAATACGACCTTTACAAATTTATGTAAATTCTTAATGTCAATTATGTTAATGTTATGATGGAGCTTAGACATCTTCTAAATGGTTTGTGGCGCCATATTTTAGTTTTGATAGTGGTTTGCGGGTGGTGGGGCCTTGTGCAAGGTCCGTCCGGATAGCTACCACCATCTTACTCGCTAATCCTGCCGCTAAGCAGCAGTGCTTGCACTCCGGTGTGGAGAGTAAGACAGCCGGCGAAATTACGGGCACAAGAGGCATTTCATCTTAGCCCTCTAGGTTGGCAACGCATCTGCAATCCCTCCGGGCAGTGGTGATCGCGTATCATCAGGTGACCCACTTGCTCGTTTGCCTTCCTATTCACATAAAAAAAAAAGTCTATAGACTAGGGTAGGACGACAAAGGGGACCGAGAGAGGTGCGGGGGGCGGGTAGTGCATTTTGATTCCCCTTTCCACCTATACGCCCACAACCTTGCAAAACGTGGCCTTTAGGTCTTTCTATTCTTGTTACCTTAGACTCTGTCTACGCTGTCAGGGATTGACGTAATTTATGTACGTATGTAACACTAGCTGTTGCCAGCGACTTCGTCTGCAAAGAATTCATTTATCGCTATCCCGCGGGAACTACGCAATTTTCCGGGATGAAACGTAGCCTATGTGCTAATCCAGACTTTTCTCTATCTATGTCCTGAATTACATCCAGATCCGTTGGGCCGTTCTGGCGTGATTGAGTAACAAACAAACATCCATCCATACTTTCGCATTTATAATATTAGTTAGATTAGAAGTTAGATTAAAATAACAACATTAACATTAACATTTTGCTCTATTTCTGTGTCTTCCAAAAGAGAATAAATGTCTTCTTTCTTTCTTTAAAAAAATATATAAATATATTCATCACTTTTTAAATTTTCTATTGGGTTTTTTCACACTTTCACTTTATCTAAGATGTCACTTATTGGTAACTTGTTGACAATTTCACTCATTGTTTTGTTAGGGTTGTCACTTTTTTTCTCTTTTTTTTGGGTTGTCACTTTCACATATTTTTTAGGGCTGTCAATATTTTTTCAACTGTCACTCTTATTCTACACTGTCAAGTCTGCCCACCACCACTGACAGAAGTGTAATGATACTCCAACCAAATGCTATTACCGCGTAACCCCAATTTGCGAGAAATGAACCGTAATTTCGTATCGATCATGATTATTTGTGTTGAATAATTTTAGTTTTTGTCGCATCACCGTACTTCGTAAGCGGTACCTTACCACTTAAACAGAGGGGAAGTGGGGAGGAGGAGGGGTGTGTTTTTGAATACCTACCTACCTGAATCACTAAGGCCGGCCAATACATACGGAATTTTCATACGGTTTCCGTACGTAATTATTTCTTATTTATCACTACATAGTATAAAACAAAGTCGCTTTCTCTGTCCCTATGTCCCTATGTCCCTATGTATGCTTAAGAGGGTGCATCCGTGCTGAGCTCGCAACGTCGCATTTTTGGTGATTTTTTGCGATTAAGGTCAGTGTGGCTAATTCCGTCTGCGGGGTATTTCCGTACACGGGTCTTTGCGTCCAATCTAACGACAGTACGCGGTTGCTGTCTCGATGGATAAAGCAGTGAGGGTATTTAAATCCAACTGTCAATAACAGGTGGCGCTACGTAGTCAGCGGTTACGGATATTTCACTTTTAAAGTTTAGTTGCGCTCCGAACTCGTAATGCGAGTGGCGGGTCTTGTCAAGTTTTTGGACGGTGCGATCGGAGTATGCAAGTTACTAATATGTACGTATGTTTTTTATATTATCCGAGATGCTTGTTTATTGATAGTTTAATCCATCTTTCATTAAAGTCTATTGCTGAGAAACAATTAGCGATTAAAGATTTGTATTTCCAAAGCTTTCAAGTGGGAAAATCCGTCCAATGTAAAATGGTCAAAAGCGTCATATGCCGGAATTTCCCTATTTCATAGATTGTCAACCTTTTGGATTCGACTGACTTTAAATTAAGAATAAAGATGTTTGTTCACTTGAACACTGAATTTGAAAAGTGTGTATTTACCTAGTATTTTGTGAATATATTTTTTGTTTTTTGTACGTTCCTCGTGTTTCACAATATGTGTTGTGTACATTGTGCGAATTGTACATTTTGCTATTGGTAACATTTTTATGTTTAGTGTACATTTTGCTGCGAAGGGAGCTGATCAAAATCTGAGAACACAAAATGTTTGTGTTACGTTTTCAACAATTTTTTTCTTTAATTTCAATTATTTATTTTATTATTTGTCTATTATTTTAATTTAATATTAATAAAAAGAAGTTTAAAAAATAAATATTACGTTGACTGTTACTCTGTGTTTTTATTCTAGGATTTTAAAACAGGTTCAAATTTATCAAAATATGTTCATTACATAATATACATCGTTATTAAAATTAAAAAAAAAAAACAATATTTTTATACTTCGACAAAAGGTTTACTACACCAGATTTAAAAAATAAGCCGGATTTGCCCCGAAAATTAATTTTTGGCCATAAAAGTGAAAATCATCCCTAAATTGAACTCTCTATGGTTTACTTTGGAATAAAAATACACTGATGTTTGCTCACTTAACGTATAAGCTTGTAATACTATCGGATACAAGTGAAATTGCTGTTAGACGGATTTGACCGATATCGTAGGGAAAATCCGTCTAGTGCCATGCTTTTAAATAAAAAATCATATTTAAATAACCTGAAGCACTGACCAGCTTATATACATAATTTTAAAATCTTAGTTAAATTCTCAACCTATTACAGGTGTAAGTTTATTTAAAAGTGTATAATTAACGTTGTTACGATCAACCAAAGTCAATCTACGAAAAAATATGACGGAATAGCCCTCATTGACCTTATTTCACAGAAATTGAATGAAAATTTCAAATATCCGTCTGTAGTGCACTTCATTTTTAGTGTATTAATGTGTCCAATGCAATGATTAATGGTGATGGACTTTTATTTTGGTATTAAAGGAATAAAATACTATATCTCGTTTAATAAGAAAATAAAAGTTCATCACGATGAATTATTGCATTAGACACATTAATACACTAAAAACAAAGTGCACTACAGACGGATATTTGATACTTTCATTCAATTTCTGTGAAATAATCGCAAAAAATCACCAAAAATGCGACGTTGCGAGCTCAGCACGAATGCACCCTCTTAAATCTTTAAAACTACGCAACGGATTTTGATGCGGTTTTTTTTTTAATAGATAGAGTGAATCAAGGGGAAGGTTTATATCTAACTAATATTATAAATGCGAAAGTATAGATGGATGGATGGATGGATGGATGTTTGTTTGTTACTCAATCACGCCAGAACGGCCCAACGAATCTGGATGAAATTCGGCACATAGATAGAGAAAAGTCTGGAATAGCACATAGGCTACTTTTTATCCCGGAAAATTCCCTTGGGATAGCGATAAACGAATTGTTTGCAGACAAAGTCGCTGGCAACAGCTAGTGTATAATACATGCATAATATACCGTGCGAAGTCGGGACGGGTCGCTAGTTTATTAATAAAAACTTACTTACGGAGTCAACGCGAATTATAGGCACGGACCGAAGTTCATAGGTAGCAAAAATGGGACACCGAGCACGACTAAAGGTCATGACGGAACATTTGGACACGTTGAACATATGCCTATTCTGCGCACTCCACTGGAACACACGATCAACATCATCCTGTAGCGATCTATAGTCGGACTCCTGCTGTCCATAAATCAGTTCAAGGTCATCGGTATATAACAGGCAACTGGCGAACCTTGGGACCTCGGCCAAGTCGTTCACCACTAAGCAGTGCCGTAAATAGCCTTTTCTGCGCCCTGTGCGAGCTTCTTTAACTGTGCAGCGGGAACTTATCAGGAGAAAACCGAAAAAATATAGTCCTGCCTGTTCTGGCCATTCTTGTGCTTGGGCACCGGCAGCACCGCCATATTTAGAGCACTGCCATTATGCCAAAAAGCAAAAGGCCCAAGATCGAACCCTGGCTGACTCCAGATCTTGTATGATAGGTGTAATGATGTCAGCAAACGGGACATCGCTATATAAAGGAACGGGACAGGGCTACGAATTGACGTCATTCCGTACGGAAACCGTATGAAAATACCTTATGTATGTGGCCAGCCTAAAAATGGTTTTCAATTCCGCAAAATATATTCTACAATCTGTGAGTTCTTAGAACACCATTCGGGTTTGTTGCTGTCTGGTTCACTCGACTGATTGAATTATCAAACCCATAAGAGTGAGTGGGACGGCAAGACAAACCGGAATGGCTTTCTAAGAGGACACAGACTGTACAATTGTTTCGACTTGTTTCAATTTGATCGAAAGACATATTAATAGTCAGTCATTTATATACTTAGTCATTCTTCCATACTGGTCTGGGAGAATAGAAAAAATATAGAATGTACCAGTTGCTTCTCTTCCCGTGCAGATGATAAATATTTGGAATCATGTTATAGGCGATACGGAACCCATCACTATTTTGATTCCCCTTTTCACCTATACACCCACAATCATGCTAAACGTGGCAATAGTTCTTGTCACCTTAGGCTCTGTCTACTCCGTAAGGGATAAAGACGTGATTTATGTATGTATGTACAAAACTTCCAGATTTCAGTAACATCGTCTTCTATAATTTTCTTGGTTATATCCTGAACGAAGTTACAACGACAAGGTACCATTGCTCAAAGGCAACTTCCGATGAAGTCAGAAGGCATTCGTATACCTGTGCATTATAATTATGCAAGCAAAGCCGTCTGCGTCGACTAGTTATGTACCAAGTCGACACGATCGCGCCGCACGAAATATATGGGAGACGTAGAGTCACTAAAAACAGAGATTAATCTGACATACTTTTTAATAATATATACAGGTGATATCAGACGGTTCACTCAAGTGAATGCTGCGGAGTGAAAATATCCAACACAGTTTGATCAATTCACTAAGGAATTCATTCGGCACTTTTCTTTCACTTTGCGTTCAGACGTGTCACTGAGTGAAAGATGCAAAATGAAACAAGAAAATTAACAAAAAATTAACCGTCTGATATCACCTATGTCTTATGTATCATCTTCCTAGCGTTTTTCCCGGCATTTGCCACGGCTCAGTGAGCCTGGGGTCCGCTTTGACAACCTAATCCCAAGATTTGGCGTAGGCACTAGTTTTATATTTCTTATACTTATGTATTAAAAGAGTAAAACGACCGACTGATAGACTGACTTCCTGGCTGACTGATTGATGGACTGATGACTGACTGACTGAATATCTGAGCCTCTAGTGTAAGTTTTCACACAAACAAACGTCTCGAACGTGTTCACGTGAACGTCTCAATAACTATGGAAAAATTAGCAGCGCCACTTGCGGCTCGAAACGGCAACAAACAGGGGCCTTACCATGACGTCTTAATGCGATTTAGTTTAGGTTTGCTCGCTGTCAGATTCATACTAAAAGTGACAGCTAAAACTTGAACTGTGTCGGAATTAGGACGTCATGGTAAGGCCCCTGTTCCCATGGCATTTGACATTTTAACGCAAACGTGTTCGAGACGTAACGTGTTCTGTGTCCGTAAACTTACACTAAGCATACTGGTGACAGATCGAAAAACTGACTGACTGGTGACTAGGTACTGACTGAATGGTGACCGATGGACTGTCAGACTGGTTGGACGTGTTTATTTCTACATTTCTATCATCATCAACTTCTCTAGCCTATATAGAGCCAGTATTATTATATTAACCAGTAGAGACTTTATACATCTCTACTATAGACCAATGTAATTTAAGGTACGAACTTAACTTAGGGACCTTTTACATCCCTATTATAAAATGTATTAATTGTATTATAGGTACGTTAAGTAGAATCTAAGTACTATTGTAAATCAATTTTATTTTGTAAAAATGACTTTCTGCCAAGTTTCTTAAGGCACATTCTTCTTGTCAATGATGGTCTTTCCGAATGCGCTGGTAGATTCAAAAAAAGACATGTAAAAGAGCCCTTGGCGGCCTATCAAAGTAAACTTTTGACTTTTGACTTTTTATACGTCCCACTTCCGGGCTTACTCTCAGAATGAGAGGGTTTGGGCTATAGTTCCCACGCGGGCCCAGTGCGGATTGGGCTTCATACACACCATTGAATAGCTTCGCAAATGTGAGCGGGTTTTTCCACGATGTTTTTTTCTTTAAGTAGGTGCTTACGTTATTTTTTTTTTGGGATTAAAACTAACCTGTGTCCTTTTCCGAGGCAACAAAATATCCCTATAAAATTATGTAAAGTTCAACGGTTTAAGAGTGGACAAGGGCCACGGCTAAGTTCAGGTTTTAGCTGTCATTTTACTATAGATCTGACAGCGAGCGAACCTAAACTGAATTGGAATTGAAACGCGTTAAGACGTCATGGTAGCCCCCAGGTGAGATGACGAGCTACTTTCACATTTTATAATACTCGTAGGAAAATAGGGCACATTAGATTGTGAAGAGAAATAAACCTAAGGCGGGTGGTAGGGTCTTGTGCAAGGTCCGTCCGGATAGCTACCACCATCTTACTCGCTAATCCTGCCGCTAAGCAGCAGTGCTTGCACTGCTGTGTTCCGGTGTGGAGAGTAAGACAGCCGGGGAAATTACGGGCACAAGAGGCATTTCATCTTAGCCCTCTAGGTTGGCAACGCATCTGCAAACCCTCCGGGGTTGCGAGTGTCTATGGGCAGTGGTGATCGCTTACCATCAGGTGACCCACTTGCTCGTTTGCCTTCCTATTCGCATAAAAAAAAAAAAGAGGGCTCTGTTTCTCTATACTCTGTGTTTACCCAACTTATGATTATGCTAATTCTGTATTAGTTAGACATGTACGGATTAGTATTATAATCGCCGATACCCATCTGTCATGGAAACAAATTTCATGTGAATATAGGTTGGGATTGGATTTTGTAAAATTATACTTGGGAGTTTTTACGACGCCGGCTTCTTTTTTGGTGTACGATTAAATTTGGAAGTATTTCGGAATTTTTGTACTTATACTCTGTTAAGCCGACCTGTGTGGACCGATGGCCGATGGGGTCAGAAGGTTCTCGAATGGCGTCCGTGGACCGGGAGACGAGCTGTTGGTAGGCCTCCAACAAGACGGAGTGACGACCTGATCAGGATCGCGGGATCGCGGTGGATGCGGAAGGCACAGGACCGGTCCGAGTGGAGAGCCTTGGGGGAGACCTATGTCCAGCAGTGGACGTCTTTCGGCTGATATGATGATGATGATGATACTGTGTTAAGCTACAGAGGCTTTACCATGACGTCTTAGTGCTATTCAAATAGGACTCAGTTCAGGTTTTAGCTGTCATTTTTAGTATGGATCTGACAGCGAGCGAACTTAAACTGAATCAGAATCCAGTTGCATTAAGACGTCGTGGTAAGACCCATGATATCTTACATACCTACATACATACATACTGTTTAGCTTCTAGACACATTTTTTTGTATGAGAATCGATAAAGTGAGCGATTCGAAATAAGAAAAAACCAAAATAGTTAAATTCTGGAAAAAAAACTTGAAGTTTGTTTTTTGAAAAACGCTTTGTTTCATCATTACCTATATTTTAAGATGTAAAGTTTGTTAGTTTGTTAGGGGTAACCTATGGATCTACTAAACCGATTTTGAAATTTCTTTTACCAATAGTAAGTCATTATTATTTGTGATTGACATAGGATTTAAATCACATAGTTCCCATGGCATAGCGTTAAGCGAACTCTCCGCAGTCGGAGTCACATACAAACATACATATAAATAACGTCTTTATCCCTTACGGGGTAGACAGAGCTTTTTTTATGATGTGGAAAATGCGCCTTATGCATCCACCCGGTACGGGGTTACTGGGGTATGTGGGGCTCTCCCGCGACGGCAGTAGTGATGAGACTCGAATCACGTTTCACTCGAGTCACTCGAGTAGTTTTACTGTCACTCGAACTCGAGTGAAAAATAAGTTGACTCGGCTGTCGAGCGACTCGAGTCAACTCGAGTCGCCGAAAAATTCACTCGGCCGGCGAGTGACTCGGACCACTCGAATTGACTCGGGCCACTCGAGTTTCCTGTACTGACTCGAGTGAGAAAGTCAAGTTAAGACGATTTGGGCATAATTATTCATAGGTGTTCTGTCAAAAATTGTTGGTTATGGTTAAAGTTATTGTTAAAGTAACTTCGTGCTACTGACGCTATGATGACGTGATATTTTACAAGAGGACGGCCAGCTGACTGAAAAAATCGTGACTCGTATCACAAATTCACTCGAGTGACTTTGGGCATATCATCACTCGAGTTAAAAATTTCACACTCGAGTCGTGTCTTCACTCGAGTGGTACTCGAGTGAGTCGGGTTTATCGAGCGAGTGACTCGAGTGAAAAAATGACACTCGAGTCCCATCAGTAGACGGCAGGCATACCCACTAACCACACGGATCCCCTATTCGATGTATGTGAGGCGTTACGGGAGCACACGGTGTCACCGCGACGCCCCACGACCCCGGGATGGGGTTTCCACTTCGCGGCACCTGTGCAATTCAGGTTGAGGTTGCTACCTTAGACCTACAGGCCAAGTTTAGCATGATTGTGGGCGTACAGGTGGAAAGGGGAGTCAAAGTAGTGATGGGTTGCTAGCATCGCCTATAACATGATTCCTAAGATTTTCACCCATTCCCTCGGAGTCTTACCATGCGCGAGAAGAGAAGCAACTGGTACATTCTATGTTTTTTCTTTACTCCCATAGCATGGAAGGGCACGGGTAACAGCTGTTATAAATATAGTAAGGAACATAATGTATTTATATTAAAACTGTAACCACGTATTCTCGTAAACCACGCTCCAAACACCAGCTATTATGTCCATTGATTACGTTCCCATGTTCCTTCACCGCGCCGACAACATGCATGCTCATTTCCGAACTGATACTTACCGAAAATATGGGATTTGACACATTGGAAGCGAAGCGGAGACATTACAATCCTACTTCCTACTAAACAAATTTCTAAACGACACTGAAAATTAGAACACATAGAAAAATCCGAAAAGTAAAGCTATGGCCGGGAACCCGGCGACCCGACGACGACCCGGACCCGGACCACGACGACGACCCGGACCCGGACGACGACCCGACGACGAGGACCCGGGTTCGTTTCCCGGCCATAGCTTTACTTTTCGGATTTTTCTATGTGTTCTAATTTTCTGTGTCGTTTAGAAATTAAATTTCTAACGGTAAAACGTAAAAAGTAAATATTTCCTACTAATCTTTTTTTTTTCGAACGGACTTTGCTGTTAGCCTCAGATGGCTTTTATAGCTTACCGGAGAGAGGGCAGCTCAGCAAAACTTACTAATCTAACTATCAAGCTAATAATATAAATGCGAAAGTTAAAGTTTGGATGGATGGATGGATGTTTGTTTGTTACTAGAACGGCCCAACGAATCTGGATGAAATTCGGCACATAGATAGAGAAAAGTCTGGAATAGCATATAGGCTACTTTTATCCCGGAAAATTCCCGCGGGATAGCGATAAACGAATTCTTTGCAGACGAAGTCGCTGGCAAGCAGGTAGTATCCTACTACTATTATAAAGGCGAAAGTTTGTAAGTATGGATGTATGGATGTATGGATGTTTGTTACTCTTTCACGCCAGTACGGCTTAACGGATCTGGATAAAATTTGGAACAGACATAGTTTATGATTTGGAATAACACATAAGCTACTTTTTATCCCGGAAAATTGCGTAGTTCCCGCGGGATAGCGATAAACGAATTCTTTGCAGACGAAGTCGCGGGCAACAGCTAGTTACCTATATATTCGAAAGTTTGTGACGATGTGAGTGAGTGTGTATGTTTGTTCCTTCTTCACGCTTAAACGACTGGACGGATTTGGATAAAATTTGTAACGGAAATAGCTGGTACCCTAGATTAAAACATAAGCTACTTTTTATTCAGGAAAATTGCATATTTCCCACGGTATAGCGATAAACATATCAAAGGCCGTAGCTGCCTCATGTAAGTCTAATTTTACGCAGACGAAGTCGCGGTAAAAAATATTTTCAAATGCTACTTATAGCTGTAATTACTTCACAAGCCTTTTCAAAAGACCTGAATATATACTAACAATGATTATTATTAAATAAGGCACAGATTTTTGGGATCGTGGTTAATTTATGTAATTTTCTGTTCGCCGTGCATAAACATAGAACCATTAAGTAGGTACGTATATTATGAGTCATGGGTCGATAAACAATTATTATTATACATGAGAAATATGATTACAGGATAAAATAAAAGTAAATAGATAATTATGGACGATAAATAGGCTGGTGGTTAATAACACAGATAAGGTCGTGGGTTCGAATCCAGTTAGCGACAGTCATTTTTATGAGTACCTAATAAGAATGTTGGTGAGGATTTAAAAAAAGCATAGGATTACATTTTGTAATACATTGTCTGATAATACATACATACATAAATTACCTCTGTCTGCTGGCCTATTGGAAAGGCTCAGAATCGCTCAACGAGCTATGGAGAGAGCTATGCTCGGAGTTTCTTTGTGCGACAGAATCCGGAATATGGAGGTTCGCCGAAGAACTAGAGTCACCGGCATAGCTCGAAAAGTATGTACGTTGAAGTGGCAATGGGCAGGCCACATCGCTCGTAGAACAGACAACCGTTGGGGGAGAAAAGTTCTCGAGTGGCGACCGCGATCCGGAAGACGTAGTGTTGGCAGGCCTCCCACTAGGTGGACTGACGACATCGTAAAAGTTGCGGGAAACCGGTGTATGCAGGTGGCGACTTGTCGTTCATTATGGTGTGCTAAGGGTGAGGCCTTTGTTCAGCAGTGGACGTCTTCAGGCTGATGATGATGAGGATGATGACATAAATTACGTCTTTATCTCTTACGGGGTAGACAGAGCCTAAAGACCTAATGGCCAAGTGTAGCATGATGTGGGCATACCTGTGGAAAAAGGCATCAAAAATAGGGTTACTAGAGGTATTTGTCATACAAGAGTCTGCCTCTACCGGGATTCAAATCTGGGACCTCTAGCTTTAGTCTATAACCATAAGGCCATCCGGTAGTCCAAAATTTCATACTTTTTACATTCAACTAATATTATAAATGTGAAAATATGGATGGATGGATAGATGTTTGTTTGTTACTCAATCATGCCAGAACGGGCCAACGAATCTGGATGAAATTCGGCACATAGATAGAGAAAAGTCTAGAATAGCACATAGGGTACTTTTTATTCCGGGAAATTTCCGCGGGATAGCGATAAACGAATTCTTTGCAGAGAAGTCGCTGGCAACAGCTAGTCTGTTATAAAATCATCGATATTTTATTGATTTTCAGCGCCATCTAGCGGCGAGTAGCAATTCGCGCCGTCGTCACGCCGCGGCAGTTTTAGGAACTAACGCATCGTATATCAACCACTAATTGAGCACAATTTACTTCAAATTAAATAGATTTATTGCTATTTACATGTTGTTTACATGACGTACGCTGTGATGTCTGTGTTAAGTAACAATCAGAGTCGTTTATTAAAGTTAATTGGTACTAAAAGTTATTTTACTCTCGCGTTAACTTTAGTATCGGAATTCGTATTTGCACTTAATTTGTTGAGATATTTTAATTGCTCTTAGTTTCATTACCTAGTTAAATCGCAAATTATCAAAATTATTATGATTAAATCGTTATCAAGCCTACAACAGATGAGGATGGTTTTTAATTTAACTACCTATAATCTAACTAATATTATAAATGCGAAAGTATGGATGAATGGATGTTTGTTTGTTACTCAATCACGCCAGAACGGCCCAATGGATCTGGTTGAAATTTGGCACATAGATAGAGAAAAGTCTGGAATAGCACATAGGCTACTTTTTATCCCGGAAAATTGCGTAGTTCCCGCGGGAGAGCGATAAACGAATTCTTTGCAGACGAAGTCGCTGGCAACAGCTAGTACTTAATAATTAGGAAATACCTTAATAATTAGGTAATACCAATCGAAAGTAGTAGAAAATTGTGTAGGTATCGAAATGTTGGACTATAATTATTACTAGCTTGTGCCCGCGACTTCGCCCGCGTAGATTTAGACTTACGAACTGATGTTGATAGTATATTCTGCAATAATTATTTACGTCGCGACTCAGCAGCTACAACCTTTGCCATTGTTTATCGCTATCCCGTGGGAACTATGCAATTTTCTGGGATAAAAATTATGTATGTATGTACCTATTTAAACTCTTTATTGCACGTAAAATTTTAAAATACAGATATACACAGAAATTAGTACAAAGGCGAACTTATCCCTAAGAAGGGATCTCTTCCAGCTAACCTGGAAGAGTAGTCTATGTCTTAATTTGGGGTACCAACTATCTCTGTTCTAAATTTGATCTAAATTGGCCCAGTCGTTTCAGCGTGAACAAGGAACAAACATACACACTCGCATCCTCTCAAACTTTCGCATCATCACTACATAGTATAAAACAAAGTCGCTTTCTCTGTCCCTATATCCCTATGTCCCTATGTATGCTTAAATCTTTAAAAGTACGCAACGGATTTAGATGCGTTTTTTTTAATAGATAGAGTGAATCAAGAGAAAGGTTTATATGTATAATACATGCATAATATACCGTGCGAAGCCAGGGCGGGTCGCTAGTTCATAATATTAGTAGGATTATTATTAGAACTGTAATTTTCTATACTCTATTACTAAGCAAAAAAGAGACGATAAAATATTAACCTGAAAAAAAATATTCTAACGATAAGCATAAAATTGCTTATTATCATCCAGCTAATATATACGTCCCACTGCTGGGCACAGGTCTCCCTCCCACAACGAGAGGGCTTGCTTAGGTAGGGCTCAAAATAATTGACTTACCTTTAGCTGTCTCTGCTTTATTCCTATAAAATATCCACTTAGAAAAAAATCGTTGTCTAAGATCTTAGTAGATTACACTATTCTACTTTATGTGATGTATATAGTCTTTTATTCAATCAATATACATATTTACAAGATCTAAAAAATTATACCTATACATATATATAAAACCTTAAACTACCTTAATCTAATAAGAGTTTTTAATGATTCACGGTTAAGTTCATTCGAAATATTATAAACGGGATGTGAACCGCGATTACCTTTATTGAGCTCCCGATATTTCGATACAGTTACATGCATCATGATCACGGGTAGACTGAAGAAATTGCGGGTGGATGTTATTGTTGGGTAGACCGAGCTCTGTCTACCCTCATTCTTGCGCGTCGACTGCGTGCACTCTCGTTACCACTGGAACCGTTCTCACTCGAAACTCGATTCAAACACACTACACTCACAGTGTCACTTCGCCCACCCGAAATTGATTTTGGACGAGAATTATATAAGGAGGACGAGAAATATCGGGAGCTCAATAAAGGTAATCGCGGTTCACATCCCGTTTATAATATTTCGAATGATACCTTAATCTAATCCTAAATACACATAATATTTACAAATATCGCCCAGATCGTTGTCATTGCGCAAGGTGCCCATAATGCTGGCTGCGTTTCCTCGTTGGATAGCAATGCCTATGCGTTGCCCGAGGAAAGAGCCAGCCCTATGAGGTCACATGTGGATTTTGATAATTATTTTTTTTAGTCTTAAAATATTCTACTTTATTGTTCTAGGTATCCTAATATTAGATTGTACAACAAGAGCATAAAACAAGCCATTTTACCCGAGACGTTCATATAGCCACCCGAGTCGTTACGGCGAGGGTGGATAGACACGTCGAGGGGAAAATGGGTTTTATGAACGAGTTATACACTGCTTTTCACTTAGATTGCGAAGAAAAAAAACAAAAACATTGCAAAAAAAGTTAACCAAAATTAAATGTGACGTAGAATTTAATGGTTTTTCCTGGCAAATTGACTGTGTTAGGAGTCAGTGTTATTTCCTCTTCACTTGACGAAATTATTGAATATTAATCGTAAAACAGTATCAAATTGCAACATAAATCCTACTAAGAGAAAATAGGACGTTCCCGCCTGATTTCCCGCCAATTAACTTTTTTTTTCTTTTTTTTTAAACGTGATACTGCGGTAAGGTTCGAGTAGGCAGGTGTTGATTTATATTTTAAAAAGTTTTATTTTTCATGTACGTATTTGTTTCAATAATAACTTGTCAAATTATTGTTACCTAGTTTTAGGTACTAATTAAACAGTTTAATAGACCGCAGATTATAATAAAAAATAAACAAAATATGCTGTCGTAAAGTTTTAGTGATTGTTTGTGGCTGTTGGCACCCGATTGTCTTGGTCTTAGACGAAGATTTTACTTTATGCACAAGAGCATAAAATGCCATTTTATGCCGCCTACATCCAGCATAAAGTCGAACTTTTTGAGCATGAGACGTGAAAAACATATTTAAGCGACTTAAAAAACGTATGTAGGCTGCGCTTCTCGCGCAGATAGTAAAAGCCCAAGGGAATGGCCATGGAATCGAAGAAATTAAATCACTCATCATCATCATCATCATCAGCCTATGTTCGTCCACTGCTGGACATAGGCCTCTCCCATGGCACGCCACTGAGCACGATCCTCGGCCACTCTCATCCAGCTCTTGCCAGCCGCCTTGCGAAGATCCTCGCTCCACCGAGTCTGAGGACGTCCTACGCCGTCCCAATTTTTCACTCATCATCATCATCATCTCCAGCCTATATACATCCCACTGCTGGGCACAGGCCTCCTCTCAGAATGAGAGGGCTTGGGCTATAGTTCCCACGCGGGCCCAGTGCGGATTCGGAACTTCACACACACCATTGAATTGCTTCGCAGTTGTGTGCAGGTTTCCTCACGATGTTTTTCCTTCACCGAAAAGCTCATGGTAAATTTCAAATGAGATATCGCACATAAATTCCGAAAAACTCAGAGGTGCGAGCCCGGGATTCGAACCCACGACCCTCTGCTTGAGAGGCCACAGATCAAACCACTAGGCTACCACGGCTTTTTTCCCAATGGGAATTTTTCACTACTAAGAAATAATACTTCCAAGTTTAGTGATGTGTTTTTTAATGACGAGGCATCGAAAAATCTTGTATCCTTTTATTCTACGAATGAAAGAATTCCACCCTAAATCTCATTATTTACCTACTAGTTCAAAAATCAAGTGAAAGTCAAGTAAAATGCTATGTTTTCGACTATTGCGCTCTAGATATATATCACTGGCCCCACAACCAGCTATTACATAGCTACACGCATGCATTGTAATTGTATATCTAACAAAGTTAACTCAGTTACGCCACGCAGAGGTGCAGTCTTTATAGCTATACAAATGTTTTTTTTATGATAATTGTTGTTTCAAACTACCAAACAGAAAGATTATGCGTGATGGATATTGTATTTAATTTCATAGTAAGTTATCATGACGTTACTTGGTCTTACCTGAAAATTTTAACACACACACACACACACACACACACACACACACACACACACACACACACACACACACACAAATCTATATCCCTTACGGGGCAGACAGAGTCTAAGCAAACAAGACCTATCATATGGGCCACGTTTAGTATGACTGTAGGCGAAATGGGAATCAAAATAGTATTGGGTTGCTAGCCGTAATGCGAGTAACGGGATAATCATGGTTTTGATAGGACAAACAATAAATTGCGAATGATATTTTTAAGACCGTAAATTCCAAAGCTTTCTTTTCAATACTTATTTCATAATCTAACTAATATTATAAATGTGAAAGTATGGATGGATGGATGGATGTTTGTTTGTTACTCAATCACGCCAGAACGGCCCAACGAATCTGGATGAAATTCGGCACATAGATAGATAAAAGTCTGGAATAGAACATAGGCTACTTTTTATCCCGGAAAATTGAACAGTTCCCGTGGGATAGCGACAAACATGTCGTAGCTGCGTAGAGTTGCAACGTAAATAATTTTAACTACAAACATCAGTTCTTCAACCTAATTCTACGCAGACGAAGTCGCGAGCAGAAGCTAATAAAACACTAAATTTTCAATGTAAGACTTTAAGATATAGGTAGGAGCAAAACTTAAGTAGGTAAGTAAGTACTTACCTAAATTACCTGTTGTATGTAGTATACAGAACTGATATGGGATTTAAGTCATTTTTCTAATTTGCAACGTCAATTTGTCTATTCGCACACATAACTCACACATACAACAGGTCATTTACTAAAGATTTTTTCACCTAATACAAACAGTTCGATTGCTTAGTTCGGCAACTCACCGATAGATAGCGCTAGTAGTCAATCCCAACCTCGTGTGTTACAACAAAAAGCAACATTAACCACTACAGCCGGAACGTCCGCGCTGTCTTGGGCCTTAGACGTCCTAATTCCGACTCAGTTCAAGTTTTAGCTGTCACTTTTAGTATGAATCTGACAGCGAGCGAACCTAAACTGAATCGCATTAAGACGCCACGGTAAGGCCGCTTAGCATGTTCATTTAAAAATTGTAAACGCTGAAAAACGATGAGAACTGGTTTTCATTTTATTATAAGGGGTTTAAAATATTGGGAATCCAAATACTAAGATTTATCAATATTCTTGACATCGCTTCTGTCCGTATACTACGAGTATCCTACTCATAATTATATTTAAATGCGAAAGTTTGTGAGGATTGATGGAGGATGTGACGATGTGAGTGTGTATGTTTGTTCCTTCTTCACGCTGAAACGACTGAATGGATATGGAGCTAGCTGGTACCCTAGATTAACACACAGACTACTTTTTATCCCGGAAAATTGCATAGTTTCCGCGAGATAGCGATAAACATGTCAAAGGTCGTAGAATAACTGTCTGAAAACCGCTTTTAAGCGATAAGACCGCCTATTGATTACCCTGAGGCGCATTCTTGGCAATGATCGTGGCTGTCTATTTGCAAAATAAACTTTTTGATTTTGATTTTGACCTGTTAAATACTTTGTGATTTCATTGTATTGTTTTTGTGGTGTCAATGTAGAGTACCTATTTGTGTTTGTATTCGTATAGGTAATAAATCCGCCTATTTCAAATAGTTACTTTTGAGTGTAGGTACACAATAGAGTTAGGATGCTAGTCTACATACTGACAGCTTTGCGAACTGGCTGGTTTGCGGTTATGTCTAAATTTCATAAATCGAACACTCGTTCGATTATTTTGAGTATTTTGTTTGGAACTTGACAACGGACACAGATCGCTTGGACTGGGAACCAAACCGTTTCCCTGATGTTTGTAACGTCGAATCTCATAAACTGAATAAATCCAAGTAATAACGTAACGTTTGCATTATTTAACTCAGCCTTAAGCTCTCTAGTTTGGTAAGGCACACTGAACGTGATCCGTACTATCTAAGCTACATCAACCCGACTTAGAGAGCTCCAAGATCCTTCTCCACAGTACTTTCAAAACTCGGGCCACAGGATAAAGCATAGGACAGAGTTGCATCTCAATATTAATCAAATTGAATTATCATGCCCCCTCTTCCTAATAGAGACAACCTGAGGAGGTCAACCGAACATTTGAAGACGTCACCACAACACAATCAAAACTCAACCGTAACGCCGTTAAAATACGTCTGAAAATCAATATAAAAGCGCAGTCAAAGTCAGTTCAAGAAGGTTGTAAGTTGGCTCACTTCTGCCGATTGAATTTGAACCTTGAAGTGTTTGAATGGGGTTGTTGTTTGTGTGGAAGCCGATGAGAGTCAAGTGCAATGAAATTGAAAGGAAGGACCAATTACAGTCAATTTAGTTGTGTTAGGAGATTTTTGGGAGCCCCTACAGAGTGTGCGAAACGTCGGCCGTAGGTTCGATACGGTTCAATATAGATATGCGAAGTAGTAGAAGTAAAACATTTATTGAAACCAACTAATCTAAAATTACAACACATAAAATTTATATCGAAACATTGTATTGAATCAGTCGTTACTTTGCGGAGGTCCATTTCAATGAACACAAAATATTTACCTTGCTACTCCGCTACTTAACGCAAGTAAGTTAACGTAAGTAAGGCAAGTTAACGTAAGTAGCGGAGTAGCAAGGTAAATATTTTGTGTTCATTAAGGCGCAGTCAACAGCAAATGACCTTGAGCAGCGCCACTCTTCACACATACGGTTCGCGTGCATGTGAGTGAAAGAGAAGAAACTATTCCGGCAGCTTGGCGCGCGTCTAAAATCTTGCAAATAAGACACAAATAAGAAGAAATAAAAAAAAGTATGGATTATTTGTGAAATATGACTCGTTAGCCGTATAGGTATGAATATGTTGACTTCATGTTTTTAATTGCAGACCCATACGTCGAAAAAATAAAGACATAGAACCGTTAAATGATGATTTTAAGACCAATCTTTGCAATTATTTTCTATCGAGCCGATTTTGTTCAATTATGTATCGAGTTCGTCTAGCGTGTTTGAAATATGATGAAAATTAACCTTATATTTTTTTTGTATTTTTTTGTGTGTATTTTTTCTTAAAAACTGCTTAAATAACATCAATTTCAACAAAATTAGGTGTTGTCAGCCTCTTAACATCGAAACCTAAAATTATCCTAAACTTCATCATCTTCATAGCGTTTTTCCCAGCATTTGCCACGGCTCAGTGAGCCTGGAGTCCGCTTTGACAACCTAATTCCAAGATTTGGCGTAGGCACTTTTTACAGAAGCGACTGCCATCTGACCTTCCAACCCAAGGGTAACTAAGCCTTATTGGGATTGGGCCGGTTTCCTCAAGATGTTTTCCTTCACCTTAATGTATCTAACTTCTAACTAATATTATAAATGCGAAAGTTGGATGGATGGATGGATGGATGGATGGATGGATGGATGGATGTTTGTTTGTTACTCAATCACGCCAGAACGGCCCAAGTATACAAGCTATAAAGAAGTAACCCCACATCGCCTCTGTCTCATTCAAATCAAACCATGATTGCATCAAAATTGAAACAATTGAATTAAAACCTCAAATCCACAACAGATGTCCAAGTATCCACTACACAATCAAGTTACCTTGTCGCTCTAACACAGTGTAAAGAACGCCTTACATTTTATCAAGTGCTTCAAAGCGATATAGGGTTAAATTTGTAGAAGTGGGTAGCAGGGTGCAAATTGTGATCGTATATTTCAAGTTTTTACTTGTTGTTTTCAATGGGTTTTGAGATATTGTTAATAGTATAATGAAGTATATCAGATGTGAAGTGTGTGTCGAGAAGCTATTATGTTTTTGACTGATATTAGATAACGGTTTAAGTCTTAACCCCCTAAAGCAAAAAGGGGTGTTTTAAGTTTAAATTCTGTGTCTGTGTGTGTATCTGTAACGTCGTAGCTCTCAAGCGGATGGACAGATTTGTATGCGGTTTTTTGAAGTGAAAATTTCTTTAGGCGTTGAACACTTTTTGGGATGGGTAAAAAATGTTAAACTCGCGTCAGGCGTAAGACGGAGGGAGAGTTTAAGTTTTAAGTACCAGGATATCAGATCCTCCAAGTGCTTATTTTGAAATACGAATGAATCGCGTTCGATTTTTGAAGTGCCTTTTTGTTGAGTCGTGGAGCAAAAGTACTAGGGCATCAGCACATTGTTAGAGGTCTGTCAATATAGATAATACGTACGTTTTTTTATGTAAGCGGCCAGTACGGTACGCGTCTTGTTTTTAGGTTTCCGTACCTCAAAAGGAAAAAACGGAACCCTTATAGGATCACTTTGTTGTCCGTCCGTCCGTCCGTCTGTCAAGACCCTTTTTCTCCGGAACGCGTTTAGGTATCAAGCTGAAATTTATATCAAGTACTCAGGTCCACTGCCACTTGGAGCTGTGAAAAAAATCAAACTTCTAAGCCAACGCAATCAAAAGATACAGCCGTTTATGCCGTAAATTTCCGTAACTCTCAAGGGAATCAAAACCTACAGGGTATTTCGCGTGAACGCAGAATCTTGAAATTTGGTATGAAGGTAGGACTTATAGCACAGATTTAGGAATAAATTCCAGACTTTTCTCTATCTATGTGCCGAATTTCATCCAGATTCGTTGGGTCGTTCTGGCGTGATTGAGTAACAAACAAACATCCATCCATCCATCCATCCATCTATCCATCCATCTATACTTTCGCATTTATAATATTAGTTAGATGATACGGAACCCTCGGTGCGCGAGTCCGACTCGCACTTGGCCGGTTTTTAAAGCCAGTTTCCTTGCGGTGGTTCTTAGCCATGTGGTAAAAAGGGGTCCAGCAGTTTGAAGAGTATCAGCTCTTTTCCAAAATGATGAAAGGTATTTCTATTTATGAATGATACCTACTCAATTAATGAGAGCGAGAGAAACATTTAATTTCACACATTACACTGGCACTCCACTTGGCGTTGCGTGTTCGCGTTGCGCTATTGGCATCTTCGTCGCATACGCTAGAAACAATATAGTGCATCCCTTTCACTCACGCAAATATTTGGATAAATACGCCAAGTGGAGTGCCAGTATTAGATACACGTAGATATTTTTTTTAATATTATAATAATAGAAATACAACATACTTACTACTAGCGCTTTTACTTTGGGACTATAGGTCAATTTAAATAAATAAATAAATATCTTGGGACAATTGACACCAATTGACCTAGTCCCAAACTAAGCAAAGCTTGGTGATATGGGCACTAGACAACGGATAAACATACTTATATAGATAAATACATACTTAAATACATATTAAACATCCAAGACTCGAGAACAAACATTCGTATTTTTCATACAAATATCTGCCCCGACCGGGGATCGAACCCAGGATCTCAAGCTTCATAGTCAGGTTCTCTAACCACTAGGCCATCTGGTCGTCAATTTGTGTGAATTGTTCTCTAATATTTATTTAATTATTTATTATTTAACTTAAGGATAGTACCGATATGGTGTAGTGAGAGGAGGGTTTTTAAATAGTTAATTTAATGTTATTATTTTGTATAACTATAATTTATGTTTGTGCAGGTACAGTGGGGCACAGAAGCGTTGTCAGATCGATGCTATTGTGTAGAACGCGGACGTTGCAAGTACAGTCACGTACACAAAGTGTTCACAAATAAATTAATATTGAAAGGTGGAAATATTGGTAAATGAACACCACATGGTCACCCATAATACCAGAGAATTGCAGATGCGTTGCAAGCCTCTGGCTAAGATAAAATATAGGATACTAGCTGTTGCCCGCGACTACGTCCACGCAGTACTACTAAATAATAGCCTATAATACTCACAATATGTCATTTGTACTAGTAATATAATGTACCTTTTGCTGACTGTACGTGCATTGTCATCCGTTCTATATTCTTGACATGGTAATTTGTTTTAGTAGAAACATAATATTATAATAATGTACTTTTAGTTATTATGCTGAAAAATTGCACACCATATATATATGGTAGATTACGGTCATGTGCCATATTATTATTATTTTTACCATCTTGTACCCGTTATCAAGCAATAAATGGATTATTACATTATGACTGTGTCAAATTTCAAGTCAATCGGACCAATCGTTGAAGAGTTCCCTCCTGCGGAGACGGTCCTGGCTGGGTCACCAGAACTCCACCAACAGATTGTATTGTCATCTGACTTACACAAGTATGCAAAATTTCAGCTCAATAGGTTGAAAATATATGCTTCAAAATTGAGACGCAAGATTACACGCGGACAAACATACACACGTTGCAGGTATTATATTATTATATTTATATTAATAAAGCTTGTAAAAACAAAAATAATTGACGAATGATGACCGGATAGCCTAGTGGTTAGTGACCCTGACTATGAAGCTAGAGTTTCCGGGTTCGAATCCGGTAGGGGCAGACATTTGTATGATGAATACGAATGCTTGTGCCCGAGTCATGGATGTTGTATGCGTTTAGTATGTATTTATCTACATTATATAAGTATGTTTATCCGTTGCCTGGTACCCATAGTACAATCTTTGCTTAGTTTGGGACTGGGTAATTTGTCCTATGATATTTAGACATAGTATGTCTAAATATCATGGGACAAATTGCACCAATTGACCCAGTCCCAAACTAAGCAGAGCTTGTACTATGGGTACCAGGCAACGGATAAACAGGTACTAGGTCTATGTCTACATAACTTTATTCGACATCAAAACATTCATATTTAAATATTATTATTTCATTCATATTTATTTAAACATTAAGATGCATTTTTTTTTGTGTAATTACTTAGTATTCACTTGTGTACACGCCTATAGCTGGGCCTATTTATAAGTTTACGCTTATAATTTTGCTGTATAGATTATGACCTACAAACAAACTGACAAACCATTGTGGCATTACACGCATTATAACATTTATAACCCTTTTACACAGAGCACTTACCACAGGAGGTGGCAAAACTACATCTGTCAAAAAATATCACACATGCCAAAAATTAGGACCACGATACAATACAAATACTCTTTGTTGAATACCACAAATCAGTACAAAACAATACAGAAACAAAGAACAAAGTATGCAATAGGTCTTATCGCTTAATTTAAGTTGGAGACAGTTTAAGTAGACCACATGCAGGGTTCACCAGTATCGCTACCTTCTTACTGGCCAATCTTTTCGCTAGGCAGCAGCTTGCCCATGTGTTCTGGTGTGGAGATTGACAGCCGGGGTACGGTCGTGTGACGCAGTTATTACTTATATAGATAAATACATACTTAAATACATCCAAGACTCGAGAACAAACATTTGTATTTTTCATACAAATATCTGCCCCGACCAGGGATCGAACCCGGGACATCAAGCTTTATAGTCAGGCTCTCTAACCGCTAGGCCATCCGGTCGTCAAATTAATAATGACTTAATAGGTAATTAATTAATTTAAGATGGATTTTTTTTTGCTAGCAGTGGAACACAAAATAATTATGTATGTAGGCTGATATAATAAAAACGTAAGTTTTATACCGATTGATCGCAGGCAGAAAAAGTATTCTAAAAAGATAAGCTTGAGTCAACTCCCGTAGTTAATGCTTCGAGCTACACGACGCCCATAGGCGTTCAAACATCGGATTGACACCTTTCAAAGTCGGTTATGTTAGAGGATTTTGCTCGGATTAACAATAATAAGTATCGCCTCACGTCGACTCAATACATATCTCACTTGGGGTTATCAGATGAAAAAATAAATAGAACACAGTATTTATGTATGTACCATGTATGTATGTATAACTCTTTATTGTAAATAAAACACATGAAAAAGATGAATACAAAAGAATAGAAGAAGAATAGAATAGAAGAGTTTGTAATTGTATCGTACCTACAGACACATCATTCAAACAGAGGACGCTTAGCGACAAATATTCGCATAGTAACAAGGTCACGTGACAGTTGGTAACAGATAGAAAAATTCGGAGGCTTACTCACCTGCTATGGGTGGTGTAGGGATATAGCACGCGTCACGGAATGACGAGGACCCGGGTTCGATTCCCGGCCATAGCTTTACTTTTCGGATTTTTCTGTGTTCTAATTTTCAATGTCGTTTAGAAATTAAAGATGAATACAGAAAAAAAATGGGAAAAAAATATGGGAAGATTATGAGGTTTTATCAGGATTACATACGTACATAAATCACGTCTGCATCCCTAGCGGGATAGACAGGGCCTAAGGTAACACCAAAAGGCCACGTTTAGCATGATTGTGGACGTATAGGTGGAAAGGATTCCTAAGATTTTCGCCTCTTTAGAGGGTACCATCTGCGCGGGACACATTCTATATGTTTTTTCTTTACTCCGACCAGCGTGGAAGAAATATACAGAATATCAGGAATATATATTTATCAATACCAATCATCTTCCTAGCGTTTTTCCCGGCATTTGCCACGGCTCAGTGAGCCTGGGGTCCGCTTTGACAACCTAATCCCAAGATTTGGCGTAGGCACTAGTTTTTACAGAAGCGACTGCCATCTGACCTTCCAACCAAGAAGGGTATAACTAAGCCTTATTTGGATTGGTCCGGTTTCCTCACGATGTTTTCCTTCACCGAAAACAAATAATAAATTTCAAATGTAATTTTGCACACATTTCCGAAAAATTCAGAGGTGCGAGCTCGGGATTCGAACCCGCGACCTTCTGCTTGCGAGGCCACAGGTCAAACCACTACCTACCACAGCTTTTTCAATACTAATATACAAATGATAATATTGATAACTAATATATAAATCTAATAAAATTTGTTGCTATGTTGTATAAATCTTCCATGCCGGTCTCGGAACAAAGAAAAAATACATAAATAGATATAGTTTTGTCAGACCCTATCTGAATTAGGTATTGTCATGATTTAGGTGGGTAATTTATAAAAAAACGTATTTTGTTTAAGTTGTAAGACTCAAGACTTCAAAAGCACCTAATGTCATAGCAAAAACGACAAACATGCAAAAAACAAATGGCATTGCCCGAAATTAATATTCGCGTCAAAAAAATGGCTAAGCGCGAGTCGGACGCGGAACAGAGGGCTCCGTACTCGAGTAAAGAATAACTACGAAGTTCTGAACGTTAGGACAATCAAGACGGTTACGAACCTTGGCATTTTTAGGATTTCGTACCCAAAGGGTAAAACAGGACCCTATTACTAAGACTCTACTATCCGTCTGTCTGTCTGTCTGTCTGTCTGTCTGTCACCAATGCTCGCCACATCTACTCAAAGATTAACTGTTAGATATCCCTTATAGGGTCAAGTTGGCCTTTGGGCAATATTTAATCTTTTTTGTGAATTGTGTTTGTTTCTTAGAACGCTTATAACGATAATATGCACTATGCAATTTTCCGGGATAAAAACTATCTGTAATACCAAATTTCAACTAAATTGGTCCAGCGGCTTATGCGTGAAAATGTAACAGACAAGACAGAGTCAAATCAAATCAAATAAAATAATTTATTAAAATAATCAATTGTACAAATAAATTATAAATGGTTAGTAAGCACTATAATGATGTCTATCTATGAATTAGTAAGTACACAACAAAATTAAGAACTAAACTAACGACTCGACATAAAACAAGTGCGCCTGCGCTTACAACGAAAGTATATTATAAACTGTGCGTAGAGTAATTAAATTAAATGCCTAAACTAGGATACGAAAGTAGCCTGTATCTTAGGCAAAAGATAGGGTCTATGATAAACTTGTGTGTGTGTGTGTGTGTAGTATGTTAGTGTTTGAAAATAAGAGGGTTAGTTACCGTAATCCTGTTTTCGCCGCTGCCTACGGAACCCTAACAACGATAATTGTATTCCAAATGAAGTAAAACAGTAGCGGGTTCCTGTGCTACCAACATCGCGACCGGAATCGCGGGTTAGTCGAAAAACGCTCCAATCCGCGTTTTGTTCTTTTACTCTTAACACCTCGGGAATTTACACATATTGAATCTGTTGAAAAAACGTCCTTGCCGGTATATTCCTTTTGTTACCAGCTAGATTGTATCTCTTGCTTGTCACTGTTGTACTTTATATCGACGAACGGAAAGCCTAGTGGTTAGTGAGCCTGACTACGAAGCTAGAGGTCCCGGGTTCGAATCCCAGGGGCAGACATACGTATGATGAATACGAATGTTTGTGCCCGAGTCATGGATGTTGTATATGTATTTATCTACATTATGTATGTTTATCCGTTGCCTGGTACTGGTACCCGTAGTACAAGCTTTGCTTAGTTTGGGACTGGGTCAATTAGTGTAATTTTGTCATGATATTTATTTATTTTATTGTATAATGAACTAGCTTGTAGAATTACATTTAAGAATTGTTGATAGTATATTCGACCTTCGAAATGTTCATCGCTATCCCGCGGGAACTATGCAATTTTACGGGATTAAAAGTAAACTATGTTTCAACCTAGGATACCAGCTATCTCTGTTCCAAATTTTATACAAATCCGTCCAGTCGTTTCCGCATGACGAAGGAACAAACATACACACTCACATCGTCACATCCATCCATCTTCACAAACTTTTGCATTTATAATATTAGTAGGATTCGTATAAGCATGTTTATCTGTTGCCTAATACCCATATTACAAGCTTTGTCTATAGTTTGGGACTAGATCAAATTGATTTCAACCATCCCAAGATATTTGTTATTATATTTACTAACAAAACAACAAAAAAAGAGACTATTAAAACTAAAAATTATAAATTAAGATCTGGTATATAATTGAAGCGACGACCTGGGCCTTACCCATCCTAATTCCGAGTCAGTTCAAGTTTTAGCTGTCACTTTTAGTAAGAATCTGACAGCGAGTGAACCTAAACTGAATCGCATTAAGACGTCGGTAAGGCCCCTGATTAAGAACCCGGGATCGTGGTGGATGCGGAAAGCACGCGGTCTGAGTGGAGAGCCTTGGGGGAAGCCTATGTCCAGCAGTGGACGTCTTTCAGCTGACATGATGATGATGATGATGATGATGATGATGATATTGATATTGTAGGCCCCAAGTGGCTAAGAGCAGCGAAAAGCGATGATTTTCGTAAAGCCCGCCTGGCGGACAAAAAAGACATTTCTATAATCAAAAGATCCATCAAAAGCAAATTAATGCGCGGCGACACGGCGGCAAAAACGCACGCGCAGCTTTTTGGTTTAGGGGCCCGTGCTACGGAACCTGCGCTACTGTAGTTGATCACATCAGACTAATCTTACTAATCTAACATACATACATACATACATACCGTCACGCCTCTCTCCCACAGGGGTAGGCAGAGACTACTTTGTTCCACTTGCTACGATACTGACATACCTCTTTCGCTTCATCCACATTCATCAATCTCTTCATACATGCTCGTCGGTTTGGGTACTCTTGACCAGACGTCCCCAAAACGTCCCCAATTTGATCACTTATCTAACTATTATGATACTAATCTAACTAATATTATAAATGCGAAAGTTTAGATGGATGGATGGATGTTTGTTTGTTACTCAATCGCGCCAGAAGGGCCCAACGGATCTGGATGAAATTCGGCACATAGATAGAAAAAAGTCTGGAATAGCGATAAACGAATTCTTTGCAGATAAAGTCGCGGGCAACAGCTAGTCTAATCTAACTAATATTATAAATGCGAAAGTATGGATGGATGGATAGATGGATGATTGTTTGTTACTCAATCACGCCAGAACGGCCCAATGGATCTGGATGAAATTTGGCACATAGATAGAGAAAAGTCTGGAATAGCACATAGGCTACTTTTTATTCCGGAAAATGGCGTAGTTCCCGCGGGATAGCGATAAATGAATTCTTTGCAGACGAAGTCGCTGGCAACAGCTAGTAATATTATAAAGGCGAAAGTTTGTAAGTGTGTCCGTGTGTATGCTTGTTACTTCTTCACGCGCAAACGGCTGGACGAATTTGGATAAAATTTGGAACGGAGATAGCTAGTACCTACTCTAGATTAGCACATAGGCTACTTTTTATCCCGGAAAATTACATAGTTTCCGCGGCATAGTGATAAAACAAGTCAAAGCTCGTAGCTGACTAACAATACACAAACAAAGTAGGTTTAATAGTAGGCGTGACGGTATGTAATGTATTTAATTATGCGGAACCCTTGCACTATATAGGGCGGTTCGCGCTTGGCAATAAGCTTGCGATTAGGCCGCGGCCACAATGAGACAGCGGGGCGCCGCAGACGCTAATGCTCAGCGGGCGATGTGTGAACCAGGCTTTATGTGTCGTGAGTTAAAAGCGAGAGCGTTTTAGAGAGGCTTTTGGCGTTTAACAACTTTTGACAACCTTTTAATGTAAGTAAGTACCTATTAATAGTTCAAACCCACTGTTTTACTGAATTAGGCGTTACTTATGGAGGTCGTAAAGGGTCGTAGGTTTGAATCCCGGGCTCGCACCTCTGAGTTTTTCGGAATAGTGCGAAATTACATTTGAAATTTAGAATGAGCTTTTCGGTGAAGGAAAACACCGCGAGGAAACCTGCCCACAGCAAAAAAGTGATGTGCATAAAGTTCCCGATCCGCATTGGGCCCACGTGGGAACTATAGCCCAAGCCCTCTCATTCTGAGAGGAGGCCTGTGCCCAGCAGTGGGATGTATGTAGACTGGAGATAGAATAGTAAAGTTATTATTTGAAATATTTGTAAACGAATTCATTAATTGTAAAATATTTTTTTTAAAATACGAATTAAATTAAGGAACTCAATATGATTAGTGTACGAGTACGTTTTCGGTCACAAAACACGCCTCTAACGCGTTTGCGAAATGTCAGATACTATGAGAACAGTTTGTTGCCGTTTCGATCCGCAAGTGACGCTGCCAAATATTCCATAGTAATTGAGACGTTTACGTGAACGCGTTTGAGAAGTTTTATACGCGAAAACTTACACTAGAGGCTCAGCGCCCCGATTATTGAAAGCACATCACTCGAAAGTGATATAAATCTGTTTATATATTCAAAACTACGGCTCTAATCAAATTTTTGACTAGTTTACATGGTTAATGAGAGCCGTAAGTATCATCTAAGCTACTCGTATTTCAAATTCAGCACAATTTTTCACCACTTTCGAGTGGTATTTTCACACATGGGCTTTCAAAAATTCGGGCCCCAGGGGCCTGAAAAGTGGTGAAAAATTGTGCTGAATTTGAAATACGAGTAGCTTAGAAGGAATTTACGGCTCCCATTAATCATGTGGACTATTCAAAAATTTGATTAGAGCTGTAGTGTTGAAGATATAAACAGATTTATACCACTTTCGAGTGATACTTTCGAGGGAGTTGCTTTCAAAAATCGCCCCCCCTGGTCATAATTATCTATACCGGCTGTTTCCTGTAGCTCGGACCACACCTCCGTTGATCTTTTTGTGTCCAGCCATAATGCAGTGGCACTAATGTTTATTATGTGCCAGTGTGACGCCGCCTTTATGATGTCGTCACGGCTTGAGTTGAGGTTAATCCACATTGAATTTGCGCCGGGTGTAATCTCGCTAATCCTGCCGCCAAGCAGCAGTCTGGCTGCTATGTTCCAAGACAGCGAGCATGGGAAAGTGTCACCTGCCATTTCACAGACTCGACGATAAAATTGTTGATGACTCAAAGGTTGACTGGAATACCTTAAAGGGATAAGTCCGCCTCTGAGCAGTATCAGTGTTTGTCAATTGTATTTGATTTATGTTTATTTTGTACAGAATAAAGAGTTTACATACACACATACGGGTAAAAATCTTAGGAATCATGCTATATAGGCGATGCTAGCAACCCATCACTATTTTGATTCCCCTTTCGACCTGTACGCCCACAATCATGCAACGTGGCCTTTAGGTTGTTACCCTAACGCTACTATCCAGCCGCCAAGCAGCAGTGCTTACGCTGTGGCATGGAAATTGAAATAACCGGCGAACTTTTTTCCTTATGCCCTTTAGCTCTGATTACCGTAGAGTCTGTCAACCCCGTAAAGGATAGACATGAATTATGTAGTGTGTGTGAGTGAAATATTAAACGAGAAAACCATTTCGAGTCTTTTAGCACATTTTTATAAAGCCCAGCGGGATATTGTTATAATAAGATCCCTTTACAGTTTTTAGCATCTCGGAAGTAAAGTGTAAAGTTACTATAGTGTCGCGTGACGGTAAAAAGCTGTGCCATTTGGCAAGGTGCTGAGTGTACACTTTATACGGATCGTAGTAAAAAAGAAATAAAGAAAGAAAGAAAGAAAAAGTTTATTTATGACAATAAAAAAGTTAAATATACATCTATGAACAAAACGACAATAAAACAAAAACAAACTTATAATATAATTTCATTTGATGTGGTTGCCTAGGCACAAACCCCTTTGCCTTTTAAAATAGAGAAAAAAAACAGAAGAGTATAATAAACAACAAAATCACAGACAATAAAATAGAGAAGAAGAGAAATATCAATGAAGAAATGAGATTAAAAATTAAATTAATTAAAATTACAGCGATGGGTAGCACTCCGGGAGTGCCGGCAGAAGTGAAAACAGTACTGGCCGCTTACAAAAAAAAACGTACGTATTTATTATCTATATTGACAGACCTCTAACAATGTGCTGATGCCCTAGTACTTTTGCTCTTCGACTCAAAAAAAAAAACACTTCAAAAATCTAACGCGATTTCAAAATAAGCTCTTAGAGGATCTGATATCCTGGTACAAAACTCTCCCTCCGTCTTACGCCTGACGCGAGTACATTTTTTACCTATCCTAAAAAGTGCTTAAAGCCGCTATAGAAGTGTTCAATTCAAAACATACTGGTCTGGGAGTAAAGAAAAAACATAGAATGTACAATACAATACAATACAAATACTCTTTATTGAACACCACAAATCAGTACAAAACAATACAGAAACAAAGAACAAAGTATACAATAGGCGGTCTTATCGCTTAATAGCGATCTCTACCAGACAACCTTTAAGACAAAGAAATAAGTTGGAGACAGTTTAAGTAGGTGGCGGAAACAAATAGACAGGAGAAAGGCAGGGATAATAAAACAATACTTACATAAATATAATACATAGCTAAATAAATAAAATAATACATAAACACATAACATAACCAGCCATGTACCTACCAGTTGCTTCTCTTCCCGCGCATGGTAAAAGCCCATCGAGGGAATAGGGAAAAATCTTAGGAATCATGTCATAGGCGATGCTAGTAACCCATTACTGTTTTGATTCCCCTTTCCACCTATACGCCCACAATCATGCTAAACGTGGCCTTTAGTTAATTACCCTAGGTTTCGTCTACCCCGTAAGATTTATTTAGCCATGTATTATTTATGTAATTGTTGTTGTTTTTTTTTTATGTGAATAGGAAGTCAAACGAGCAAGTGTTTTTATCATTCCTGCGTTTCTCCTGTCTATTTGTTTCCGCCACCAACTCAAACTGTCTCCAACTTATTTCTCTGTCTTAATGGTTGTCTGGTCTATCGCTATTAAGCGGTAAGACCGCCTACTGTATTTTTTGTTCTTTGTTTCTGTATTGTTTTATACTGATTTGTGGTGTCCAATAAAGAGTAATTTATAGTGTACTAGCTGTTGCCAGCGACTTCGTCTGCAAAGAATTCGTTTATCGCTATCCCGCGGGAACTACGCAATTTTCCGGGATAAAAAGTAGCCTATGTGCTATTCCAGACTTTTCTCTATTTATGTGCCGAATTTCATCCAGATCCGTTGGGCCGTTCTGGCGTGATTGAGTAACAAACAAACATCCATCCATCCATCCATCCATCCATACTTTCGCATTTATAATATTACTAGCTGTTGCCAGCGACTTCGTCTGCAAAGAATTCGGTTATCGCTATCCCGCGGGAACTACGCAATTTTCCGGGATAAAAAGTAGCCTATGTGCTATTCCAGACTTTTCTCTATCTATGTGCCAAATTTCATCCAGATCTGATGGGCCGTTCTGGCGTGATTGAATAACAAACAAACATCCATCCATCCATCCATCCATCCATCCATACTTTCGCATTTATAATATTAGTTAGATTGTATGAAGACATGATTTATATTTAAATGTAATATGTATTTTATCGAAAACCATAACCATGTTAATACTTGCTTAATATCAGTCTCCATATCCATACATTTTTTATACAAAAGATCATACAATAGCCAACCAACAAAAGGTACAGTCAGCATGGAGCGGTTTCCGTAAGAGCGAATGGGTTTTTTTGCTGACCACACCCCTTGTACAGTCCACAACGCAAAGGAAGAGGGTGTATTATTACGCTATTGTGTTTTGTTTGTTATTGTACTAAATTTCGGATTAATACGGTTTGCATTTTTTTTGCATCGGATTATTTTAAAATGTGTTTTCAGTTTGATTGATATATTCGTGTGAATGATGAGTAGATAGACACATACACACAAATCGCGTCTTTATCCCTTGCGGGGTAGACAGAGCCTAAGGTAAGCCCTACAGGCCTCGTTTAGTGTGATTGTGGGCGTATAGTACCTGCCTATATTAAACACTGTGTTAATGAAGTAGGTTATAATTAGCACCTATGCCATTTTAATTTTTACCTGTGCTATTTGGTAAACAAAATTCTAACCTCAATGTGCAAATTTTTGTAAAGAATAAGGCAAAGACAATATAACCACTAGACTGCTCATGCGGGGGGAATCCGTACCGCCAAACATTAGCTCCGACAGAGCTAATACAGGCTCGCCCCACTCAAATCTTCGTTAGTTCCAATTCCGTACTACGCTAGGAACGATCGCTCGAAAATAATAAAAAAAAATATAAATATGCCGTTCTGCGCCATCAAGTGGTGCGGTAAAAATAGTAAAACATCGAACTATTCCACTGATGGTGTTACATTCCACAGGTATGTACATTTTCATTTATAAATTCGAAAAACTTATTTAATAAATTAAATACCTTCGTTTTTAGCCGTCTCTGTCACTCCCAGGCTCAAATACATATAGCCATCCCGCTTTAGTGCGGCACGTGTAAGTTAGTGATGTCCCACCCGCTTTTAATAATCACTATCGAGGAATCTTAAGTAACAAGCTGCAGGATTACGCAGTGGAATAGTTAAATAAAATAATGATTAGGGTTTAGTCAGAGTATGGGAAAGTGGTCACCATTCGTAGACTTTATAGATTTCATTTTTTATTTTTTATTTAATTGTCAAATTTAGCTAGTTTATGTACATAAGTGTAACAAATATAATTGTAGTTTGTTACAAAAAAGTCCGAAATTATTATGTCAAAATGTTATAGCCATTTTTCAACGATAATGGTGACCACTTTCCCCTAGGTAATAATAATATTGCAAGCTTTTTTTTAGTTTCACCTGTCCCGATGTTTGTTTGTCTGTAATCAAACCTTGCAAGTTAGATTTGATCCATTTCCCGGTTACCAATTGAGATGAAATTTTGCATACACATACAATTAAAAAAATTAAGTGTCAAACATGTATTGGTGCATTAATAGGCGACACAAATACTAAGTTATCACATCAAAAAGACGTTCAAAAAAAACTTTTTTACGGTTCAAATACAGTCCTAGAAATTTGTCGCCGGTGAGAAATCAATATTAAAAGAGCTATAAATGAAAATGGATCAAAAGTATTGCCACCAAAATATAATTCAGATTTCTTCGAAAGAACTGTGTTAAAGTCGTTTATAGGGTACAATTTGTTTCCTGACATACATTTTCATCAATTTGAAGTTGAAACCGAAAATCACATAATTGAGCTGACTAGGTGTGTTATAAAGAAATACGTCGATGCGAGGTTGTCATATTTTACCAAAAATTATAAAGATCCTAAGAAGTTCATTCGTAAAACTGTCAAAATTAATTCATTTTAAAAATCAATAGTACTACTATGTAACGTTAGATATGTTCCGATGCCGATTATGACTTCGGCTGAAACTAATAATACTGTTATTGTATTGTTCATTAAAAGTGTTGCCTTTATAAATATTTTTTTTATATTTGTTGTTATTTAATCCAATTCCCTCTACATACATAGCCATCTTTATTGTCTTCTACAAGCCATGCTATTAAGTTTGGTAACGTCCCATTTTACGAATCGGTTCACGGGCTGCGTTCGAAATCGCTATAGTAATCGTATGGTTTGGCTATGACATGGCTATAGCGATTTGGAACGCAATTTTTTTGCAATATTTAAAAATCTATGGATAATATGCCAAAGTTATCGTAAATCAACAAATACACGGTGTATAGGCCGGGATGATGACGATGATGATGATGATATACAAAGTAAGAAGCCGGATACTGGGCTCTCTTTGCCGGATAGTCGCCGATTATGTTAGTTGCAAAATAGTCGGCTTTACCGACTAGTCGGCACATCTCTAGTGAACATACCTACCTACATCAAAAAACGTACAGTCTAACATAGAAAGAACCTCCTTTTATTGAAGTCGGTTAAAAATAATAAGAGGTAAATGGGGAAATTACACACTAAAAGGTAAAATGTAAATGTTTTATCGATAAAAGTCCAAAACGCGAATGGCACATCACTAAATTCTTTGTTGACATTGGGATGGCCTTGAGTCAGCCAATGAGAGGCTTTGTCTACCCCCCGCAGTCTTCACTAAACTGGCGAAACGGTTTTAAGGAACAAATGCGTCTTTTATCACTCCACTGGTTTACTGCTTCGTGGAATAAGGTGTATTATGTTATCAAATAAACCTGATGTAATATTTTGTACATAATTTTGCTGATATTTTATCTCAAGTTCCTATATTTACGATGAAATATTTAAAGAATAACAAAAATGAGACGTTTTGAGGTTAGAATTTTGTTTACCAAATAGGACAGGTAAGAATGAAAATGGTAAATGTACTTAGAGACTTGTTTTTCCGTTGAAACTAAATTTTAAACCCCTTATTCATAAACGCTCTGCAGGCTTCTGCTAACTTAACAATCGTTTGTCCTTATCTGTGAAAGGTAAATGTCAATGTGACAGATAAGGACAAACGTTTATTAAGATAGCAGAAGCCTATGGAGTGTTTATGAATAAGAGGGTTAATTTCTTTTTCATACATACTCGTACATACATCCATTACGCAGAAAGTTTCGCTTTTATAATATACTAGCTGTTGCCAGCGACTTCGTCTGCAAAGAAGAGAATTCGTTTATCGCTATCCCGCGGGAATTTTCCGGAATAAAAAGTAGCCTATGTGCTATTCCAGACTTTTCTCTATGTGCCGAATTTCATCCAGATCCGTTGGGCCGTTCTGACGTGATTGAGTAACAAACAAACATCCATCCATCCATCCATCTATCCATCCATATTATAGTTAGATTTGCTAGCTTTTACTCGCGACTTCGTCCGCGTAGACTTAATTTCTTTTCAATGAAATAAGAAATTTCCGAGTATATGTATCCAAATTATATAAAAAGTCATTAGCTATATTTCTCGATTTCTCGACGAAGAGTTCTAGATAGAACCACTTTAAAGAAAAAGTACCGATCTCTTATGTTCTACTCCTTTAGCGAGTTACTTGGGGAGTTTGGGACCCAGTCGCACAACCCGTTCATAAGTGACATCTCCTACTCATAAACTTAGGGTGCGACCAAACCGCTGCGTATACGCAGTGACGTGTCGTATGCGTCACGTTTTCTCACCGTTTCTTCATACATTTTGTTGCGATTCCGTAACGTCACCGTTTTTTAAGCGGCGGTGTGGTCGCACCTTTAGCCTACCTACAAACTGCCTCCGTCCCAAATTTCGGGTCTCTATAGCAGCCACATTGATAGGGCAATAATGAAAAAAAAGTATCCTATTACCTATTCCTGGTTCTCAGCTACCTACACACCAATTTTCAGCCAAATCGGTTCAGCCGTTCTCGAGCTAACTAGTGTAACTAACTAACTAGTACAAATGTGTAACTAACACGACTTTCTTTTATATATACATTTATAATATTCCTCTATAGTACAAAGAGGGTATTAAATCTAATATTTCAAAACTGCGTTTGCGCACTTATTGTCGACGCGTGCGCAGCGCCCGCTGGGCAAATTACTAGCGCCCTCTAGTGACGGATTAACATCAATTTAAACTGCTGTCAAGTTATTCGGTAGCTAACAACTAATTTTATAATTATGAATAAGGCTGGGGGATTGGGCGAAAATCTTAGGAATCATGTTATAGGCCAGTAGTTCCCAAAGTGGTCCAGGTGGACCCCCAGGGATCCACGGAAGACTCGACGGGGGTCTACGTTGGGCGTGACCAAAAATGGGGGTCCACAATCGCAAGCGGGGGTGCATGAAAATTGAATAAAATTTGTGAGAATTGATTGGTTCTTGTGCTGTGAGTCATTGTAAATTTCAAGAAAGTAAAGTAGGATAGAGTCACTCGCAGCACAAAAATATAATATAATTTATAAAATAAATATAAAAATAAATTTGTTTAGTCGACTTTATTTTCAAATAATTAACCCTATCAAGCAATCAATTCTAACCAATTTTTTCGAAAACTGTTAATTTATCGTTTAAACTCAGCAACAACGCAAGTTTCCATAGATTATAGAGCTAATCTTAATCTTTTTTTCGAGATTCAGTTTAGAAATTAGTGGTAATGTAGCTGCAGGCGGTCCACCGGATCCAGCAAAATTTTGAAAGTGGTCTATGAAACAAAAGAGTTTGGGAACCTCTGTTATAGGCGATGCTGGCAACCCATCACTATTTTGATTTCCTTTTTCACCTATAGATACGCCAATAATGATGCTAAACGTGGCCTTTAGGTCTTGTTACTTTAGACTCTGTCTAAGTCGTAACGGATATAAACGTGATATATGTATATAATATTACTAGCTGTTGCCAGCGACTTCGTCTGCAAAGAATTCGTTTATCGCTATCCCGCGGGAACTACGCAATTTTCCGGGATAAAAAGTAGCCTGTGTGCTATTCCAGACTTTTCTCTATCTATGTGCCGAATTTCATCCAGATCCGTTGGGCCGTTCTAGCGTGATTGAGTAACAAACAAACATCCATCCATCCATCCATACTTTCGCATTTATAATATTAGTTAAATGAATAACATATTCGACGTATTTGTGATGACTTAATAGATTTTTATTATTCTTCATGGTTTGTTCTCAACGGAGTAGCCTAAACGGAGCATGTATGAAGAGATTGACGAATGTGGATGAAGCGAAAAAGGTCAGGATAATAGCAAGTGTAGCAGATAATACTTTATTTTTCAAAATTATTGTTTTACTCACAAAAACAATTGCCAGTAACATTATATTGTATACATAAACCTAAAAACCGAGACCCATAGAGCATTAAAAACGTTACCGTACCAAAAATTCAAATAAAGAACCAGCATTCGAATAACCAAAATGGCAGCCAGCAATTTAAGTATCGAGTTTGGCGCGTGCCATAGAGTTCGCTTTTTAATCATAATTTCGGGCTATAGAATTACATCTAATGATTATGTTCAAATGTTGGTATTATTACGGGCGATGTCAACGTTCGATTTTAGAAATACCTTTGTGTTTTTTTTTAATATTTGACAGATTCAACTTTTTACCATCGCGATGGTATTTTTTTTTTACGATCGATTAGGTTTTTTACAGTCCCTACTATTAATATTATAAAACGTGAAAGTATCTCTGTCTGTCTGTTACGCTTTCACGCCTAAATCACTGAATCGATTTTAATGAAATTTGGACCAGAGATAGTTACAGTCCCGGGGAAAGGCATAGGACAGTTTGAACAATTCCCGAGGGATATTATTATTATTATTATTTATTATTTAAAATAATAAACTAGCAGCTCTTTGAGCTGATGCATGTATATCACTGCACTTGTGTTCTTTGTGTTCTTTTATTGATAAACAAATTCCATGCAGACAGCGTCGCGGGACACAGCTTGTATTTTATTTATTAAGTTTAAATTGCTGATATTTTTATATTCTATTTAAAATAACTTTCTTATGTGTAGGGAATAAATTGGAACGGATCAATGGAAAAAGTATATTGTATGCATGACTGTTATTGTACATAAAACACGTGAAAACATTTAATACAGGACAACACAAGTGCACAAAGGCGAACTTATAGGGACTTCTTCCAGTTAACTTTCGAACGATTGACAGGACCTTAAACACACAGAAAAAGATAAGAAATCGACCGAAACCGAAAATAATCCGGAATGCCTTAACAATGTAAAATAATGATAAAACACATAATTAGATATCATTTAATTATTTTAATATTACAAAACAATCATTTTTTTATCAACTGTGCTACAAGCCGCGCGCAAGTTTCATAACAAAACCAAAAACGCACAACCCCTCATCTCACCCGCAGTCGGCTAAGTATAAAGCACCTTTGATGCGCCGGCGCATTGCGCAGCTTTTTACTCGAATAGCGCACTCTTGCGCCGACCGAACAACTATGCTGTTTTTACTTGACTCCCACTCTATTGTTTTTGACTGTCTGCTCTTAAAAGAGATCCCTTTAAGGCATTAAGGCCTTTGTACTTGCTTTTTACGTGACATTATTAGGTACGTTCACTTACAAGTCGGTAAGTATAGTCAAAGATTTAAATCGAACCCGGATCCTCGTCATTCCGGGATGCGTGCTATACCACTACACCACACATAGCTTTACCTATCATAGAATAGATTAGATTAGATTCATTTATTTCTATTTGTAAATTACATTATATTTTTATGTCAAAACATAAGAAAGTCACAAAAAGATCGTCAATTGTAAATAAAATAAAAACAATAAAAAAAAGAAATCAGAAATCCAATAATACTTGTAAGTAAGTATTATTGGATTTCTTGGATCAAGAAATAAATGTCAAATTCAATGTCAAAGTGATTTAAAATTAAATAAAACAGTATAAGTACATAATAATAAATTTATAGCTTTAGCTATTATCGATAGTATAGATAGTACCCCCTTATTCATAAACGCTCTATAGGCCTCTGATAACTTAGCAATCGATTGTCATTATCTGTCACTTTGACATTTACCTTTCACAGATAAGGACAAACGATTACTAAGTTAGCAGAAGCCTATAGTGCGTTTATGAATAAGGGGGTAAGTTTCCAATAATCAAATTGACACCTTTATTTTAGTAGTGTCAATAGTATCGATAGTTTTTGTAATTTTCTGTACAATATTATCGATAGTATTGATTGAAAAATGCCATGGTAGCCTAGTGGTTTGACCTATGGCCTCTCAAGCAGAGGGTCGCGGGTTCGAATCGCGGGCTCGCACCTCTGAGTTTTCGGAATTTATGTGCGAAATTACATTTGAAATTTAGTATATGAGCTTTTCGGAGAGGGAAAACATCGTGAGGAAACCGGACCAATCCCATTAAGGCTTAGTTACCCTTCTGGGTAGGAAGGTCAGATGGCAGTCGCTTCTGTAAAAACTAGTGCCTACGCCAAATCTTGGGATTAGGTTGTCAAAGCGGACCCCAGGCTCACTGAGACGTGGCAAATGCCGGGAAAAACGCTAGGAAGATGATGAAAATTTAAATAAGCGTTCTATACTAAGAATAGAGGTAGTATCGATAGGCCTATCGATATGGCATTTCTTGATAAAAACTTTCGAAGTAGGAAAGCAACTAATGAGATGGACCAATGACCTTGTTGGACTGGCAAGACGGAATTGGATGCCGTATCCATAAAACGTGATAATTAACCTTTCTGAGTACGGCGATTAGTCCTACACCTCGGATTAAATATTAACTGTAAATTTACAAAGACCAACCAAGACCATCTGGTCTCGTTTTTTGTACCTTTTGTATCAAAAAGGCCCCTGCATTTTATTATTTTTAAAAGGGTTCCGTGGGCGTGCACTTCCGTTTCCATTATGAACTATTTGGGGTCCTTTTTACACGTTTTTTTTAATAAATGTGACACTTCAATATGGAGATTGTCAGAGGCGTAGTTGATAATGAAAGCTATAGATGTCGCTAGTAGCTAATACATTTTAAAACAAATTTATGCATGTTTATATCCGAATTTATCCGATACTTTAAAAAGCCGTGTTAGCCTATTGGTTTGACCTGTGGCCTCTCAAGCAGAGGGTCGTGGGTTCGAATCCCGGGCTCGCACCTCTGAGTTTTTCGAAATTTATGTGCGAAATTACATTTGAAATTTACCATGAGCTTTTCGGTGAAGGAAAATATCGTGAGGAAACCAGACCAATCCCAATAAGGCTTAGTTAGGTACCCTTCTGGGTTGGAAGGTCAGATGGCAGTCGCTTCTGTAAAACTGGTGCCTACGCCAAATCTTGGGATTAGGTTGTCAAAGCGGACCCCAGGCTCACTGAGCCGTGGCAAATGCCGGGAAGAACGCTAGGAAGATGATGGTATATACCCGTTGAGCGTCATGGAGGTTACAAACATTAAAATCTAATCTAAGCTGCTGTTTTCACTTCTGCCGGCACTCCCGGAATGCTACCCGTCGCTTTTTTTGTTAACTCTACATAATTGCTTGAAGTATGATCAGAGTGAGGACAATTGATGGTAAGACAGCTTTTATCCCATACTCTATGTATAAGTATAGATGACCCATTTTCCTAATAGAGAAAGACTTAATACAGAAACAGGATAGCCAACAAAAACACAAAAATTTCAAGCAATTATACCTCACTGACTGGTATGTTCGTAAGAATTATTTCTACTACTTTAATCATGAGACGGAATATAATTTATTACTAGCTGTTGCCCGCGACTTCGTCTACAAAGAATTCTTTTATCGCTATCCCGCGGGAACTACGCAATTTTCCAAGATAAAAAGCCTATGTGTCATTTCAGACTAACTATCTCTGCCCCAAGGTTCTCTAAGTTTAACCGAAAAACGTTTCATCGAATACACCGTTTGACAAACACTTCATTTGACAACCATTTTTCTGTCAACATTTATCTTTTGGCAAAAGTTAAAATTAAACCTAATTTGAGTTACCTACGCAAAAAGATTTTAATTTTTGTCAAAGTTGAATAATAGAATATTAAATTAAAGGGTTGTCAAATGAATTGTTTGTGGAACAATTTATGATACACGTCAAATGATTGGATATCCTGTGCTATACATTATAATCTAGATCTGTCCACCCGTTCTGGTGTGAAAGAGTAACAAACATCCATATATACAAACGTTCCCATTTTTATTAGTACGACTAGGATACATGTTATTTTTATATTAATTGAACCAAGTTGTGACCATAAAACGCAGTCAATAATTTATTGCGAACAGCAAACAACTTGTCCTAGTGACAGTAGATATTGTTCTGAAAAAGGCCTGGCTAATTCCCTAACGATAACTAATTTTCATGGAATCAAAAGAAGGCTGACAATTAAAGCAACCGTTTCACTTTTGCGAAGACACACACTCATTAATATATTGCTGATCTATTTTCATGTCTGTGATTTATGTTTCATTTTTGTACAATTGTGTGTATGCTGAAGTATGCTCTATTTGTGTGTCTTTCAACAGAGAATAAATGTCTTCTTTCTTTCTTAAAAGTGGCGTAGCTACCTACTACCTGGAGGCTATTAGGCGGTGCAATGCCCCGGGGCCCTCTAGTTCAGGGGGCAAGACAGTGGAATTACTGGCAACAGAAAATTGACTATAACTAGGTACCAGTGGCGTGGCGTCCATAGAAATCGATTATAATAATAATAATAATAATAATAAGTTTATTGCCAGAACATAGTCAATACAAAAAGGTCTTAGTGTTACAAGCTGTTCTTATGTTCTACCCGAGTAGAGCGTGCAATATTAAAATTATTTTCTCTCAGCATTACAAAATACAATACAATATAGGAAAAAACACCAAGTAAAATCGCAATCCATTACTGTCATTTTCTCATTATTATACATTATTTTCATATATCAGATTATTATTGCTATAATGTCAGTTCGTTACTAAGTCAGAATATGCTAATATAAATCGTTCAGCCTTATTGCTTTATTATCCTGATCATTAAAAAATTCCTGTATGGAATAATAACATTTATCTAGAAGCCACCTCGTCAGTACCTTGCTAAATTGATTTCGTGGGCACTCTTGTATAGTTATAGGTAAATGGTTAAGTATAAATTTTAATGGCCATATGAAATGAATTCTTTTTGAACACATTTGTTTTTGCAAGAGGCTGGTACAATTTTTTCTTACATCTTGTTGACCTTGTGTAGATTTGAGAATAGGAAATAAAATAATTTGGATGGTCTTTGACAAATAATGATATCTGCTTAATGTACATGCAGGGCAGGGGCAAAACTCTAGTGATTTTGAATAGAGGTCTGCAGGGGGCCAGAAAGTGGCTATTACACACAGCTCTTACACACTTCTTTTGTGCGAGAAATGCCTTCTCTACATCGACGGAATTACCCCATATCAACAACCCATAATTTAGTATAGAAGATACATATCCGTGGTAGGCTGTAAGATTCCCACTGGCTTGCCTATTTTAAGGCAGTTGGCCAATTTATTGTGCAGAATTAGAGGAAAAGGCTAGTTAAGTTCCCTTCGGCTTGCCTTCTGATATACTTGACGCTACGCCACTGCTAGGTACTTATAAAATTTTCTTGGTAATTATTTGTGCTCTAATTTAAAAACGTCTTAAAGTCCAATTTACCTCTTCGTCTCCAAATTTAAACATCTGTGCTAAAACAGCGCGTTTTCCCCATTACACAATCCATTATAAGTCGGGGAGCCTATTTCCCACGATACTTTTACATTAACACTCTGTCAGTAAAACTAATTATCGATTCGGATGCGCGCGCGCAAAAAGAGGCATCCCTTTGTGCGTGCCGCGACATCTAGTGGACGTTTCAATACACTTAATTGGCGGCCATCTTAATTGCAGTTAGCGAGAGCGTCGGGTTCCGTAGTTACGGTATTTTTTGGGAAGGAAAACGATTCATAACTGATTATTCGAGTTAGGTGCGACCAAACCGCCGCGTATACGCAGTGACGTGTCGTAGGCGTCACGTTTTCTCACCGTTTCTTCATACATTTTGTTGCGATTCCGTACCGTCACCGTCTTTTAAGCGGCGGTGTGGTCGCACGCCCCTTTAAGATGTTACTATGATGAAAGTGTTTCTCATGTATATCCTACTAATATTATAAATGCGAAAGTGTGTGACGATGTGACGATGTGAGTGAGTGTGTATGTTTGTTCCTTCTTCACGCTAAAATGGAGATAGTTGGTACCCTAAATGAAAACATAGGCTACTTTATATCCCGGAAAATTGCATAGTTCCGGGGGGATAGCCATAAACATGTTTATTGCTAATTCTACGCAGACGAAGTCGCGGGCAGTATCTAGTATAATATTGTATGAAAGTAATTTAAGTATAACATCACACTAATATTATAAAGGCGCAGTGTTGGCAGGCGTCCCACTAGGTGGACCGACGACATCGAGAAAGTTGCGGGAAACCGGTGGATGCAGGTGGCGAGTGGTCGTTCATTGTGTTGTTCTAAGAGGGAGGCCTTTGTTTAACAGTGGACGTCTTCTGGCTGATGATGATGATGACCACCGTAGAACCCTATCGCAATAAGGTGACATATCACTCGAGTTTGAATGACGGTGGCCTATCAATTTTGACAGGGTTCTACGGTGGTACTTGAACAAATTTCCCTCACTGTTGGTATTTTAAAATTGTCTTTCCTTCCATGTACCTAATTTGGGAGAATAAAACATAGAATGTACCAGCTGCTTCTCTTCCCGCGTATTTGGTAAAAGCCCATCGAGGGAATGGGCGTAAATCTTAGAAATCATGTTAAACGCGATGCTGGCAAACCATCACTATTTTTAATTCCCCTGTCCATTTTCTTATGCCCACAGTCACGTTGAACGTCTCCTTTAGCTGTTGTCACTCTGGGCTCTGTCTACCCCGCGACATGACGTTGTTATATCGTGAAGATTAATATGTATATCAATTTGTATGTTTGTTTGTAAATAGGTTTTGTAAGGGCTGCCCAAAAATAGAGCTTAAGGTGGGATTTGAGTTATTTGAAATATTAACACAAAATGATGTCTTTTACTCTTTTTATTTTGACAAAAGAAATTAATTCACTTTTTTTTTCTTATTCCACTTTTCTTATAATACAATAGTTATAAAGTAATTATACTATCTACTTAAATTTATATGTATACTTCATTTCTCTATATAATACAAAATATATTTACAATATCTTTTCGTATCGACCCCGTATAAAATAAAAAGGTTTAGTCCGTCCAAAATAACACAAATTTATATTTTCAAAAGTCTGAGAACACATCGATTGTTTATGTACATTTTTATTTTTATTTTTTATTTTATACGAAATACAATTGCTTAACATACGGACTGAAAATATAAATTTGTCATTGAAAATAAAATAAAAATCGACTTGAGCAATTGAAATTACCTACTTTTTGTTTTAAATACAGTTAAAAATGTACTCTAGCTTGCGTTTTTCATTTTCAATAGTTAATATTTTGAAAAGACCAAAGGAAATATTTTGTAGAAACAAAAGATAGATTCATAGCTTAAACAAAACAGAGGTTGCATTCAGAACACATTTTGCAAAAAACAATATGAAATAAATATACATCAAAACAATATTGTTCTATATAAAAAAAACTTAAAAATTATTTATCACAACAGACTGGTTTGTGCTACCGTTTGTTTATTGAAAATATTCTAAATAAATAAAAGGATCGTATTAAAGCTTATTTTTTTTATTTCGAGCCCCAGAAGTTATTCCGCTCTTCGAATGAAATAATAGGTTCAATACTACGTGTCCGCACGTAACAAGCGTTACGCTTGGAGCGGATTTTGCAATGTTCAATGTTCACAGTGACAGTAGAGGGGAGATCGTCATTTGCTAAAAATTCACAAACACATTGTTTAACAGATCTTTTATCTCTTCGAAAATAACATTATTAATAATAAGCAGATAATAAAGGTTTGTCAAAATGATGAGTTTGTGAATGATGCACTTTTGAAAAGTTTTTTGCAAATTATGATGAACTCAGTAGAGACGGACACGTTTGCAGTACATAGTTCATAATGTTAATAAACGCTAATCGCTCCGCTTACTGTGTAGAGTCCCTCAGAGTCCAAGACAAGAGACCCCTTATACCTTTAAATTACATGTTTTTTTTTAATGATGGTCTTTCCGAATGCGCTGGTAGTTTCAAAAAAAGACATGCAAAAGATTAGAGCCCTTGGCGGCCTATTTGCAAAATAAACTTTTGACTTTTACCTAAATGCCTAATCCATTTACACAATTTTGTAAAAAAATTGTGATGTGTCTGGATTTTCGCTCAACATATTTGCTTTCCGCTCCTCGCTTTTACATTACGCTGTTATCTATATTACGAAACATTACATTGCTTTTTTTTTAATAAAATACAAAAGTTTTTAAATTTGCTATGAAATTCGTTGACGCGGTTTTATTCATAAACTTCTTTGAACGATTACACGAATTGTATTGTTTTAACATCCATGATTTGTTCATTTAAAATAAATGCTTAAAATAATTCTTGAAATAAATTTGGAGGGAATTAAATAAATTGGAATAATTTTTAATAGACACATAAAAGATCTTTCATACGAATACGACCTCACACAAGCCTTTTGTTGTATTTCACCTACAATTTTTTTAATATTTTGCAAACGTCAAATATGAAAATAAATATTTAGTACCGAAAACATCGAGCACTTGATTGTTTTTTTATTTATTTCCAAAATAAATGGCATTTGATAATAGGAACTATTATTTCTTATATTTGACGAAAGGCAAAAATAATAGTAGTTTAACAAAATTGTAAGAGAAATACAAACATCCCCATAACATGTACAAATACCTTTTTAAACAATTACACCTTATTTTTAGATTATTATAAAAAATGTACAATGATTTTAGTTAATTTTATTAAATAATTTCCTTATGAATAAAGTTGGTTGTGCCGATAAAAGTATTTTTTTCACATCAAAATGTCCCTATTCCTTCCTTGCGGTTGGTAAAACGTGTCAGCCGTCTTGTTTACCGCCGCCATTTTGTGTTCACCTTTAAAGTGAGTTGACACTTACATTGCGATGTTGGCAACGCTGTTACACTGCAGGCCATACTCTGTTGACAAAGAAACAAAAATTAATATCGTGACGATAAGAAGTCAACTTTTCATTTAATCTGAAGAAATTGTAGAGAGGATTATCGTCACTATTGTTATTCACAGAAAGCTCGTATGCAAAAGAAACTAAACTTTTGACTTATTAAATATGTATATACGCAATTTTGATATGCGATGCGACCTTTTCGATAAAAAAAAAATAGCGACGAAAAAGTCGTTCGGTTTTCAAATTTTTAATTAAAATTCTATTATTATTAAACCAGTGTGTGTATCATAAATTGTGACTTAATTTAATATTTTTATTATAAACTACAAAATTAAAATTGCAAAGAAAGCTGTGGAAATTGCAATTTTTAGTTGTGCATTATGATAAATGATTGACTTTAATTTTAAAAATACTTGCAATGCAAGTATGATTAGTACTTTAAATGTATTTGTGTGTAACTCACTTGTATTATCCTATATCGGCACCATTTCAAGACCCTGTAGTACTGGTAAAGTACTGGATTGTACTACTGTCAGCAATAGTTGGAATAATACTGCAACTGCATTGGGCTGTGGAAGAAAATAAAAAAATAGTATACTTGCCATAATCCCGGGTACTAGTTAGTACTATTAGTACTAATAGTACAATATGTGCGTGGAAAGCTAAGTATAGATGATATGTTAAGTATATTTTTTATCGTAGATTAATCTGTTAAATTTAATTAATAGTTCTGGACATAATAATAACTTGATATAAAACAGAAAATACAATTAGAACAACTTGTCACATCACGTAAGTATATTAGAAATGGCCAACAGTGGAATGTCTTTAAGAAAATGTGGAAAATGACATTAATCATACAATTTTAATTCTTGTACTATTAAAGAAATTTAATAAAATAAAGGCTATCAGTTTATTTTTAATTGCAATGTGATTTAGACAAACAAACATTAATGTTAATATTTTATCAGTGTGCGAGGTATTTTGTTAGTAGATACAAAATTTTAATAAATAAAAAGCCAAATTCGTTGCATCTATCTCTATCCTTTCGCCTTTCAAAACAAGAGACGACAGATAAAAACTTTTTAAATATATAGTTATTAGTCTAGAACGTACCGCAATTTTACACGCCACCCTTTCTAACAAACCCAATAAGACAGAGACACACTGCTAAAGAGACAGAGTTCTGCCTTGTGCCGAGCAGTGAGGTGATAGCTTTCGACGCACGAATTGTACTACAAGACGCCACGAACTGGTGATTTTGAAGTGAGAACTAAGATATGGTACACATAATACTTACAAGATCCATCGGTCCGGGTTGTCGTCGATATGTGTGGCGTAGTTCATAATGGGAGTTACTTACTATAATTACGGGGTTGACGTCAGTATGTCATTAGAAGCAAATATTGAAGTCGCGGGCTTTAAAGCAGCATTACTCACATCAGTAGTTTGGGGTTCCCATCGATACTAGTCCAGAGTTGCCGTCAGTAGTCCGGGGTTTTCGTCATGCACTACAACCTGTGAGTGAGTGTTATGGAAGTGGTACTCGCGTTAGTAGTCCGGGCTTTTCGACAACAGTGCAGAGTTCTCATCAGTCAGGCGCTAGTATTTAGTCACGCATTACAACCCACGTTAGTAGTCTGGTGTTCCCGTCACTAGTCCAGAGTTCTCATCAGTCAGGCGCTAGTAGTCACGAGTTTATACAACCTATAGTGAGTGAAGTTATAGAAATGGTACTCACGTTAGTAGTCCAAGGTTCCCGTCAGTAGTCTGAAGCTCTCGCCAGTAAGCGCTAGTAGTCCCGCGTCACCTAGTGAGTGAGTGTTATAGAAGTGGTACTCACGTCAGTAGTCCGGGGTTTGCGTCAGTCTGGTACCACGAGTACTGCGGCACGTAGGGCGGGTGCGGCTGGGGCGCCCCTTGGTGATGTAACGCATGGGCGGCGTGAGCGCCCTTCATATCCCAAGGGCCGGGCGGCGCACCCTGTATAAAGATTTTAGATTTAATTGGTTTAATTTTAAAAGTAATTTGGTGATCAGTGTGAGGTTTTTAAACTAGCGCTGGGGGAGTTAAATGTTATTATTATTGGAAGGTAAGCAAAATTTTATTGTTTTGTTACAATTTTCTTTGTTAATTGAATCTGTTAAGTTTACATGAGCAATCGTAAAGAAGTTATGTTTTTATTATTGCCTTTTTGTTTCACAAACGTTACTACGTGTAATAGTTTTAGCGCCTAGCATATAAACACAAGCCACGTCTTTAAATAAGTATTTATAAGTCGTAAAGTTATGAATGAAATAGACGAATTAAAAAATAAGCGTGGGCAAGTATGTTACAATGTCATTGTTGTTTATTGACTCGCCGTATTAGTAAGTGTCAGTAGTCAGATTGACTTGAAATTTTTATACACATGTAAGATGCAATCGGTCGACAAAAATCACAACCAGAAATAAGTTTGGAGAGAAAATGTTTTTTTTAATTACAAAACTTAAATTGTACTAATATTATAAATGCGAAAGTTTGTGACGATCTGACAATGTGACGATGTGAGTGAGTGAAGTGCGTATGTTCGTTCCTTTTTCACGCTAAAACGACTGGACGGATTTGAATAAAATTTGGAACGAAGATAGCTGGTACCCTAGATTAAAACATGGGCTACTTTTTATCCCGGAAAATTGCATAGTTCTCGGGGGATAGCCATAAACATGTCAATTGCTAATTCTACGCAGACGAAGTCGCGGGCAGAAGCTAGTTGTCTTTAAAACTAAGTGTTACCAAAGTGAAACTAATATTATAAATGGGAAAGTTTATGAGAACTTGTGGATGTGAGGGTGTGAGGATGAGAGTGTGTATGTTTGTTCCTTCTTCACGCTGAAACGACTGGGCGGGTTAAGATCAAATTTGGAACGGAGATAGCTGGTACTCTAGATTAAAATATAGGTTACTTTTTATCCCGGAAAATTGCATAGTTCCCGCGGGATAGCGATAAACATGTCAAAGGTCGTAGCTGCCTAGAGTCGCGACGTAAATAATTTTTGCAGAATATAAATATACTATCAACATCAGTTTTTAAAGTCTAATTGTACGCTGACAAAGACACGGGCAAAAACTAGTTGTGTATATAATACTAAGTACTACCTAAGTTACCAACACGAACACAGTATTTTTTAAATCAACAAACAATTAGATAACAATCAAATCTTATCTTCTGTTGTATATAATTATCCTTTTCCATTTATGTGGAATTTAATTTATTTAATGCAAGGTGTGGCGACCCACCCATATAATATTAATATCATAAAAGGCTAGTATACGATGGCACGCAATTTGTAACGCATGCGTAGATCTATTACGTCTGTGCAACCACTGTTTATGTATAAGATGTGCACTTTACACTTTATTTCAAGCATTTATTTTTGAAATTGGAATGTACGTTTGTTTGTCCGGGTGGAATCTAAAGGCTACTCACACACCTGCCGCAGGGGCAATATTGGAAGCAGGGCCAGAATTGCCTCCTTAATTTTGATGTGTATAGGCAAGCAGGGGCAATTTTTTAAACAGCCGAAATTGCCCCGACCGCCGTGCGACCGGTATTGCCCCTGCGGCAGGTTATGACTCAATTTTGAAGCAGATATCGTCAACAGATCGAGCTGAAATTTTGCATGTTTGTAGTCGGATGACAATAGGATAATCTGGTAGTGGATTCTGATGACTCAGCTAGGACCGTCTCTGCAGGAGGGAACTCTTCAACGGTTGGTCCGGTTGACTTGGAATTTGGTACACATATTGTAGGACGGATGACAATACAAGTACAGTTCAGACTCAGGTTTCAGCTGTCATTTTTAATATGGTTCTGACAGCGAGTGAACCTAATCTGAATCGGAATTGAGTCGCATTAAGACGTCATGGTAACCCCTCAGATTTTTATAGTAATACTAGCTTCTGCCCGCGACTTCGTCCGCGTAGAAGTAGCAATTGACATGTTTATCGCTATACCGCGGGACCTACGCAATTTTCCGAAATAAAAAGTAGCCTATGTTTTAATCTAGGGTACTAGCCATCTCCGTTCCAAATTTGAAGCAAATTCATTCAGTCGTTTCAGCGTGAAGAAGGAACAAACGTACACACTCACTCACATCGTCACATCGTCACAAACTTTCGTATTTATAATTTTTAGTAAGATAGGATTTTGCGGGTGGTAGGGCCTTGTGCAAGGTCCGTCCGGATCGCTACCACAATTTTACTCGCTAATCCTGCCGCTGTTCCGGTGTGGAGAGTAAGACAGCCGGGGAAATTACGAGCACGAGAGGCATTTCATCTTAGCCCTCTAGGTTGGCAACGCATCTGCGATTCCTCCGGGGTTGCGGGTGTCTATGGGCAGTGGTGATCACTTACCATCAGGTGACCCTCTTGCTCGTTTGCCTTCCTATTCATATAAAAAAAAGGATTCTGCAATAATTATTTACTTTGCGACTCTAGGCAGCTACGATCAGCAGAAGGAACAAGCATACACACACACTCACTCACTCACTCACATCGTCACAAACTTATACACATAATAAAATTTATTATATTAGTAGAATTACAACAGGACAGGTGTAACGAAATAAAAACTTGCAAAAAAGACATCCATTATTATTAAAGCTAAAGTTAAAGTAAAGTTAAGTTAAAAGTTAAGTTATTGTTAAAGTTATTTGTACTTACATATCCGACTCTAGGATCCCACGACTGCTGGTGCGGTGGTTTCACATCGCACGACGTGCCATCCGGCGACCGTCCGGCCGATGGCTGCAACAAAAACATCCGTTAAAGATGATGATGATGATGATGATGATGATTTTCTCATCAGGGGCATAACACTTACAGTAGGGACTTGAGTAACTTTCACGCCTAAACTAGACTTGGTAAAGAGATAATATGAGCAAAGCGATAAACTCGATCCACTTGCTCTCCGCAGAGACGTTAGCTCCCTTTGCGTATTTTATAAAATCTACAACGGGAATGCTTTGAGGAACTCTTTGACCTCATTCCAGCTGCGGAGTCCCATTACAGATCCACCCGTCGTAAGCAATTATTTCATCGACATCATGTTGATGGATGGCAGTCTTCGACAGTGCGTTTTAAGCGGTCTTTTTTGCTACGAACTTGCAAAATCTGGAACGAGCTTCCCGCTGGGGTCTTCCCATCGAGTTACGACCTGGGTGCCTTCAAGAGGCGAGTGTACAATTTTCTGCAGGGCTGAAAACGCACTGGCATCGCGTAAAGCGCTGCAGGTGTCTATGGACAGTGGTGATCATTTAACATCAGGTGACCCACTAGTTCGTTTGTCTGGCTTCTCTAACATAAAAAAAGCTATGTTACACTAAGGCTAAATTAAACTTAGGCTAACTTACGCTATGTCCCTATTTCGCCGCTCTTTTTTTTATTTTATTTTTATGTGAATAGGAAGGCAAACGAGCAAGTGGGTCACCTGATGGTAAGCGATCACCACTGCCCATAGACACCCAAAACCCCGGAGGGATTGCAGATGCGTTGCCAACCTAGAGGACTCTAGGTGCTCTTTGTTAAGTTCAAGCTATTTTAAATATCGGTTATCTATTATTCCGTCTCTATTTATTACTACGAAACAGACAGAGACGTCATCATAGATAACTGACACTTAAGGTAGGTAACTTAAAAGAAAGTAGTGAAACAGGCACTAAGACTAACTTAAACTAATCTAACTTACAAATAAGTTAATTTAATAAGACATTTTTAGTCATCACTATTTTGATTCCCCTTTCTACCTTTACGCTCACAATTATGCTAAACGTGGCTGGTCTTGTCACCTTAGGCTCTGTCTACCCCGTAAGGGATAAAGACGTGATTTATGTATGTAAATCCAACCTTGACATCCCAGGCGGGCTGGGGCGGCTGCTTCACGTCCCATGGTGTCCCGGTGGGGGACAGCCCCGGGGACAGTTCCGAGACGGGGGTCGAGCTCGGGGTCGGCGAGTGCGCCTGCGCAGGACCCTGGTATGCTGAGGGGGAGTGCTGAGAGCCGCTGGAGCTTCCACCGCCACCTGAGACAAAAAATACATAAATGTACATTAAGGTAGGCTAATAACAATAAAAAGCGATGGGTAGCACTCCGGGAGTGCCGGCAGAAGTGAAAACAGCAGCGTAGATTAGATTTTAATGTAGTAACCTCCATGACGCTCAAGACGCGTACCGTAATGGCTGCTTACAAAAAAAAACGTACGTATTTTATCTATATTGTAAGTTTCTTGCGGCGCATTCTTCTTGGCAATGATGGTCTTTCCGAATGCGCTGGTAGATTCAAAAAAATACATGTAAAAGAGCCCTCGGCGGCCTATTTGCAAAATAAACTTTGACTTATGAGTTTTGACTGACATACCTCTAACAATGTTCTGATGCCTTAGTACTTTAAAAAAAAACTCAACAAAAAAAAAACTTCAGAAATCGTAAAATTTTGATTCATTCGTATTTCAAAAAAAGCTCTTAGAGGATCTGCACGTCTAGCACGAGAGCGCACAAGAGTCGCGTCGCGCGCGAGAGAGATTGCCCGTCTTTTTCTTTCTGTTCGATCTAGAAAGAGACGGGTAGTCTATCTCGCGCGCGACGCGACTCACGTGCGCTGTCGTGCTAGCCAGGCTGATAGCTTATTGTCTAACTCGCTCGCGATCGGCATCGTGTTCATTTTGACAGTTCTCGTATGAATGTGACAGCTAGCTGATTCCGATGCCAATTGTCAGCCCATACATTAACTGTCAAAATGAAGACGATGCTGATCACGAGCGAGTTATGTAATAAGCTTGCTGATTATTTATAATATTAGATTAGTGTGATGATGTGGTGAACTAAACTAAACTTGTAATAATGCTCAAGAGATAGTTAGGTTAGAAGATAATAGCTGCGATGAGCTAGTGCTTACTTCATAAAAGGAAGTGTTCCTTACCGTGTAAGAGTTGGTTGTTGCTGGGCGGACTGCCGGGGGGCATGCCCAGCCCTGGGGGCGGCGCGCCCACCTGCGCGGCCTTCATCATCTTCTTGTACTTGCTGCGCCGATTCTGGAACCAGATCTTGACCTGCAAAGAAGAAGGAGTTGTTAGAACGTTATGGAGACAAAAAGGCTTGTCGCTGATCCTAACTAATATCTATCTCATCATCTCATCTCCAGCCTATGTGTCCCACCGCTGGGCACAGGTCTCCTCTGAGAAAGAGAGGGTTTGGGCTATAATTCCCACGCGGGCCCGGTGTGGATTGGGAGTTCACACACCATTGATTGCTTCGTAGGTATATGCAGGTTTTTCTCACGTTGTTTTCCTAGAAGCTCATGATAAATTTTAAATGAGATTTTGCACATTCATTTCGAGAATCTCAGTATTGCGAGCCTGGGTTCGAAGCAACGAACCTGTGCTTGAAAGGCCATAGATCAAACCACTGGGCCACAACAGCTTTCCAAAATCACAAAATAAAGTAAAATGGTTATTATTTTGGTAAATCGTATTCAAAACCCTCGAAAATGTGCAGCGACATACCTACTCCAACATATATGTATGTATATATGTGTGTAAGGGTAGTAGCGTGAATGGGGGCGTGGCTTGGGGTGCGAGCCGTTAGTACACCGTTACTGTAGGGAGGGGGTGGTGTCGATAAAAACGTTATAATTTTATCGATGTTTGACGACGTGTTGTAAAGGTTATAAATAGGTATGCGGTGTTCAGTTGATATTCTATCAGAACTACTGATTTAGATCAGTAATAAAATAAGCTAAAATAATACAAAAGGTAATATTTTTTAAACAATAAACGGGTAAAACTCAAATTCAAAATAAAGACAATCAATGCGTTAAAGACGACTATAATAATGACAATAAATCATGTCGAGTCACAATTACGCTGTAAAAATTCTCAATAACAATAATTATCCCAATAATGTCACAGCAGTAGCAATAATTTAACACTTAGTATTAATACGTCACTAAAATGACGCTCAACAAGACCTGTTAAGAGGTATTACATGTAATTGGTCATAATTCATCTTGGTGTATAATAGCTTTATTACAAACTGGTTTTAATTGTGAATTATTGAACAGCTGAGCGCTACTGGCCACCCCGTTTGAAAATCAGTTGCAGTTGTTTAGCGCACCGTTTTCGGGCGCGTATTTATCGATACAGCAAACTGTTAGAAAAATAATGTGACTTAAGGCTCGTTGTCCTGCGCGGTGAACTCAATGAATAGTAAATTGCTTTGCCATTTTATTTGTCTGTATAATTTTTTATACCAGAATTTATTTCTCGTATAGTCAACTAATAGCAGTTCAGAGAGGCAATGCGGCCAGCGTATTGGAGTCGATGCCTGTGGCGGAATATTTTGACGACGTATATACTTTATAGTTTTAATTTTAGTCTGTTTTAAGAAGCTTGATTTGGTTCATTATTTATTATCGTAATGTTATTTTATATACATTTTTATCTCACCTAAGCCAGGAGGTTAACTTATACTCAGGCCTAAGCCAAGCGCTTCTCTAATTTGTTACTTAAACCTACTTAATCTGTAACTATACTTGTATTGAAAGGAATTTGCGTACTATGCGGCGTGTATTTAATTACAGCTTTTTGTAAAAGAGTGTAAGTGGATGAATGTATGTTGAGTATGCGGAGGCTTGCATGGAGTGATTATTGTTAAAAAACATAGACTATTAATTTGACAAAAAGGAAGTATCTGGTAAAATTTACATTCTAGTAAAAAAATCTGAACATCTTATTTCTAAATAGTGCCAAATAGTGCTAGTTCTAAATAGTGCCTCCTGCCTACAGCTTGTCATATTTTTACCATTTGGTTTTGCGAATTGTTAACAAGGTTCAAAATTAACTTTTTATTATGTCCTTTGCGTAGTACATTGGAACTCAGGATACTAAATGTGAAAAAAGTCTTATCGATATCGATACTAATTTTCCCATCTCTACTCGCTCGCCCCCACCCGATTACCCGGGTCACGATATAACTTAACCCTAGCTTGTATTGGTATTCAATTCCATTTTAACACTGCCACTGTCGGGAATTATTTATCTGTTAGTATTTAACCCGCCAGTTATGAGATAATACTACTAGCGTTGTTCTTCTTCTTCTTCTTCTTCTTCTGTTTCTGGCGTTCCAAGTCGTTATAGCGACGACAACTTCGCCAATGTCAGGGTTAAAAATTTTAATTATAAAATCTTGTGACAAAATGTCGGCAACGTTGTACGGTAGCACGGTCAAAGACCCCCCTCCCCCCCTGTGGGGCTCTTAGCCAACGGTCAATGATATCCCTCAGATACTGCCAGGAAATAATTAGCCGTTGCCCAGGGTGCACCGGACCAAGCACTGCTCTTCCCCCCGGACGGATCCGAAAACGAACCGCAGCTCTTGTTCACACGTGGAGGTAACCCGACTCGCACTAGCGTTGTTAATGTAACACGTTAATATTTTTGAAGTATGTCAATTATGTTAGCTATTAGTATGTATTTGATGATTTTTCCGTGTTTGTCTGGAACCAAAGAAAAAATATAAAATGTACCTACCTACCAGTTGCTTCTCTTCCCGCGCAGATGGTAAAAGCCCATCCATTTTAAAGAAAGAAAGAAAGAAAGAAAAAACAATTTATTGCCACAAAAAAAACAGATTCACAAAAACTACAAATTAAGTAAAAATACTTGTTTGTGGCAAAAGGTTGGCTTGTTTTAGGCGATGCTAGCAACTTATCATTATTTTATACTCCCACAATCGTGATAAACGTGGCTTTTAGGTCTAGTTATACCTTAGGCTCTGTGGGCGTGTGGAAAGGGGAATCAAAATAGGAATGGGTTGCTAGCATCGCCTATAACATGATTCCTAAGATTTTCGCCCGTCCTCGATGGGCTTTTACCATGCGCGGGAAGAGAAGCAACTGGTACATTCTATGTTTTTTTCTTTACCTCCCAGACCTGTGGGCTTATTGTCTAACTCGCTCGCAATCGCCATCGTGTTCATTTTGACAGTTCTTGTATGAATGTGACAGCTAGCTGATTCCGATGCCAATTGTCAGCCCATATTGTCAAAATGAACACGATGGCGATTGCGAGCGAGTTAGACAATAAGCCTACTGGGGCCTTACCATGACGTCCTAATTCCGACTCAGTTCAAGTTTTGGCTGTCACTTTTAGTATGAATCTGACAGCGAGCGAACCTGAACTGAATTAAGAGTCATGGTAAGGCGTATGGAAGTTTAATCTATCTACTTTTCTATTTTATTTATGACGCGTACCTTGGACAGTAGGCGTGTTAGATTTTAAGTTAACAGCATACAATAAATACAATATAATAGTTGTTCGCATTCATGCATTTCATAACGTCCGAAATATTGTCATATTTCATAATTGTCGCCATTGAATTTGGGAAAAATTCACAAACTGTACATCTGTGAGAGGAAATCAGTTATTTTCTACGGTCTGCTGGTTGCCGTAATGTTTTATATATTGTAAATGAATATATCTTTTATTCGCGTACAAATATGACGTAAGAGCGTTTATTTAGTAGTTACGTTTCTAGACAGAAACGATTATTCTTTTTTAGGGTGCGACCACACCGCCGCTTAAAAAACGGTGACGTTACGGAATCGCAACAAAATGTATGAAGAAACGGTGAGAAAACGTGACGCATACGACACGTCACTGCGTATACGCGGCGGTTTGGTCGCACCCTTAATTCTGTTGTCATCAGACTCGTAGGTTTTTGACACAAATAACTTACATACATACATACATATCGTCACGCCTCTTTCCCACAGGGGTAGGCATAGACTACTTTGTTCCACTTGCTACGATCCTGACATACCTCTTTCGCTTCATCCACATTCATCAATCTCTTCATACATGCTCGTCGGTTTCGGGTACTCTTGACCTGGCCTTTTTCCAAAACGTCCCCAATTTGATCATGGAACGTCAGCCTAGGCCTTCCCCTCCCAACGCACCCATTCACACTCCAAATATAAACCTTAAACTTTGGAAAAATAGGCAACGCCTCTATAGCGGCACTATACGGGCAACTCGTCTAATAATATTTGATCTCAACAAAACGGGTTTAAAATATTTGTTGCAATAATAAACTTACACTAAATAAGCTTTATATTGAGTTGTTACCATTTTGTAGTAATAATTTATCCTTGTGTTCTTGAATATCCATCGGGGCAATGGGCGAAATTCTTAGCAATCATGATATAGGTGATGCGGCTAGGAACCCATCACTATTTTGATTCCCCTTCATGCTAGACGTGGTTTGTCTCTTGTTAAAACTCAACTTTTTCTGGGGGCATGGTAGTGCCTGCGCCAAGACAAAAAAAGGCGGGCCACTACCTACCTATTTCCGAACCATTTCGTCGTATTTTCGTCTTTCTCTACTTATTTGTCTTTATGGGCGCTCAGTGCCTCAAGTCTGTCAATTTTTGAGTTTTAGTATTTCGTTTGAAATCATATTATTGTTGTGAAGAATAAAGTTTCCATCTATTTATTTCACTTATTTTTATTTGTAATTTTTTACAGTCTGCTTTACTTAATATACATTATTTTACGTCTAAAAAGCAAATTTTATAATTTAATAGTAGTGTTTTTACTTGAGTTGTGTACGGGAATGATTAGTCTTTGATGTCAACTAGGTACCGTTAAAACTGCGTCCATGCCGCCATTTTGAAAAGTGTTTTGTGTTCAAATGTTTAAAATCAAGCAGTATAAACCTCGTTTGAAACTACAACATTCCAACTGACATAATAATATAACAAAACAGAAACAATTCGGGTAAAAACCTCGCGTGACTGGCATGAAATATTTAAAAAGCCAAAATAATATGCGGTCGCATATGCCCGCCATATTGGAAACAGACTGTCACGGAAGTCCTTTGTAGAATCGAGGTATAGGCATATTGCAAGGTCTTTTTGTTATTTAAAATAACATGTACAGTTGAATTCGAAAGGGGAATAGTTTGGGTTGGTCAAAGACAAGCCAAATGCCAGCTGGAGTCTCAGGAATGGCAAAATATTTTTTGAGACTTTAATTTTTATATTTGTTATGTTTTTCTTTTTATTTTGTACGCTTTGTGAAAATATCCAAGAGTTGCTAAACCATGTTTTCTTGGTGCGTGTAACCGCTTAAATTTTTAACTCTAATCTATTAAATTTTGTATTGTTTTATTACAGAAGCCATAATAAGCGCATTCTGTAAAATTTTTGAGTGTTTATTCAAAATCTTATTATTCCGGTATTTCCGGATATTTTTTATCCATAGACAATTTAGAAAATTTCAACCCTCACTCACATCGTCACTCACAAACTTTCGCATTTATAATATTAGTTATATGATAACGTTCAGCAAAAACGTGTTTCCATCTAACTTCAGGTTAAAATAGCCTTAGGGTGCGACCACACCGCCGCTTAAAAAACGGTGACGCTACGGAATCGCAACAAAATGTATGAAGAAACGGTGAGAAAACGTGACGCATACGACACGTCACTGCGTATACGCAGCGGTGTGGTCGCACCCTTAAGCCAGCATTCTTTAGGCCTACGAAGCCTTCCATAAAGCTAAACTTTTTTTTTTCCACTTACCATCCCATTGCATTTCGTCAACTCGGGGACGGTGGTATGCAATACATTCAGCATGCTTATACGGCCGGCATCCAACATATATATGTATGGTATGCAACATATATCGGGCGGCGAGTACAAAGAAATGTCGGACATACACAGCATAACACTGGGAACTTGGTGCCCTCGCGTATACAACTATTCCGCCACTTCCACGGACGGGTTTATGCACTATGCAGCCAATGTGTGAATGGGCGATTGTTTGTATGTATGTATGTCTCTTTATTGTACATAAAACACATAAATTTTACAGGCAATAAGATACACAAATGTAGGTACTACAAAGGTGAACCTACTTGGCTTGTTTGTCGTATGAATATAGGGTTTTGGTAATGACACGCTTTACGGGGTCGTTGGCTTTGTTTACAGTGCTTAGGCCCACTCGCTCAGTCCAGAGTTAAAACATTAAATAAATAAATATCTTGGGACAATTGACCCAGTCCCAAACTAAGCAAAGCATTACAAGCTTGGCACTTGGCATTATGGGCACTAGACAACGGATAAACATACTTATATATATATAGATAAACTAGCGACCCGCCCATGCATGTATTATACATATAAACCTTCCTCTTGATTCACTGTATGTATTAAAAAAAAACCGCATCAACATCCGTTGTGTAGTTTTAAAGATTTAAGCATACATAGGGACATAGGGACAGAGAAAGCGACTTTGTTTTATACTATGTAGTGATACATACTTAAATACATTATTAAACATCCAAAAAATTATATCGCTAATTCGGGGTTAGGTTTGACAGTTGCATACATTTTGACACTACTTAGCCCCGGGTTAGCATCTAACACGGGGTTAAGTCGTTAACCCTGGTCCGTGCAAGTGGCCCTTGGATAATTAAGTTTACTGCACAAAACGAGCAAGTGGGTAAGATGATGGTGAGTGATCACCGCTGTTAACAGACTCCTACAATTCCGGGTCGCAAAGCCATTGCTAACTTAAAGGGACAAGATAGAATGCCTTTTGGGAATAAATTCATCGAATAACTTCAACTTTTTATGTGCAATAAAGAGTTCACATACATACATACATACATTTAATTAGAAAATTATTACGCAAGTATAAAAATAAATGATTGCACTGCACTTTATAGTTCACCAAATATTTTTAATTATCTGCGACATTTTTAAGTTCTTTTTTAATACGCTATCTACATCTACTATTTGCTATTGGAGTCAAGCAAAGCATTTTCACGAAACGGTAACCAAAGTCAATTAAACATAATAACCCCATTATTTTTATCATTTTTGTTAATTAGATTATTTGATTATTTAAATTTTCATATGAATTATTATTGCTGTACAACTAATTTACACGTCGATAGCGACAGAATATGAGAAGCGTGTTATATCTTAAGAACTGTTTAATGTATACCATATGCTTTGTAAATTAATAAATTATCATTATCATTATCATTATCATATTCATAAACCTTCTATAGGCTTCTGCTAACTTAGCAATCGTTCGTCCTTATCTGTCACTGACATTTACCTTTCACAGATAAGGACAAACGATTGCTAAGTTAGCAGTAGCCTATAGAGCGTTTATGAATAAAGGGGTAGGTATTTATTTCTCAGTAAATATGTAAAAAAGTTAACAACTATGTCATAAACTACAAAAATCCGGACACAAAACTGTTAAACATTTGATTCACGCCAAAAATCACCACCAATCGAAATTATCAATCAACGCGACGACTCAATTTGCGAATGTTAAATAATTAAAATTTATAAATATTAATGTGGCTGGCTAGTGGCGCATGAGGCCGTCCCGCAAAAAAGAACGGTAGCACAAAACTGCATGCCGAGAGTGGACAGGGGAGGCGTGGAGAGGCATTGCCGTATTGGTTTAAAAAAATTGACTATTTACTAGAGATGGGCCGACTACATGCCGACTAGTCGGGAAAACGAGACTATTCGGCATTATTTGTAGTCGGCAAATAGTCGGCGACTATTCGGCAAAAAATGACGACTAGTCGGTTGTTATTTATTTTTCAAAAAAGGGCGCATAATTAAAATCACGTTACTAAATTTAAGTCTTCTAAAGCAATGATTGTAAGCAACGTAAAAAAGGACTTAGCCAATCTTGCAAAAACACGGTAAGTTGAAATCAAATGTAGCAGAATGAGTTACATTTGACCCACAAGACAAGTATGCGCGTGTGCTGTCAATTAGCCGAAGGCGATCAGTTTTATCGGAATGGTTGCAGAAATAAAGGGAGTTGACGAGCGCCCACAATGATCGGCAATGCCGAATAGTCGGCCGACTATTCGGCATTTTTGGAACCGACTAGTCGGGTAGTCGGCAAAACCCGCAGTCGGCCCATCACTACTATTTACAAACATACATTTATACATACATACATAAAATTAAATCACGTCTTTATGCCTTACGGGGTAGACAGAGCCTAAGGTGACAAGACCAGGCCATTGCCATGAATGAGCAACAAACATACAAACTTTCGCCTTTATAATATTAGTAAGATGAAGCAGAAACGTCAATATGATAATGTGGTAGTTACACGAAAGATGAAAATGATAAAATGAAAAATGAAAAAAATATATAATTATTTCGTTACCTATCACAACAAATTAGTGTAGGTCACGAAACATAATTTAACCTTATTGAAAGCTACATAATAAAATAATAATAATATAGCCCATTTATTCCGAATTCAGTACAATTTTTTTAATTAGGTAATAAATTCATACCATACGTAATTAATAATGACACACCCATAGAGCAAATAACCTAATAGAGTAGTAACGTCATACAATTCGTATGTAATAAAATTAAGCCAAGCCGAAACTGGCGATTGCTGCACTCTGATTAGCCAGCCGAAGGTCAAAAGGGTGAATAAAGCTAAGCTAGCAGCAATTATATGGATAGTCACCCCCTTATTCATAATCGCTCTATAGGCTTCTGCTAACTTAGCAATCGTTTGTCCTTATCTGTCACACTGATATTTACCTTTCACAGATAAGGACAAACAATTGCTAAGTTAGCAGAAGCCTATAGGGCGTTTATGAAGGGGGTTAATGTTTAGTTCTTGTGTGGGCCAGTGAATGAAAAGTGAATTCTATTAAAAACCAAAAAGTAAATTATATAATCAAAATCCTAATTTCTTAAGGTTTGTATCATGAAGAAGATAAATGAGAAACAGTCGTGAAAAATTTGGGATAGTATGGTATAAGTCGAAAAAGTCTGCTATGTTGCCACAATTGGATAGCTCTTACAACTCTAATTGGTTATTTCCTCTATAAACTCCCCTAACCAGTTTACAACGAAGACATTTAATATGTAGATATAGCAATAAAACTTGCGTTCCACATAAAAAAATAAGCTTTTTTGATGCACCAACCACCGATTATCATAAGATATCGCTTTTCTAACATCTCAAGACAAAGTACCGAAACAAAAAAACAGTACATAATTATACATTTCCATGTAACTTTGTCCACTGCGTTACACTTCCAGTTATCACTTAAAAATGAACCCTCGTACGTTGTTGGACTGTTGAAATTACCAAAGCACGATTACGATCGCATCGTGATCGAATAATTAGTGATGCATGTATGCAATTTGAATATTTATCGATAAACAAGTGAACTAGTTTAAATATCGAAGGTCAGTTGACAGGTGCGTGAGTCAGTTTCTTGATTCGTTTCTAATGTAAAAAAACGTGCTTTTTACAACAAAATGAAGAGAAAAACAGCAAAATACTTTGCACAGTTGTTTATATCAGCAGCATAATCAACAATACAGAAAACAGGTACATGAACAAAAATAAAGGTAACCAATAAGTAGCCAGATCGTTTCAGAGCGATCTCTACCAGGCAACCATAGGAACAGAATAGAGAAAGGAATAGATGAAAGCAGTTGGTGTTATTAAAAATATATAAAAACAAAAAACACTACGGCTTATGGGTCCCACTGAAGAACAGCGATAAAGATTATGCTGAGTGGGGCCCATTTTACACCATATTATGCCGATATTATCGGCAGCTACTCTTAAGTATTTTGTATTTTTTCATATTTTAAATCTACTAGTAAAATGGTGGTAGCGTTTTGATAATACATACACACATACATTAATAACTTATGGGGTAGACAGAGCAGTTACAACACCTAAAAGCCACGTATAGCGTGTGTTCTTGAAAATAATTGTAAAATAATACTACTCCATAGTGTTTGTTCTGTTGGCCCACATTCGGTCACCGTCGGCTGTCACACGCCGCTTGGGGCCCCGTGATTTGTTCCACTTGCCTCTCCCGGGACAAGGATAAAGTTAAAGCTGAGGAGTTCTAGGAGGCAAGTCGTAGTGTATGCAGCGAATTAAAAAAAAAATTGGATGTATCTTGATTTTGAAATGAAATAGTTTTTTTTTTCTCGTTGGGCATTATTTTTATTTTTTAGTTATTTAACCCAATGAAGGTAGTACAGCTTTATTAGTTTTAAAAGCTTCGGCATGGTTGTAATTATAAAAAGGCTTATACATCAATGGCATATTACTAATAGACGCGTTATAGCTGAACAAAACTCCTTTCGGACATGGCAACGTTATTGCCGTTACTTGACATATATATTAAGGACCTCTGCGCGCCGACAGCGACTTAACACAAGTCAGGCAATTACCTTACTTTTTGCTTGCCACGGGGAGATCGCCTATGACGTATCTACCTCAGTTTTATATAGTATATCATAGTTATACATATAATTCAATTTAACTCACAATGTATTGTTCTAGTAATATTGTAAGTAAAATTTGAACGACTTCTAGGCATTCTAGGCTTCTTAGGATGGATTACAAATGTTACAATATAGGTACAGTCAGCTTGTATATATGTTATAATGACCTACCTACTTCCAGTTTTCTACGCCGTGTCTAATCCAATTTTACAATTTTTAGGATTCCAAAGGGTAAAAACGGGACCCTTTTACTAAGACTTCGCTGTCCAACCGTCTGTCTGTCTGTCACCAGGCTGTATCTCATGCATCATAATAGCCAGATAGTTGAAATTTTCACAGATAATGTATTTCTGTTGCCGCTATATTTTTATTATTATTGTTGTTGTTTATTCAATAAATTCTATATCAACCAATTTTACAAGTAGGTAAGCATATTATACAGTTTTATAAATACCGTCTACTTATCTCAGAGTGTAAAGTGGCATACACTTTTTAAGACCAAAGAACGTTATAGATTGCTAATTACTTTTATGGCATATCGATGTCGATAAAGAGCTTTTTGTCGATAACGGCACTTTTGTCGATACGCCCGCGACACTTTTGACATACGTTTGTTTTCATTTTATGATTAACTAGCTGTTGCCAGCGACTTCGTCTGCAAATAATTCGTTTATCGCTATCTCGCGGGAACTACGCAATTTTCCGGGATAAAAAGTAGCCTATGTTTTAATCTAGGGTACCAGCTATCTTCGTTCCAAATTTTATCCAAATATGTCCAGTCGTTTTAGCGTGAAAAAGGAACAAACATACACACTCACTCACTCACATCATCACATCGTCACATTGTCACATCGTCACAAACTTTCGCATTAATAATATTAGTAGGATACTAAAAATAAAGTACCAACAGTGTACAATAAAAACGAGTCGATATATTTTACTTCCATAGAACTTAGGCCCATTCGATTGGCCTTGACTAGAAATATCTTAATACTAGCTGTTGCCTGCGACTTCGTTTCGTTTCGTTCGTCGCTATCCCGCGGGAATTTTCCGGGATAAAAAGTAGCCTATGCGCTATTCCAGACTTTTCTCTATCTATGTGCCGAATTTCATCCAGATTCATTGGGCCGTTCTGGCGTGATTGAGTAACAAACAAACATCCATCCATCCATCCATCCATACTTTCGCATTTATAATATTAGTTAGATTACGCGCACATGGCATGGCGTAGTTTAAAACAGCTTCACTTTGCTATTCGCATATCCATCTTACGTTTTATTATGTCCGCGGCTTTACATACATACATACCGTCACGCCTCTTTCCCACAGGGGTAGGCAGAGACTACTTTCCTTGCTACTACACTACTAAGATAGATTATAAGATAATATTTTGCATGCCAATGTATTTGGTTACACATGTCACTGTACCTACAATTAACTACAAAACCATTTCTTACCATGTTTAAAGCATAATAAATTATTTCATTTCATTTCATTTACACACACACACACACACACTTACTTGTTACTTTGTTGCTTTACTTTACTTGCTTTACTTTGCTTGCTTTACTTTGCTTGCTTTACTTTGCTTGCTTTACTTTGCTTGCTTTCTTTGCTTTGTCCGCGGTTTTAGGATAAATAAATCTAAGTATTATAATGATGGCAACTTCCAAGCTGGTCTGGGAGCAAAGAAAAAACATAGAATGTACCAGTTGCTTCTCTTCCCGCGCAGATGGTAAAAGCACATCGAGGGAACTTGCAAAAATCTTAGAAATCATGTTATAGGCGATGCGGCTAGCAACCCATCACTATTTTAATTCCCATTTCCATCTAAACACCATTATGCAAAGTGGCTTTTAGGTCTTGTTACCTTAGGCTCTGTATACCCCGTAATACAGACGTGATTTAGGTATGTCTGACATAACCCTCCCCGTACGGAGTCGGCTAACTACAAAGACATCGTTTTTTGCATCAGAATGCTTTGGCTCTTTGAAATGTCTTTATAAACGCCGACGCTGCGCGGGCGCCGTTTTTGCTGCAACTCTGGATTGATACAATACAATATTACGATATGCACTGGTCCTAATAATAATCTGGAAATGTGGAGCAGGTGTTTGGGTGAACTGAAGGTTGACTGAACTGAAGTGTTAACTCCTCAAATGCTTACGACATAGATCTGTGTCCAATTTAAGACTATCTTTTTGTATTATTATCGCATATTTTGTTTCGCTTTGACCAGTAGAGACTTTATACATCTCTACTATAGACCAATGTAATTTAAGGTACGGACTTAACTTAGGGACCTTTTATATCCCTTTTATAAAATGTGTTAATTGTATTAGGTAAGTTAAGTAGAATTTAAGTACTATTGTAAATCTATTTTATTTTGAAAAAATGACTTTCTGCCAAGTTTCTTGCGGCGCATTCTTCTTGGCAATGATGGTCTTTCCGAATGCGCTGGTAGATTAAAAAAAAGACATGTAAAAGAGCGCTTGGTGGCCTATTTGCAAAATAAACTTTTGACTTTTGACTTTATTATTATTTAGATCTGCAGAATTTGTGTATATTAAAACAGATGCGTCTAGAATGCGGTACTTTTTTAGCTCCGACATACGAGGGGTTAATGTTTTACAGGATTTTTTTATCGTGAAGGAAAGAATTTAGGAAGAAAGAAGACATTTTGTTCTCTTTTGAGTGACACAAATAGAGCAATACACAGAATTTTACTGAAATGAAACGAAACAGGCATGAAAATAGATTAACTTGTTGAGTGTGCCTTCGTAAATTGACTGAGAAATGATGCATTTGTGAAAAGTTGTTTGGCAAATGACGGTAAATCAAATAATATAATAATAATATATAGCCTTTTTGTTCCGAATTCGCTACAGTTTCAGTAAATACATGTATGTATGTATGTATGTATGTAAACTCTTTATTTTTATTTTTTTTATTTGTTGTTGTTGTTGTTTTTTTTATTATTAAATTGTCGCGTAATTCGGCGTGCCTCATGGCATAGGCCTCCTCCGTGCATTGGAGTGTTTGGGCTATAGTTCCCACACGCGCCCAGTGCGGATTGGGAACTTAACACACACCATTGAATTTATTCGCAGATGTGTGCAGGTTTAATCACGATGTTTTCCTTCACCGAAAAGCTCATGGAAAATTTCAAATGTAATTTTCGCACATAAATTCCGAAAAACTCAGAGGTGCGAGCGCGGGATTTGAACCCACGACGCTCTGCTTGAGAGGCCACAGGTCAAACCACTAGGCTACCACGGCTTTTTTTTTAAATAAACAACCACAAATTTTCGCATTTGTCTTTAATCGCAATGCGAGAGCTTAACCGTTACCAACTCAGATGAAAGATAACGACATTATTAAACTATTTGTAATAAGTTAATAACCCGTTTAAAAATAACAAACACACTAAATAACAGCTTCATCTCGTACACAATGACGGATTGATTGTGCCTAATCATTAGGGCTGCGCAAACGCAAAGTGGGGCTAATTGAATCGCACTGGGATTTAGCGACCCTGCCGGGAAGGGTGTTGCCACGCGTGCCGCTAATTTAGACATATGTTTGGCAACCAACTTGGAAGTGGAGGGTTGTGTTTTGATTTGAACTTGCCTGCATCCACTGGTTGGACGCAACTGTCAGGTTACATTGCCGACGCTTACACATTCATACGTATGTCAGGCATACATAAATCACGTCTTTATCTCCTTTTACAGGGTAGATAGAGCCTATAGTCTATTTATTTTAGCTAGATACTAAAATGACATTACCTGTGTTGCCTGTTTTTTGCAATTCAAAAATAGTGATGTGCCACCACTATCGAAAGTTAACGATAAATTAAAGTAAGTATAGATTTTTGTATGTATAAGCTAGTATAATAAACTGATAAAACTTTAAATTTGCTTGATTATGATACAATCGTATTTTTTTCTTAAAATATAACATGACTTAACCTCTTGTATTCATACCACAAACATTGTCGATGGTTTCGAGTACACCACTAAACAATAAAAGCTGGTATCATTATTTCACAATTTGACATTTGCAATTGTCAATTTAGTATCTAGCTAAAATAAATAGACTATAAGGTAACAAGACCCCGTGTTTAGCGTGATTGTGGGCGTACAGGTGGAAAGAGGAATCAAAATAGCGATGGGTTGCTAGCCGCATCGCCTATAACATGGTTCCTAAGATTTTAGTACACGTTCATCGCTACCTTCAGCTCTGTCTACCCCGTAAGGGATAAAGACGTGATTTATGTATGTATGTATGTATTGTATTCATCGCTAAAATATATACCACTGCTGGGCAGCCTCCTCTCAGTTTTTTTTTTTTTTTTTTTTTTTTTTTTTTTTTTTTTTTTTTTTTTTAATGTGAATAGGAAGGCAAACGAGCAAGTGGGTCACCTGATGGTAAGCGATCACCACTGCCCATAGACACCCGCAACCCCGGAGGGATTGCAGATGCGTTGCCAACCAAGAGGACTTAGATGAAATGCCTTCTTGTGCCCGTAATTTCCCCGGCTGTCTTACTCTCCACACCAGAACACAGCAGTGCAAGCACTGCTGCTTAGCGGCAAGATTAGCGAGTAAGATGGTGTTAGCGATCCGGACGGACCTTGCACAAGGCCCTATCACCCGCAAAAGAATGAGAGGGCTTGCGGATTGTAAACTTCAACACTATTGAATTGCTTCGAAGGTGTGGGCAGTCCGGCTAGCACGAGGGCGTGTAAGAGTTGCTTCGCGCGCGAGATATACCCGTTTCTTTCTAAATAGAACAGTAAGAAAAAGACGGGCATTCTATCTCTAGCGTATCTTTTGTGCTGCGTTCTCGTGTTAGACGTGCTGGGGCCTTACATTACTTAATGCGATACAATTCAGACTCAGTTAAGGTTTCAGCTGTCATTTTTAGTATGGATCTGACAGCGAGCGAACCTAAACTGAATCAGAATTGAATCGCGTTAAGACGTCATGGCAAGACTATCGTAATAAATCCATAATGAAATAACTACCCGCGTATAAAGGGGCGTTATCGAATAACAATAATTAAGTGAATCATAAATCGCTGAACCCTGCTATTAGGGGTCGAATGGCAGAATAATGAAGGAAACCCAACCCCTAGCGACATGCGTCGGAAATTTATAGAGATTTCCCTTTGTAAAACAAATGTGGAAGTATTTTCTTACTTTGTTTTATTGGGAGCTGTCAATGAAGGTTATTTTATTTATATTTTATTTGTTTACAAAGGCTCAGAGTCGCTCAACGAGCTATGGAGAGAGCTGTGCTCGGAGTTTCTTTGCGCGACAGAATCCAAAATACGGAGATTCGCCGAAGAACTAGAGTAACCGACATAGCTCGAAGAGTATGTACGTTGAAGTGGCAATGGGCAGGCCACATCGCTCGTAGAACAGACAACCGTTGGGGGAGAAAAGTTCTCGAGTGGCGACCGCGATCCGGAAGACGCAGTGTTGGCAGCCCTCCCACTAGGTGGACTGACGACATCGTAAAAGTTGCGGGAAACCGGTGGATGCAGGTGGCGACTTGTCGTTCAGTATGGTGTGCTAAGGGGGAGGCTTTTGTTCAACAGTGGACGTCTTCAGGCTGATGATGATGACTTTAGGAGAACCAACAAAACAACACAATATAGGAAATGAAAATGGAAACTCAGAGCCAATTAAAGGATCTCACAGACAGAAATGTACATGTTTAAGCTTATTATAAACGAGGCAACGCGCGATACATCAAACAACACATCACACGAAACAGAACATCACAAGATTCTATGTGGAATACTCACACTCCGCGACACATTATTTTCACAATTTTTCTAGAGTAGTGATTGAAGAAACTAAGACTGAAAATAAACCAAAATATATAACATAGCAGCGACGCGCTCAATCGAAAGCATCTCGTCACCAAGCCCCGCCTCACAGCTGGGATGCTGCAGTAAAACACATCAATGTCCATATATCTTTCGCCAAATTGTTTAAATACGACCAGCACGAATGAGAAAACTGTTTTGCCTGTACCTAGTCGATGTGAATTTAAGAGAATCGCGTATGAATTCGCTAACAGAGGCTCTGTTGTAGCATGAGGTACCTATACAAGGTGTATCAGACACCCCCTAACAATAATCCACTGGGGTGTATAACCATAGCTATAGAAGCTAAAAGAAATTTTTTGAAAAAAATTGGAGTAAAACATTTTTATAATTTCTATAGGAATGATTATAGTTAATACTACCATTCCTATAGAAAATATATATAAAAAAAATACTCCAATTTTTTTCAAAATATTTTTTCAGCTTCTATAGCTATGGTTGTATACCCCAGTGTATTATTGTTAGGGGGTGTCTGATACACCCTGTACAATGTCTCTCAGAATTTTTCCGGAATAATTCAACAGGTGGTTCGGTTAGTTCGACTTTATAAACTAGCACTGGTAAATACTGCGTATCTGCACAACAGCCACAGGGAAAATCCGCGTAACCGGCATTGGTTAAAACCGCGTATCTAACAAAATGTAGCCAAATTAAGATTTCCCGCCAACGCACATAAAATCATGATTAGAATATACCATAAGAGTTTTTAATGATTCACGGTTAAGTTCATTCGAAATATTATAAACGGGATGTGAACCGCGATTACCTTTATTGAGCTCCCGATATTTCGATACAGTTGCATGCATCATGATCACGGGTAGACGCGTAATCGCGGTTCACATCCCGTTTATAATATTTCGATAGAATATACCAGTTCAAAATAGTATAAAGTTGAGTGTACGCAGTATTTACCAGTGCTAGTGACGTGGTTTTGCACTATGGGTGCTGTGTAGATACGCAGTATTTACCAGTGCCAGTTACGTGGTATTGCAGTGGGTGCTGTGTAGATACGCAGTATTTACCAGTGCTAGTTACGCGGTATAGCAATGGTGCTGTGTAAATACGCGGTATTTACCAGTGCTAGTTACGCGATATTGCACTATCCCCGACGTAATCGAATTCTTCGCAAACGCAGTCGCGGGCAACAACTAGTCATAAACTTAAATACAATGGTACAAGAAGTCTGTCAGGGTGTCTGTGTATACATTATTCAAGAGACGCGTGCGCCGATCGACTGGAAAATCCTTTTTTGTGGCAAAAACGCGACAAAACGCCATCAAATTTATGTGTGACAGATGACAGGGACCTTTCATTGACTGATATACTCGTCATGGCCGTTATGGTCATGGAATGCTATTTTAACCGACTTTTAAATATGGAGGATTTTTTGGCTCTTATTTACTTTTGAACTTTTAGGCGAAAATCATAGGAATGTGTTATATCAGTATTTTGATACCCCTTTCCACCTATACGCCCACAATCACGCTAAACGTGGCTTTTAGGTGTTTTTGCCTTAGGCTCTGTCTACCCTGTAAGAGATGGGGACGTGATTGATTTATGTAACCTTGTACAAGGTACTACAGTGTCGGTTACATTCAACAAAAGACTTTCAAAAGATACTTGATTGATTTTTTATACCCCGCACATCCTCAAGTCAAAAGGTCATAACTTAAAAATTTGATTAACTTAAACCACCATCAATCAAAGAAGCGAGTCAACCCGAGATTTCCAAAAAACGCGATTCGTTCCAACTCCCACGCTGACAGTGACGCGTAACAAAAACTTTCGTAGCAATCAAATATCACCTCAACGTATATATATAATATATAAGAATAACAGTTTTTTTTCCTATACCTACATTGTTTTTTTTTTCATAGCATTGTTTCTGTGTGTCACGCAACACGGCAATTGTGGTTTTTCTTCGAAGACGGAAGTCGGTCCGTAATTATTTTCGTATTACAGCAATTGTTGGATTTTGGAGTTGGCGGGTTTCGGTGAGAAATGTAGGATGTGACAGTTTGGTTTGTCTGTCAAAAATCGTGTGAATGCTGTGTATTGTTAGGAAAATGTAAAAAAGATGGCTGACCTGGTTTTTATTGTACAGGGTCACTTAAAATTGTTCCAGAATATTTCAGCATGTGGGTTATCCCGTTATTCATAAACGCTCCAACCACATCCAATTATGTTTTATTTTGTTTAATTTATTTTTAACTGTTGTATCATTCTTTTCTTTTCAATGTATCAATGTATGTATATGTATCACCCTATGGTCCCAACGGAAGACCAGCGCTGGCTGCAAGGCCAGCAAATGCTGAGTTGGAACCATTTTGTGACAATTTATTTATTTATCTGCTGTTTTTTTTTTCTTCCTCTTCTTCTCTGTAGGCTTCTGCTAACTTAACAATCGTTTGTCTCTGTCACTCAGACCCACCCGTTCCCTTGATGGGCTTTTACCATGCGCGGGAAGAGAAGCAACTGGTACCTACCTAATTTCTAAACGACACTGAAAATTAGAACACATAAAAAAATCCGAAAAGTAAAGCAATGGCCGGGAATCGAACCCAGCAAATAATCAATAACAATAATAATAATAATATTCGCATATTAACAAGGTCACGTGACAGTTCGTAACAGATAGAAAAAATCGAAGGCTTACTCACCTGCTATAGGTGGTGTAGGGGTATAGCACGCGTCACGGAATGACGAGGACCCGGGTTCGATTCCCGGCCATAGCTTTACTTTTCTGATTTTTCTATGTGTTCTAATTTTCAGTGACATTTTAAAACGTAAAGAAGTAAAATTTCTTGATTCATTTGATATTTCCAATCATGTTATAGGGGATGCGGCTAGCCACCCATCACTATTTTGAGTCCCCTTTCTATAACTGTGTACGGCTTTAAGTCTTGTTACCTTAGGCTCTGTATATCCCGAAAGGGATAATGAGGTGACTTATGTATGTATGTTGAATAAGATTGGATTTGAACCTAAGATTAACTACAGAACTCGCTGGCCTTTTTAATCATTCTTGTTCTATCATTAAGAATAATCGTCAACGTCTGTTTTTATAACGAATAGGTAAAACGACCAGTCTCTCAGGCGACGAGACATTTCAAGGTTTAAATATATTATACTTTATTCCATGCGGGCCTAGACATAAATCCCGGCAGAAAAATATCTGTCAAAATCCTACTATCCTACTATTATGATACATCAGCTAAAGTTACACAACTGCTGCTCTGTCTTTCAGGCAGAATGTTTAGCTATCGAAAGAGCCTGTCTCCATTGTGCAACAAACCTTTCCTCAAATTTTGCAATCTTCTCAGACTCGATGTCAGCCCTGCAAGAAATCGCAAACCGAAACAGCACTAACAGAATCATCAACAGCATACACAAACACATTAAAACCATTATAAACTCCAGGACCATAAAATTCTTCTGGATAAAAGCACATCACGGTTTATGTGGGAACGAAGAAGCCGACCTAGAAGCCAAGAAAGCCGCCGCCCTCCAAATAGAGCCAGATTTCTGTCACTTTCCAATCAGTCACCACAAACTTAAAAGAAAAACAGAATCAGAAGCCCAAGCAAACATAACTTACGAGACCTCTCCAACCGGCGCCCACCTGAAGCGCTGGTTACCAAACTTAGCAGCCATCAATCAATTCCGAAATGCAATACGACCGACTTTTGAAATCACCCAAATCCTCACAGGACATGGATACCATAAAGAATACCTGTGTCGATTCAAAATCACCAACGATGCTCTATGCCCTTGTGACGGAACCAGCCTTCAATCAATTGATCATCTCCTAAAACACTGCCCAAAATTTTCTTCGCAACGACTAAATCATGAAATCATCTGCAGCAACTTTAGAATAGACCCGTACATCTTAACAGAACTCATCTCAAAAGAAACGACGTTATCATCTTTCGAAAAATTCACTAGCATAATAATCAATAGTCTTAAAAAGTTCAACGGCACATAGTTCCCACCTATATTTTAATATTAGTACCAAGCGAGCATTACAATCATCTTCACAAAATCATTAACAATCCTCATGTCACTCATATAAACATTACATAACATCACCGACTTTAAGTCACATTAGTTTATTTTAATTACAGCACTAACATCCTTGTCCATTAGTTCATGGAATCGCAGTCGCCCGTACCTCTCGCGAGGACTGCGATTTGTTCATTATCGTACAAAAAAAAAAAAAAAAAAACTATTATTATAAATGCGAAAGTATGTGAGTGACGATGTGACGATGTGAGTGAGTGTGTATGTTTGTTCCTTCTTCACGCTAAAACGACTGGACGGATTTGGATAAAATTTGGAACGAAAATAGCTGGTACCCTAGATTAAAACATAGGCTACTTTTGATCCCGGAAAATTGTATAGTTCCCGCGGGTTAGCGATAAACATGTCAATTGCCAATTCTACGCGGACGAAGTCGCGGGCAGAAGCTAGTAAATAATAAAACTCTCTTGTCATTTTAACTTTACTACATACATTACTAGCGACCCGCCCCGGCTTCGCACGGGTGCAATCAGTGTTTCTCTACTATAATTATACATGCATGTATATAAATCTTCCTCTTGAATCCCTCTATCTATTAAAAGAAACCGTATCATAATCCGTTCGGTAGTTTTAATGATCAAGCATACATAGGGACAGACAGACAGCGGAAAGCGACTTTGTTTTATACTATGTAGTGATATACATTACTAATCACTTTATTACAAGTATATACCTACATACACACATAAATCACGTCTTTATCCCTTACGGGGTAGACAGAGCCTAAGGCAAAAAGACCTTAAGGCCACGCTTAGCATGGTTGTGCGCGTATAGGTGGAAAGGGGAATCAAAATAGTGATGGGTTGCTAGTGTGTGTAATGTTTAATGGAATAAACTATAGCCAGATATGTTAAGATTTTCCTTGTTTATTGACTTTATGATTGATTAAAGTCATGGTTAATATTATTTCCGATAAAAAATATGTATATGGGAATCTTAATGGAGGTGTCCGGCGATACATAATATCATAAAATCAAAATTATTAAAAAGTCTACTATAAGTTCGTCCTGTCACCTGTTAAATTTATTGCATGTTTTGTAAAATCGTAGGAATCATGTTATAGACGACACGGCTAGCAATCTATCACTATTTTGAATCCCCTTCCCACCACATTAGTTCCCGCGGGATAGCGATAATATACAATACAAACAATACAAATACTCTTTATTGAATACCACAAATCAGTACAAAACAATTGTAAAAGTACTTATATTCTATTTCATTTACACTATATTATTAAATGGTATTACTAAGCAAAGATTGTAATTATTACGATGGCAAGCGGCCAGACGGTGTCACTTTGGTGCCGTGGAAGCTCGGTAGGGCCCTGGTCTGGGACGCTACATGCGTAGATACATTCGCTCAGTCCCACATCCAGGCAACCACCTTACATGCCGGCGCTGCAGCTGATCAGGCCCAAATCCTCAAGCGTCGCAAATACTCCACTCTACTAAAAGATTATGAGTTTGCGGCGCTTGCGGTTGAGACCTTGGGGCCTTGGTCAGCCGACACGAAAACCTTTATAAAGGCCCTGTCGTCCCGGTTGGTCGACGCCTCAGGGGACCCAAGAGCTGGCGTGTATTTATCCCAGCGGATCGCACTTGCGGTCCAAAGGGGTAATGCCGCTATCGTCCTGGGAACCCTGCCACAGCCAGCAGGGCTGGACGGGGTGTTCTTTTTATAACTTATAGCTTTTTATAGTTAGTTTAAGTTTAGTTTTTAGTTTAATCTTAGTTTAATTTGTTTTTCTATATAACTATGTATATCCGTTGTCTAGTACCCAAAACAATACAGAAACAAAGAACAAAGTATGCAATAGGCGGTCTTATCGCTTAATAGCGATCTCTACCAGACAACCAATAAGACAGAGAAATAAGTTGGAGACAGTTTAAGTAGGCGGCGGAAACAAATAGACAGGAGAAACGCAGGGATAATAAAACAAAACTAACATAAATAATAATACATAGCTAAATAAAATATATATAAAACTGACAGTATGACAGGGTTCTACGCCTAGTCAATTCGAGATACTGCACTATACTTCATTTAATTTAGAATGAGAAACCACAACAACATTATATTGCGGCTCGTGAACTGTAATCTCTTTACAATTTGTACTAGAGTAACAATATTTTGACACGCAAATAAAGTGACATTAATACAATGTTATTTTGCGGCTTCCAGATATTGCACTGTACTATTTGCTAGATAAGAAATGGTTGACCAGACGGAATATAGGTAATGTTATTGTGGTATCTCATTCTAAATTATTAAAGTATAGCCACTCCACGCCCATCTGCAGTTTCATCCGAACAACTAAACTGCATAAACATCACATAATAGCTCATGAAACAAACATAAGCAATAAACCTCTTAAAAATGCCAACAATTCTCACAAGATGGCGTTTGGTGCATCGTAAAACAAATCACTGATTTAACTAGAGCCCTCACGTTTCTTATTAAGCGTGAGTCAGTATGGAGACTTCAATGGTAGGTTAAGTGAAGGGGGTCTTGGTTAGTTGGTAGGTTGTAAGCAATTTATAATGTGATGATCACAAGGCCGAGTGATGGTATCTTAAAAAATCTCCTGCTCTATTCTGTTGCCTTGGTACTTAGTTGTATGAGTGATTGATGATTGTTGAGATAACATTGAATTTTGTTTGGCTTTCCTAGTTTATTGTGTGGAAAATATGGTGTACTAGCTTCTGCTCGCGACTTCGTCTGCGTAGAGTTACATTTATGAACAGATGTTGATAAAATGTTCTGCAACAATTTTATTTACGTTACGGCTCCAGTCAGCTACGACCTTTGAGATGTTTATCGCTATCCCGCGGAAATTATGCAATTTTCCCGCATAAAAAGTAGCCTATGTTTTAATATGGGATATCAGCTATGTCCGTTCCAAATTTGATCCAAATCCGTCCAGTCGTTTTAGCGTGAAGAAGGAACAAACATACACATTCACTCACACTCACATCGTCACAAACTTTCGCATTTATAAAGTTAGTAGGATTAATTTGTAACGGAACCCCAGGCCAATGTGGAACTTTTTCACAACGGAGTAGGTACTTTGACACTGACATACACGAATAACAAGCACAAGCCAATCACTTATTGCGACAAGGTTACAATTCCACTCGGTTGATCTTTAGCTGTTGCCCGCGACTGCGTCTGCGCAATTCGCTTATCGGTATCCCGTGGGAACTGTGCGATTTACCGGGATAAAAATAATCGGGACTGAAACTAGCTATATGCCAAATTCCAATTAAATCAGTTCAGCGGTTTAAGCATGAAGAGGTTATAAGCAGACATACACACTTATACACACTCATTTGTAATATTAGTATGCATAATACATTTTTTAAAGTATAAAAAGCTTTCCTAACTGCAAACCTACATTGCTAAAAATGACATAAAATACCTAAGGCTGCAAGATTCACCAACCTTGACCATCTTTTTCAAATAAAAAAAAACAATTCGAACACAGTTATTCGAAATTCGAAATCCAAAACTCACTGTCAAGTCAACGCCAGAACGATCTTGCAACCAAAAATTAAACCGCCCATTCCAATACCAACTATAACCCTGTAATTTTAAAGATGATTTTTGTGTAGGCTAAGCTAGTTCGTGAATTTATAAATTGTCATTGAAACTTGAGTCTTTTTGTCTATTGGTAGAGTCGAGTTTTGTTTTAAAGGCCGAGTGTCATTGTGAATGATTACTTGGTAGGGTTGCCAAGCGGTGAATTTTTCCCTGTTTTTATTTCTTTTTACTCGAGTCCTGCTTAAAATAAATATACAAAATACTATGTCTATAGTAAATTCGGATTTCTCAGCCATTGTGAAATGATTTATTTGGCTACGTTATGTGTCATTATTTCAAATTTTTTTATAATATGAATTTGTAATGTTACATTTATTTTTAAGTTAATTAATTTGCCAGAGTCAAAATTTTTAAAAACTTGTTAAACACTTACTTATGACATTTACGTGACAGTTATATTGCGACAAAGTGTCAATACTCATAAACATGAACGTGATTAACTTAACCTGAGCTCTCAATCTAATCTAACTAATATTATAAATGCAAAAATTTGGATGGAAGGATGGATGGATGGATGAATGGATGGATGAATAGATGGATGGATGGATTTGTTTGTTACTCAATCACGCCAGAACGGCCCAACGAATCTGGATGAAATTCGGCACAAAGATAGAGAAAAGTCTGGAATAACACATAGGCTACTTTTATCCCGGAAAATTCCCGCGGGATAGCGATAAACGAATTATTTGCAGACGAAGTCGCGGGCAACAGCTAGTGTACTATAAGTAAGACAAATTACAAGAAAAAACTGTCATGCATATACGTCACGAGTCTCATAACATCTTATCTTATCTTATAAACTAGGCATCCCTTCGGATAAACTTCGACCCATCTGTGGATCTTTTGTGTAATTACCCCTCCTTCGCACTATTCCATTGCTTTTACCATCGGTCGATTCAGGTGTCAAACTTATAAGAGCAAGCGAGACATCAAGAAAAACTCAAATGACATTCTAAGAGCTTACGGACTGTATCTCGGTTTTTTATTTTCCCCGCTGGTAACCCTGCTTGCGGTATTTTCGCGTCACGTACCGCGGTCGGGCTTGAGATCTGTCATTATTCTGATAACGGCTACGTGCCAGCAACGTCCGAGCTAGGGATGGGACGATTCGTTTTGTCGATATTTTTTTTTTGCTGGTGTAATTCTAAGCTACGTAATCTGTACTATACTGAACCTTTAATTTGTTTTCACAACATAGTATAAAATAAAGTCGCTTTCCGCTGTCTTTCTGTCTGTCGCTATTTACGCTTAGATGTTTAAAACTACGCAAAGGATTTTGATGCGTTTTTTTAATAGAGTGATTCAAGAGGAAGGTTTATATAATTCTACGCAGACTAAGTCGCGGGCAGAAGCTAGTTATTTATGAAAAAAGGAATTAGGTACATCGTCGATATAAAAAACACACATACAGACATAAAAAGAAAATGTCAAAACCCGCCTCACGTCAGCAAATTACAACAGAACTAAAATACTTGTAGATTACTTCCTTAAAACTCTGAAATTTGAAAGTTTTCCAGTTCATGAAAGAATATCTGAATAAATAAAATACCGCAGATGTTAGCTGCTTAGATAGTTTATAAATTCATTATCTGAGTAATAATTTTTATAATTTTTATTTAATTAAATATTACGAGTATGTAGCTGAAACTCAGTTTCATAAAATTAATGTGTATAGTTCATGAATTGTTATAAGAAGCAAAATGTATGTTTTAACTCCTCTTACCTTCTTAGTTAAAATTCAGTTAACTAATCGAACGTATGTACATTTAATATCACATTTCCGACTTCATCTAACTAATATTATAAATGCGAAAGTATGGATGGATGGATGGATGGATGTATGTTTGTTTGTTACTCAATCACGCCAGAACGGCCCAACGGATCTGGATGAAATTCGGCACATAGATAGAGAAAAGTCTGGAATAGCACATAGGCTACTTTTTATCCCGGAAAATTGCGTAGTTCCCGCGGGATAGCGATAAACGAATTCTTTGCAGACGAAGTCGCTGGCAGCAGCTAGTTATTAATAAAATCGTCATTTTTATTAATCACCAGTTACGATATGCTATCAAAGTACAATATATTTCAATTCATTCTGCAACTTTGAAAGTGAGCACTAACGGCGCGTCTCAAAATTTCACTTTTCACTAATTCGAAGAAACTCTGCAAATGATACTGCAATTATCAAAAACCAACAGTTTTAATTTAACAATTTTTAATTACTAGTTACAAGACTATTGAATTAATCAAGTAGGTTTTCATCATTGTCTCTCGCTCCCACGGCCGTTCTTTTTTTAGAACATTAGGTTCTAACTGACATGCTTGACATTCGATTATGTCAGGGCTTGACAGTTTTATTGTTACTATGTCATTGTCTTTATAGGCTAGAATGTCGAAACTTGGGTAGCAACTGTTTTTACATACTTAATGTAGGTAGGTAGGTGGGAGGAGGCCTATGCCATGAGGCACGCCGAATTACGCGACAATTTAATAAACAAAAAAAACGACAATAACAACAACAACAACATGTACTTACTGAAATTGTAGCGAATTCGGAATAAAAAGGCTTAAAAAAATGTAGGTATCTCAGTGTTTGTTAATTGTATTTGTCTTGTTTATTTTGCACAATAAATAGTTTATATTTATACATAAATCACGACTTTGTCCCTTACGGGGTAGGCAGAGCCTAACGTAACAAGACAACTGTTTTACCTTCAGTTTTCGTTTACCTTGCCGAAAAGTGTACTATTTTTACTTCCTTCTTTTTTATGTTGTGTAAATTGTGCTCTCATTTAACCTTGACAACGAAATAGACAAATTATCGGTCTGATGGTAGGGATAGACTTCGCTAAAAAGATAAGTAAAAATGAAAAAAAAAAACTTTTCATACAAAATTGATATTGGAAGGGCTGTCGAGTCAACTTCGATAATTTTATCGTCATATTGATTTTTTAAAAGATTTAAGGTTAAAAAAAGTGCAGTCCTAAGTAAAATAAATCAAAAACCCCCATTCCTAAGTATTCCTAAGTATTCCTAAGTACCTATCTTTAGATGAAATTTGGTTAAGACGAAGTTTGAGTTCCGGGAAAGGTAATAGGATAGTTTTTATCGCTGAAATTTACACAGTTCCCGCGTTATACCGTTGAATGGGTTCACAGACAAATTCGCAGGCAACAACTAGTTTATAATCATATCCAGCAATTACCCTTGTTTTTAAAAGTCTGATTTTTTTTTCTTTTGGATGACTACCTCATCACTCCATGGAGCTTAAAGCATTTTAAAAACGCACAAAAAAACTAAAACAATCGATATGATACAAGTAACATCACTATTGCCATGCATACATATAAACATAGTCTGTGTTTGTAAACATATAATTACTTGGTAGGTCGATGCATATCAGCTATGTGTGTGTGTCACGTTAGTGTGCGTAAACTAGTTTTGCAAGAGCGATTAAGCGACCACACAAGGAATTAAAAAGTATTTATAAAGATATATAATTTGAATGACATTAGAAAAAGGGTGTTTAGAAAAAACAGTGATTTTCCGAGTTTTTCGAAAATTGGTCGTTTTAAATGGAGACTTCGATGGGATTTTATCAAAGCCATAAGTTAGAGCTCGACTATACAGTCTACCCCTATGGGAAAGAGGCATGACGGTATGTATTTATTTATGAGTATTTCATAGGTTTACCGTCAAAAATCGTTGGTTATGAACATAAAATATTTACCTTGCTACTCCGCTATTCACGTGCAAGATAACCAAGCCTGTGCGAAATATATATGCTTTTTAGTACGACGTTGGTTTGCATGTGCATCAGTTGTACTCTCTAACTTTGAAAATGATCCCGTAGAGGGATCGAAACGCGCGTCAGTGTTTGTGTGGTTAAGGGATAATTAAGTTTGTGGGATTTATATGTTTTATGTGGCAGTAGTGGAGGGAGGATTTGCATGCAAAACAAATATATTTCGCACAGGCTTGGTTATCTTGCACGTGAGTAGCGGAGTACCAAGGTAAATATTTTGTGTTCATTAAAATGGATTCGCAAAGTAACGCCTGATTCAATAATGTACATGTATGTATGTATAAATCACGTTTTTATCCCTGAAGGGGTAGACAGAGCGTTAGGTAACGAGACCTAAAGTCCACGTTAAGCTTGATAGTGGGCGTAAAGGTGGAAGGGGGAATCAATATAGTGATGGGTTGCTAGCCGCATCGCCTCTATAACATGATTCCTAAGATTTTCGCTCAGTTTCAAAATTCAATAAAATCGTTGGTTATGATTAACTTTATCGTTAAAGTAAGTTTGCAACTAAGTATATCCGCGGATAAGAGCTAAGTACCTAATAAAAGTGCAAATTAAATGGCTGTAATAAAACTTAGAACTATATAAAAGTATTTAGCGGGCAAATTAGAATAAATAAAACAATGAATAAACAAAAGTTATTTCATGGCTCGTTTGTTGCGCTAAAAGTTCGCTAAACCGTCATTTAGACAGTCATACATTAGCTATTCAAATGATATAAATCTTATATGAGTTAATCACAGTTATCGCGCATGACCCCTTATCTGTTTAAAAAAAACATTCGTGTTTAAAAAGTTCAATTTCCATTTCTTTTGGCGTATTTCCATTACATGATTGTGGGTGTTTAGACTCCAAAAGTAATGGGTTGCTAGCCGCATCGCCTTTTATCCTACTAATATTATAAATGCGAAAGTTTGTGACGATGTGACGATGTGAGTGAGTGTGTATGTTTACTCCTTCTTCACGCTAAAACGACTGGACGGATTTGGATAAAATTTGGAACGAAGATAGCTGCTACCCTAGATTAAAACATAGGCTACTTTTTATCCCGAAAAATTTTATAGTTTCCGCGGGATAGCGATAAACATACTACCTAATTGCTAATTCTACGCGGACGAAGTCGCGGGCAGAAGCTAGTGATTGCTAAGATTATCGCCCGTTCCCTCGATGGGCTTTTACCATGCGCGGGAAGAGAAGCAACTGGTACATTCTATGTTTTTTCTTAACTCCCACACCAAAGTCTAGAAATCTGCAATTGGGATCAATGATATCTTTTGTCGCGTAAACGCCTATACTTCATTTAATTTAGAATGAGAAACTACAATAATATTATATTGCGTTCGGGGAACTATTTCTTACCTAGCAAATAGTACAGTGCAATAATAGTTTGGCAGCCGCAAAATAGAATTGTTTTAATGTCACTTTATTTGCGTGTCGTCAATTGTTACTCTAGTACAAATTTTAAAGAGATTACAGTTCACGAGCCGCAATATAATGTTGTTGCGGTTTCTCATTCTAAATTAAATGAAGTATAGTGTACTAAGAACGGAAATTGCAAATTAATTATTAAGTTCCACGAGATAGATAAATTAACGATGAAACCAATCCACGGGTATAAATTAATTAATTATAGTTTCCTATTCACATTGCATGTCGCAATACTTTCAATCAATTAGCTAACAGAGGATATCATTTTGTACGATATTACAAAATCACTGATTCAACCAAGCATATAAATTGCATTGCATATAAATTATTATTTATTATTACCAGTAATATTATCATTTCGATTGCAATTACACGTTTCAATTATTTGCATATTTATTACTGATTAGTAATGTAATCGGTTCGGTTGTAAACAAATTACAGCGTACCGCAAGGGTGTGTCCTAGGTCGCATACTCTTTCTTATGTATATTAACTACCTGGTATAAATCACTCGATATTCCTATTCGCCGACGACAGCACACTGTTATACAATAATTAATCCGAAATACTTCTGGTTTAGTGTAAAAAGCCGTGGTAGCTTAGTTTGACCTGTGGCTTCTCAAGCAGAGGGTCGCGGGTTCCAATCTCGGGCTCGCACCTCTGAGTTTTTCGGAATTTATGTGCGAAATTACATTTGTTTACCATGAGCTTTTCGGTGAAGGAAAACATCGTGAGGAAACCGGACCAATCCCAACAAGGCTTAGTTACCCTTCTGGGTTGGAAGGTTAGATGGCAGTCGCTTCTGTAAAAACGAGTGCCTACGCCAAATCTTGGGATTAGGTTGTCAAAGCGGACCCCAGGCTCACTGAGCCGTGGCAAATACCGGGAAAAACGCTAGGAAGATGATGAGTGTGATTGAACATGATTGAAAATGTTTTTCATTGATTTTTAATAATTAAATTGTGATTGACTAATGTGTCCATGCATTAGTCGATGATTGAAGTCTATGGTGTCAAAAGGGTGACAAACCTTTACAGTTATTATATTTAACCAGAGCCCTGCTCCTAAGCAAAATGTAGGCAGTGTGATGTCATTTTATATTTTTCATCATTTTGTCATTTTATTTTATTTTTTCTTGATTCATTTGATATTTCCTATCATTTGAAAAACAGCGCCATCTCTCGTCCCTGGTGAGCAGTAGATGTTCCATGGGAGTTTGTAATTGTGTCGTACAGACACATCATTCAAATAGATGACGCTTCGCGACAAATAATCGCATAGTAACAAGGTCACGTGACAGTTAGTAATATATAGAAAAATTCGAACGCTTACTCACCTGCTATGGGTGGTGTAGGGGTATAGCACGCGTCACGGAATGACGAGGACCCGGGTTCGATTCCCGGCAATAGCTTTACTTTTCGGATTTTTCTATGTGTTCTAATTTTCAGTGTCGTTTAGAAATTAAATTTCTAACGGTAAAACCGTAAAAGTAAACATAAAAATTAAGAAATAAAAATTTCTTGATTCATTTGATATTTCCTATCATTTGAAAAACAGCGCCATCTCTCGTCCTTGGTGAGCAGTAGATGTTCCATGGGAGTTTGTAATTGTGTCGTACAGACACATCATTCAAATAGATGACGCTTCGCGACAAATAATCGCATAGTAACAAGGTCACGTGACAGTTAGTAATATATAGAAAAATTCGTACGCTTACTCACCTGCTATGGGTGGTGTAGGGGTATAGCACGCGTCACGGAATGACGAGGACCCGGGTTCGATTCCCGGCCATAGCTTTACTTTTCGGATTTTTCTATGTGTTCTAATTTTCAGTGTCGTTTAGAAATTAAATTTCTAACGGTAAAACCGTAAAAGTAAACATAAAAATTAAGAAATAAAAATTTCTTGATTCATTTGATATTTCCTATCATTTGAAAAACAGCGCCATCTCTCGTCCCTGGTGAGCAGTAGATGTTCCATGGGAGTTTGTAATTGTGTCGTACAGACACATCATTCAAATAGATGACGCTTCGCGACAAATAATCGCATAGTAACAAGGTCACGTGACAGTTAGTAATATATAGAAAAATTCGAACGCTTACTCACCTGCTATGGGTGGTGTAGGGGTATATCACGCGTCACGGAATGACGAGGACCCGGGTTCGATTCCCGGCCATAGCTTTACTTTTCGGATTTTTCTATGTGTTCTAATTTTCAGTGTCGTTTAGAAATTTCATTTTATATTGGTTACGGTTTGCGGATGGTAGGGCCTTATGCAAGGTCCGTCCAGATCACTACCACCATCTTACTCGCTAATCCTGCCGCAAAGCAGCAGTGCTTGCACTGCTGTGTTCCGGTGTGGAGAGTAAGACAGCCGGGGAAATTACGGGCACAAGAGGCATTTCATTTAAGTCCTCTAGGTTGGCAACGCATCTGCAATCCCTCCAGGGTTGCGGGTGTCTATGGGCAGTGGTGATCGCTTACCATCAGATGACCCACTTGCTCGTTTGCCTTCCTATTCACTTAAAAAAAAACTTAAATACACAAGACAAGATAAAACAAACATTTTATTAGCTTTGATACAAGATACCAGGACATACAAACAGACGTAAAGAATAGTATTAGTTTGTTATAGCGACAATAGAATTACATCATCTGTGAAAATTTCAACTGTCTATCACGACTCATGAGATACAGCCTGTTGACACACAGACAGGTGGACAGTGGAGTCTTAGTTATAGGGTCCTTTTACCCTTTGCGTTCGGAACCCTCAAAAAAACACCAAAAATGCATGGGTTAAAACTCTGATTTTAAACTCGGTCAAAAAACCTTGACAGGTTCAGTTAGAAATGTTCTTGTCATCTGTCACACGAAAGTGTGGATCCTTAAAGACCGTTACAAAAAATTTTTTTTTTTTTTGTTGTGGACGGAACCCGCAGCCCACTCGTTAGCGCCAGCGCCCTCCAGCGGCCGTTCCGCTTGCCGCGTTTATAATTGATGTGCATAAACACGCTGCCGTATACAGGATGGTTCGAGACGTTATTTAATTATCGATTAATATCTGAATGAAAAAAAAACATGCCTTAAATTAATCTTGTTACCTACCTTAGGTTCTGTCTCCGCCGTAAGAAATAAAAACGTGATTTATGTATTTATGTAAAAGAAAACTGCAGTTTTTGCAAAGTTTTTTTTTCGTTTTTGTGTAATATTTGCACGTTACGTTTCACAGCAGGGTTAATTTTGATTAGTATTGTAGGATTTTTTTAAGAAAGTGATCTCATTTCGACTGTTTTTTTTTTGTACGTTTGTCCTTCGATATCTACGCTGCCTGTGAACAGATTCCAATGATTTTTTTTTTCATTCAGTAGTATAAATTTTCTACATTTTTTTTTTAAATAAGCTGTTGGCATGCTTCTGTCTTTAAAAAATATTTTTTTACATATATGAAGCTGTTTGCTTGGCTAATCTTTGCATTAGCCTAGAATGATTTCATAAATTTATTAACAATTTAACTAATTTCAACAAAAAATCAATCTTTGACAGTTGTCAGAAGCAGCGGCAAGTTTTTTTTTTGCTTACGTATGCCAAGTCTGTTTGAATTTACATCCGTATTTAGCAACGTTGTCGTCCAAAAAAAACCTAAAAAAAATTTGATAATTACGTACAGTTATAAATTAATTCACAGCTCCAAGCTTTCTTGTGTAAAACTTGTAATTCTTGTATTTTAGTAGTTGTGTTTAACGCCGTTTTTATCGGTATTTACACCTTGCAATTAATAAATGATTCGCGATGGTTTTTAAGAATTTGCATCGCCTGACTGTCAGTCACGCATAAAACTTGAGTTTTTGGAATTTGGGAATTCATTTTTGGATTTAAGTTATTTAGAAATTAAATACAATTTGTGACAGTTGCAAAATTGTTTTCGTTTAGAAATTTTTTTAGTTGAATACCTATTTCCAAAAAACGATGTTATTTTACTACCAATAAAAAAGCTAAGAATATGACCTCGATTAGCGGCCTTGGGTATAATGTCAAAATATATAAACTATTTTTGTTGTCTCTAAGCAGAAACATTTTTAGAGTGTGGAAAATTACAATTAATAAACCAATCTAACTAATATTATAAATGCGAAAGTATGGATGGATGGATGGATGGATGGATGGATGGATGTTTGTTTGTCCAACGGCCCAACGGATCTAGATGAAATTCGGCACATAGATAGAGAAAAGTCTGGAATAGCACATAGGCTACTTTTTATCCCGGAAAAATGCGTAGTTCCCGCGGGATAGCGATAAACGAATTCCTTGCAGACGAAGTCGCTGGCAACAGCTAGTTTCGATATAATTATGTCATGATTTCTGAGGCTTATACTAAAGTATCGAAAAAATCGGAAACCAGATCAAAGACAGTGAAAATATCGATGGGTTATTATTGAAAAAACATCATAATCAAACTAATAATGTGAACCATTTTTGAAGTTGAACAAAACTCAACTCCAGTAAAAAAACACGTTTTTAAAAAATCATCAAAAAAATGATTAATCATTTCAGGTCGAACATCCTCTATGCCCACACATACACACACATACACACACCGGGTGACCAGCGATGCGTAAATATATTTTGTACGGACAAAACTGTTATTTAAAAAAATAATAATTGATGCTCACATTGTCCGTCATATCCAATTGTCAATGGTATTTTTTTTTGTGGCACAATGCATCATTATCTTTGCCAGCCACAGATAGTAAATATAGGGGGCGAAAAAAAATTGCTACCTAGTCGCTGGTACTAGCCAGTGGCACCTAGCATTCATTACAAGAGCAGTTCTTATAAAATTTGAAAATTGAAGTTCGAATCGTACCGGCTCGCCTACACTATTGGCGTCTAATATTAGAGTGAGAAAAACGGTGTGTTACCAATTTGCACTTCTGTCGAAGTCTGCTCTTTAGCGACTTGTCGACATCCGAAAAGAAAGTTTTATTTTGCGCTAGGATGAGGTTAATCGACGCCATGAACATAAATATATTGTGCTGAAGACAATGATATTAAAAACAATTAAAATTGTTTTGAGTCGACGTTTTTTATACCCTGAAAGTGTATAGATACCTACTTATTTAGTTCTAACAAATTGCAACCTGCCTTTTTAAATTGTGAAAATGGCTAGGCTGCAAAATAAAATATTGGAAGTACCTAGAGATAGAGATGTTAAATGGGTGAAAATGAAAATTAGGGAAACTGATAAATAAAATAAGTATATGGGTAAATACACGGTTTATTTAAGATCAACTGAGCATGACACAAAATGATACAACTTATAGTTTTCTCTTTAATAATAAAAACGACTCCTGTCATGGGTACTCTGTGACTGGTCACCTGACAACAGGTTCACAGTAGAAAGATTACCGGAAAATAGACTTTAACGTGCTGTAATAAAGTACAAAGTCAATTGACTGCTAAATGAATTAAAATTATGACAATTGTCAGTGTTAATAAAGAGGCAAATTACATAATTCACGTCTTTATCCCTTACGGGGTAGACAGAGCCTAAGATAACAAGCCCTAAAGGCCACGTTTAGCAGGAATGTGGGTGTATAAGTGGAAAGGGGAAGCAATAATGAGGCAAATTAAGTTTTAATCAGAGATTATTTTTTAAACTGGGATGATAAAGGATGTCTCAATAGTCAAATTGAGTTATCTTCCCGCGCAGATGGTAAAAGCTCATCGAGGGAATGGGCGAAAATCTTAGGAATCATGCTATAGGCGATGCTAGCAACCCATCACTATTTTGATTCCCCTTTCCACCTATACGCCCACAATCATGCTAAACGTGGCCTTTTAAGTCTGGTTACCATAGGTTCTGCCTACCCCACAAGCAATAAAGACATGATTTAAGTACGTTACGGTTATGGTTAAAATAAAATTAAATGGTTGCTCAATCTTAGTTTATTTAAAAATTAGAACTGATAGAAACATTCATTATACATGGTTGTCTATAAACGGTGATTGCTCACCATTAGGTCACCCGCATGCTCGTTTTCCGCCTATCATGACACAAAGACGGTATCTAATTCAAAATGTTAAATTAAAAAGGCCGCAAAATATCTTAACTTGGCCACCTTTACGAAAAAGGGTAAAACGTCAACAATTCAACGCAGTTGCAGTAATTTTTATTACGCGTTTAACTTTTTTGGGTAATTCGATTAAAAGCTTGCAGATGCGGCATACTCTGATGTCAAAAGCTGTCACAGTGTAAAACCAATAAGATACCTCAGAACTACACACAAGCGGGGCCTTACCATGACGTCCTTATTCCGACGCAGTTCAAGTTTTAGCTGTCACTTTTAGCATGAATCTGACAGCGAGCGGACCTAAACTGAAACGCATTAAGACGTCATGGTAAGGCCCCTGGTCTGCGCTCGAAAAAGCGCGTGTCATCCATAAACAGTCACTAAACTATACTGATGCAAATGAAATGAAAGGAAATTATTTATAGGTACACCTTTCTTCCTTTCTTCCTTTTTTTATTCTCTTTTTTTTCGATTTTTTTAGCACTAGAAAGAAGGTAAACAATTTTGCCATGTCTTTTTATTGGAAAACAGTTTTAAAAAATATATACCTAACAGCAGGTTTAAATTTAAAATTCCTGGAATATTGTCATTGTTTTGATATGGTTTTTTATTTTCCAGTTGCCGATTTTTTAAAAGTGGTTTTCAATAAAAATAATAACTAAATTTTTTTAAGTAGGTACCTAGGTACCTTTTTTGTAATACTTAAAAGGAAGTTATAGGTCAGCAAAGAGTAAATCGAAAGAAAAAGGAGCTAAAATATAACGTCAAAAAGTTGACACTTGCAAAGGACTAATAATTCCTCCACGCGTTCCTGAGAAAAGGGGTCTTGACATACGGACGGACGGACAACAAAGTGATCCTAAGAGTTCCGTTATTTCTTGTTGAGGTACGGAACCCTAAAAATACAACCGAATTGAGATCCTCTTTTTTTGAAGTCGGTAAAAAGGGGATCGCATGTTTTAGAGACGCTTACGCGAACGCGTTTAATTTTGCTTTGTTGTGTGTAGATTACTTACGGGGTTATACTGTAGCTCTGTTAAAAGGGGGAAGGAATAAATATACAATGTATTTTCACTTCAGTTTAACCTTTATCACCGTTTTATTCCAATTTATAATGTCTCCTGTCGATACCGGGTACAGTCGAACACATAAAACGTTAGAATAGTTTTTGTTAACGTTCTGAACATTTTTTTCTGACTGTACGGTCGCCCAAAGTGGTCTACCACTTTTCATCCAAGTTCCTATCAAATATCAAACAAATAATAAATAAATAAATAAAATAAATATCATGGGACAAATTACACCAATTGACCCAGTCCCAAACTAAGCAGAGCTTGTGCTATGGGTACCAGGCAACGGATAAACAAACTTATATAATGTATATAAATACATACCTACTTAAATACATACAACATCCATGACTCGGGCACAAACATTCATATTCATCATACAAATGTCTGCCCCTACCGGGATTCGAACCCGAGACCTCTAGCTTCATAGTCAGGGTCACTAACCACTAGGCTATCCAGTCGTCAAAACAAAACTCAAATAATTTCAAAACTGACTGTGTTAACAGCAAAAAAGTAAAAATGCATAACTCGAGAATTAGAAAAACTGCTCCACATTTTTGCCGTTTTATAAAAAGTATTGCCTTAGCCATTAGTCTTTGACCAGGTATTTATCATATAGACACGGGTTATACATCAAAGTAATTAACTGAACAATAGATATATAGAGTACTGATAAGGTGTTAAATTGACCGTTGAAGAATGCAACTGGTTTTTGCATTTTTTAACTTGCTTTCTGTGTGAGTTAAGTAAGCTATCTTGTCGAATTTACTGTTGATTTATACAGGCCTTATACTCTGAAGTTCGATTTTCGAAGTTCGTTTCGTTCCGTTCCGTTCTCACTAATAGTTATTAATTTGAGAGTGAAAGGGACGGTGTGATACGAACTTCGAAAATCGAATTTCGGAGTAACCCCCCTGGGTTGCTTAAGAGGGTTTATTCCTACTGAGATGGCAACGTCGCATTTTTGGTGTTTATTACGATTATTTCACAGAAATTGAATGTAAGTTTGAAATGTGCGTCTGTAGTGCTCTTCGCTTTTGGTGTATCAATGTGTCCAATGCAATAATTAATCGCGATGGACTTTTATTTTCTTATTAAACGAGATATATTCTTATTTCCCTTTAACACGAAAATAAAAGATACATATTCCGGAAAATTATGGAAAACTTGATGACATAATCGTGTGTGAAATTGAACTAGTAGTTCTACTATGTTTAAATGAGTCTTCGCTTGCACGGTGTAGGGGCGCGGGGGACGACCGCGGGGGCTGAGGTGGGGGCGGCAGGCGCACCCGCCCGCACCGCTCTCGGTCCCCTTTGCCGTCCTACCCCGCGCCCCTGTACCCGCGCGGGCAAGGACTCAGCTAAGCCACAGTATATATATAAGCTAAAGCAGTAGGGAAGATAGGCCTACTTTTTGAAATAAGTACCTACGCTCCAATAAAGCGTTAGGGTTGTCGATTTAATTTTTGTTAAATTGAATAGTTTTTTTTTAACAAGGTTTGCCCTACCTAAAGGTATTTGACAAGTTATCCTTCAAGTGTAGTTTTCTATAATATATTAGTACATATACTATAGATGCAAAATGATAACAATGAAAGTCCGTAGAATTTTTTTTCACCAAAAACACGGTCTATAATATACGGCAACTACTAACTTATCATCTAAACAGCCAACGTTTTATTTAACAGAAAAAGCATTTGTCGGAGAAGTGACATCTGACATTTTTCTCGTTATAAAAATAATATATACATTTTATTTCATAATAATATAGTATCATTCTTACCAGACCTTTCAACATCAGCAGGGAGTTTAAAAAACGAAAGCTCCGGTTTTGAAGAAGCCGAGTTCAAGCAGCCGTACACTGCGTAATACGCTCTTGGCATGTTTAAAACGAAAACGGCCGCTCGTCTCAATGCGCCACGCGCGACTGACGGCACCGCGAGATCTGCTTAGGGGCCGTGTAAAAGCGCGTGTCTATGTGTGCGTTCGTTTCGACCGATTTGTTCGTAGATTCCCTACTGCTTGTGCTTATATGTACTGTGGCTAAGCGGTCGGTCTATAGTATTCTGTCGCACTTATATTAAGAGGAAAAGACTGGCGGGAGAGCGAGAGAAATGACAATTACTCACCCGATAAGAGTTGTAATTTCTAAACGACACTGAAAATTAGAACACAGAAAAATCCGAAAAGTTAAGCTATGGCGGGGAATCGAACCCGGGTCCTTGTCATTCCGTGACGCGTGCTATACCCCTACACCACACATAGCAGGTGAGTATGCCTCCGATTTTTTCTATCTGTTACCAACTGTCACGTGACCTTGTTACTATGCGAATATTTGTCGCTAAGCGTCATCTGTTTGAATGATGTGTCTGTACGACACAATTACAAACTCCCGTGGAACATGTACTGCTCACCAGGGACGAGAGAAGGCGCTGTTTTTCAAATAACAGTAAGATAATAGTTGTACCTATATGCCAAACACAAGTAACTTACAAAAGCGTAATTTCACAACAATATTTTTTTTTATTTGTAGCCCTTGTGGTGTAAACAGTACTTCCTACTAAACTGGTCGCTACCGCTAGTCATTAAATTCCCATAAATTAGCCGGGTCCGAGCCCGGATGACATCTGGCGCTCGGAGCTTAGAAAGAATAGAGAGGACGCCCTTCCAAATTGTTAAAGAAAGAGACAACTTTTATTTGGAAATTTTATAGTTCAATCATGCTAAGCGTGGCCTTTTGGTCTTGTTACCTTTGGCTCTGTCTACCCCGTAAGGGATAAAAACGTGATTTATGTATGTATATAATATATGTATGTATTTCCAGCATTTCAACCGCTATCAGATTTTTTTTATGTCGCTTATACTCGTATTTTGGAAAAATAATTTGTTTATTACAGGAAAATATAATTTAGTTTGCGCTGTAGTCTTAACTACCTCCTCTCGCCTCTTAAGGCGATTTTTTTTAACCGACTTATGCTAGACTAGACACCAATATTTTCGGTAACTACCCATTTAACTTAAAGAAGATAGCGTAGATTATGTAACAATCTATAGAGAGAATTTCCGAAACTGAAGATTTAGAAAAATAATGATTTTTCAGTGGAAAGAGGAAGGAAAACAAGCAACCGGGCCACCCAGTGGCAAGCGATCATCGCGGCCTATAAATAAAGGAACAAAGTATTTACACCAAGGGTTTAAGGGTATAGTATAGTAGTAGGTATCTGACAAGAAAGGTGTTGTGACGTTAAAAAAAAATACACCACCTATAATATTTTTAGCGCCATTTTTAAAAGAACCTTGCTAGGTTTCGATTATTCCCTTTCGTAACAAAAAGGACGTATAAATTTTATAGAAGGCAATACATTCTACAACACTGCAATATATCTAATGTCAATTAGTAATAACAAACGCCTTCAATTAATACAGTTGGTAGAACTCACAATTATAAATTAATATTAAACTGTCAATTCTAACGTATATTTATAGTTGCGATAATTGACGCCAAGGTGTGAACGCTACCTCGCACAAGTAAAAAAAAAACTTAATTTGAATTATGGCAAAAAGCGGGATACGGCCTTTTACTCGTTGGCGGTTTTAATTGTTAGCGCTTTCGTTTATTTAGGTCAGCTATGTTAATTCGATGTTTTTTTTTCTGAAGTATTTTAATAGTTGTTCAGGATTTTTTTCTAGCACTCATGGTTTCATCGTGTGCGTGTATGTGTATGTATGTTTGCCCCAGGCATTTAACTCAGAAACTATAAGAGCTATTTGAATGAGATTTGGAAAGTAGATAGATAAAATAGTACGAATATTTAAGAATATATATTAAAAATTAACAGAGAGTAAAACAAAGGCGAACTTACGAAAGCGTGTCTGTCTGGCTATCTGTCTATTACCTTTTCACGTTTAAACCGCTGAACTGATTTATTTGGAATTTGGTATATACTTACATAGTTTTAGTCCTATACAGTGCTTCTAGTGTATGACAGTTGCCGTGCTCTCAATAAACATGATTCACACTTAATATACCTACTTAACTATAGCCCAAACCCTCCAATACACGGAGGAGGCCTATGCCAAGAGGCACGCCGAAAAACGACATTTTTTTTTAAAAAAAAAACAACAACTACAACATGTATTTGCTGAAATTGTAGCGACACACGGAATAAAAAGGCTATATTACATTATTATACCTACCACAGGGACAAATGTTATGTCCAAACTAAAAAGCATTTTCAAAATAAAACAATCATCCAAACACAACAATATACGGGAAACACTTAGACTATTGTGCATCTAAGGCCAAGTGTACACGGACGCGCGTAAGGCCGATTCCACACTTAAGATAAAACCTAAAGCCATTACCGTGTGTGTCGCCCGTAACGCCGCCATTTTGTCTATTAACTAAACCACCCAGCGTAATAGTGGGAAAAGTGTGGCGAAACAAGCAAATTGATGGCATATTTTTGTTCTTTTGTATTACCATTCCGAAACTACGAATAGGGAGTATTCATGATTTTTTTCATGGCTATCATTAAAAACTCAGTAGACGGATGACCGTGCTTTGCTTGCTATTTTATTTAGTACGTTTTCTAATAATCAAACCTAGCCAGATCGATTTATCGTCCCCAAAACACCCTGCATACCAAATTTCATGAAAATCGTTGGAGCCGTTTCCGAGATCCTGATTATATAGTAGGTATATACAAGAATTGCTCGTTTAAAGGTATAAAAAAGATTAAATTTTACTTTTTATTATGTCCTTTTCATAGGATATTGGAACCCAGGAGGCTATGTAAAAAGGAATATAAAATCAATTTTTCAAATAACTATAAAACCAACCGAGATATAGCTATCAAAGGTTTGTCTTTATTTCTTCTAGAAAAACGGAATTTTAATATGGAATTTATATGGGCAGGAGACTCTGAGCAGCTACGACCTTTGAGATATTTATCGCTATCGGGAACTATGCAATTTTCCGGGATAAAAAGTAGCCTATGATTTAATCTAGGGTACCAACTATCTTCGTTTCTAATTTTATCCAAACCCATCCAGTCATTTTAGCATGAAGAAGGAACAGACATACACACTCACTCAGGTCGTCACATCGTCACTCACATCGTCCTAAACTTTCGCATTTATAATATTAGTAAGATAGGATTAAATCATTACCTATGTGAAGTTCATTTTTATGGCAAATACTTAGCTGGATTTTTGTATATAGGAAAAGACCAAAAAAATTTTGCAACCCCTAGCCTTGAAGATGATGAATATGATAAGGACGCAGAACTATCCAAATTAGCTTTTGATCTGTCATTTGTTTACGGCACTTATGTCATCTGCTTTAGTGTAGGTCTGTGGCGTTACCGATTTCACATTTACTTAATTAATTATAATGAAATTTGAGTGTTTTACCTTGTACGCGTTTATATCTTCTAAATCTCTTAACGTACCTGCAAAAAAGATATACATTTTAATGATTGATAACTACATGTTAATCTTGTATCCATCTAACATATGAAGACGTAGAAGTAAACTTTCAGAAATAAAGTACTTAAGTATACAATAAAAAAACCTTATTTTTTTGCATGGATCTAATTAGAATCAATAGCACTAGCGATTCTAAGTTTAGTATATAGAGGAAATAAGTGTCCTGATTTCAGTTTTGTTACTATTCATACGTTAATCTGTGAAGGTTAAAACCGACACTAGTTTTTTGTAGGAAAAACAGGGGACTTTTTTTACGCTCTCTTTCTTTCTCTTTCGCAAATATGTCTAGTTTGTATAAACACAATTATGTTTCACATACAAGTAGCCATTTTGTATGTGTGGTTGGTGCCAAGGCTATCTGTACATACTTCTATACTATCCATACTTCTATACTAATATTATAAAGAGGAAAGATTTGTAATGAATAAACTCAATTACTACTGTGCCGATTTCAAAATTTCTTTCACCATTGGAAAGCTACATTCACCCTGAGTGACACAGGCTATATTTATTGCTTGCTGCACCGTGCGAAGCCGGGACGGGCCGCTAGTATCGTATACATACGTTGTTGTAGAAGCGCCTTGGAGTTTGCCAGACTGTCACTACTACAACAAAGGACCAATGCCTCAAGTACACACAGCCTATTACTATGCATAAAACCGACACATTCAAAAAAGCAACGTCGAAAAATTCCAAGTTTAAATTATTCATTGAAATCAAATCGTTGCATCTATAAAGCCACCATAGTTCGTTGAGCTCTCAGATGCGCCCGCGCAGCGCCCCTCCTTTGTGCTTCTGAGGCCGGAGGGGGGGAGAGGGGGTCTCGGTTAATTTGACAAGGGGGTTATGGAAGCGTGACGTCATTGTTCGGTTGGCACGGTGTTTACAAATGTGTTGGAAAAATAAAGGATTATTGCAGAATTGCTACAAGTTTATTTAAAAAAATTCATCATCCTAGCGTTTTTCCCGGCATTTGCCACGGCTCAGTGAGCCTGGGGTTCGCTTTGACAACATAACCCCAAGATTTGCCGTAGTCACTAGTTTTTACAGAAGCGACTGCCATCTGACCTTCCAACCCAGAAGTAACTGAGCCTTATTGGGATTGGTCCAGTTACCTCACGATGTTTTCCTTCACCGAAAAGCTCATGGTATATTTCAAATGTAATTGCGCACATAAATTTCGATAAACTCAGAGGTGCCCGGGATTCGAACCCGCGACCCTCTGCTTGAGAAGCCACAGGTCAAACCACTAGGCTACTACGGCTTTTTAAAAAAAAAATTACAATAATAACACGTTTAGTAACAGGGTAAAGAAAGAAATGATTTGAAAATGTTTTGTGTGGTTGTATTTGGAGGGTAGTCGCAAACAGGGCGTAGCACAGTAGGTAATCATTTGTTGTTAAATTCAACCAATGTAATAAAAATTCCTTGCATCGCAAAGAGACTACTAAAAAGTAGAAATTACCTTTTTAAACCGCTATTTATTCGAACGCGTTCTTAATTCAAATTAAACGTCTCTGACTCATCACGCGATGTTCAAAAACTACGTTCGTTCTGACGTTTCCGGTTCCAAAAAAAAAGTAGACGGACTATCAAAATTACAACGGTAACTTAACACGCTGCGAAAATATTAAGAGCTCTATCATTTATAAAATAAAGTCTGGATTGGGATTAGTTTTGGTTAGAGAGCGGAATCGATAAGTTTGTAATTTTCATAAGGCGCCGTCGTGTTTTGATTTGGGTTCTTTTTACGAAAGTTTAAAAAAATACTGTTAACATGTAACAGTTGTTTGAATTTTTGTTCCTTTTCCGAGTTTAAAATAAACATCCGAGGCTTTACGAGTATTCAGTTTACTATTTTTTATGGGATAGCTCAGAGACGTCAATTAGTAAACTAATGAACAATTAAATAATACATATCTAAGAGTCAGAAGCAGTGTGTGAAGATGAGATTGTATCGAGGACTCTAGATTAAAAATTAAGACTAGTTTTGGTGGCTAGACTAGGAAGTGTCAAAAACCTGCAAGATTTTACTCAAATTTGCATAAAATAAGTAAAAGCGTGTAAAAAATTGCATGACCAGAAGTGTCAACGCATTACTATAACTTAAGTATACTGTTTTCAAACTATTGGCTGTATCGGAAAAGTCCTTTGCCCTATCAAACCATGAAAAAAAAACTCACTCTAACTGGCAACCCTAAAAGAAATGTCAAACGTTATTCCTTTCCGGTGTTAACGAAGTACAAATGATCGAATTCACAAGTAATTAAGAACTAATGACTGCCCAACAAAAAAGACATCAACTCCACAATCAATCATTCTCTATTTAAAAAAAAGAAAACGAAAAAAAACGAACCGCTGACCATTCATAATTCCAAATTTGAATACTGTGGGGTCATAGACAAGCTTTTGTTTTTCGAAGCGCGGGTGCGTTCGGGGAGATTACGTGATAAAAAATGCAATTAACAATTGTGTCTATGGAGTTTACACTTTTTTTTAATTTTAAGAGGCTGCATTGTTGCGTTGCCAGTACAAAAAAGTAAGGTTTTTTAATAGATGTGAATTAATTGAGCAAATATCATAAAAAGAAATAGACAGTTAAACAATAAAGGAGGAGGCCTTTGTTCAACAGTGGACGTCTTCAGGCTGGTGATGCTGATTTTGATGATAATTATAAATACGAAGGTGTGTCTGTCTGTCTGTCTATCTGTTACCTTTTGACATTTAAGCCTCTTAATCGATTTAGTTGAAATTTGAGAGATAGTTCCAGTTTAATCGTCCTTGTTATTAGTTACGATACTTACGATATAAAATGTTAGGTTAGAAAATTAATTAAACGCCATGGCATAATGCTTCTTTGTTAGTAAAAGATTGACGTAAAGGTCAGTGAAAAAAGCAGCATTTTTTTAGGGTTCCGTAGCGTAAAGATGCCAATGGAACCCCGTTATTAAGGAATATCCGTCTGTCTGTCTAAGGCCAGCCACGTCAGCGCGCGGGACATCGCTATATAACGGAACGGGACAGGGCTACGAATTGACGTCATTTCGCACGGAAACCGTATGAAAATTCCGTACGTATGTGGCCAGCGTACAACATGACAAATTTTCGCATTTATAATAACTATAGATTATTCCATACTAATGTTATAAATGCGAAAGTGTAAACATGTAAACGAAAGTACTAAATAGATTAGATTAGATTATTTATTCATTCAATAAGATGAATTACATCATAAGGGTGCGACCAAACCGCCGCGTATACGCAGTGTCGTGTCGTATGCGTCACGTTTTGTCACCGTTTCTTCATACATTTTGTTGCGATTCCGTAACGTCACCGTTTTTTAAGCGGCGGTGTGGTCGCACCCTAAAATGTACATTGTCAAGTTAGAAGAATTTTGATTGAAATCGTCAAGAGTAAATAAAAAATTTAATCAAATTAAATTAAATACCCATTACAGATCAATTAAATACTATAGGTACTAACTTAAATTTACTAAAATTACATTACTTACAAGTAATAATGTGTTTCGTTCGTTAGGATGGTACGGAACCCCTTGCGGATTACTTTGGTTCGCACTTAGCCGTATTTTAGATTAGCAATATAGTCAGGTGCATTTTTTTTTGTGGCATTCATAATTTATACTAAACTAATTACGTTGACGATGATATTTAGTTAATATACTTTAATAAATGGGACTTGTTTGTTTTTAATTTTGTTCAACGTCTTGTAAGTGTCATAACAAAACACAAGGAACGAGACTTTTTATTAGGTACATTTTATTTAATTTTGTCAGTCTGGGAGCAAAGATAAAACATAGAATGTACCAGCTGCGTCTCTTCCCGCGCAGATGGTAAAAGCTGATCGAGGGAATGGGCGAAAATCTTAGGAGTCATTTTATAGGCGATGCTATTCCCATTTCCACCTATACGCCCACAATCACGCTGAACCTGGCCTTTAGATTTTGTTCTAGGCGCTGTCTACCCCGTAAGGCATGATTAATTATTGTCTATATGCGTAGATGTTACAAGTCACTTCCATTAGTCGAATTGACAATGAAGTAATAATGTAATGTTTCAGACCGCAGGCATTTGTCGCACAAGCTAAAGGCGAGGGCGATAAACATGCGAACTGAGGCTTTCTTATCACTGCCCCAGGTGTGTACACAAGTACACAACTTTACGTCCTCATCTAGCCAGGAAGTGGAAATTTCCGCTCGCGTAAATAAATAAAAAAAAACGACGGGTATATAGCACTCCGGGAGTGCCGGCAGAAGTGAAAACAGCAGCTTAGATTAGATTTTAATGTTGTAACCTCCATGACGGTGAAGACCATACTGGCCGCTTACAAAAAAAATCGTACGTATTATCTATATTGACATACCTCTAACAATGTGCTGATGCCCTAGTACTTTTGGTCCACGATTCAACAAAAAAACACTTCAAAAATCGAACGCGCGTCATTCGTATTTCAAAATAAGCTCTAAGAGGATCTGATATCCTGGTACTTTAACTCTCCCTCCGTCTTACGCCTGACGCGAGTTTAACATTTTTTACCCATCCGATAAAGAAGTTTTTTTACCTTCAAAAAGTACTTTTATGCACAAACTAAACAAAAACAACTCTAGCACGTTAACAGCTCGTTATCTGAACTCAAGTTTGTTATGATTAATGGCAACACCAAAACAAATCGATCGACTTAATTGGATCGATTCTGAGTCGATTGCTCAATTGTAAAGGTTACTGCGAATGGTAATCGGCACGATCATAAAAAACTATTGCATTTATAGGTACTACTTATTGCTGTGCGCAATGTTACCCCGTAGTAAGTTAATTAAGCTATACTGCGTGGCAAAAAAACAACGGGTAGCACTCCGTTACATTTTTAATTTGCCATGAGCTTTTCGGTGCAGGAAAACATCGTGAGGAAACCTGCACACATCTGCGAAGAAATTCAATGGTGTTTGTTAAGTTCCCAATCCGCACTGGGCGCGCGTGGGGACTATAGCCCAAACCCTCCAATACACGGAGGAGGCCTATGCCATGAGGCACACCGAATTTCGCGACAATTTAATTAAAAAAAAAAAAAAAAAAAAAAAAACGACAATAACAACAACAACAACAACATGTACTTACTTACCGAAATTGTAGCGAATTCGGAATAAAAAGGCTTATAAATAAATAAATAAATAAGCACTCCGGGAGTGCCGGCAGTAGTGAAAACTACACACACGCACACACGCGCAAAAAGAAAAAAAAATACACGAGATTTGAACTGCGGTCATCTGAGAGAACGCACTGTTATTCCAACCGTATACCACTAGGCCAAACGCACATACGTTACAGCGACGAAATCAACGTACACTTCAAAAATCGAACGCGACTCTAGCCTCATTCGTATTTCAAAATAAGCTCTTACTGGATCCTGATATCTAGGGGCCTTACCATGACGTCTTAATGCGATTCAGTTCAGGTTCGCTCGCTGTCAGATTCATACTAAAAGTGACAGCTAAAACTTGAACTGAGTCGGAATTAGGACGTCATGGTAAGGCCCCTGGTACTTAAACTCTCCTGCCGTCTTACGCCTGACGCGAGTTTAACATTTTTTACCCATCCCAAAAAGCGCTCAACGCCGGTAAACAAGTTTTCATTTCACTTCAAAAACGTGGTCCTCATAATGTAAGCAATATTGCTAATAGCTTCTGCCCGCGACTTCGTCTGCGTAGAATAAGCAATTTACATATTTATGGCTATCCCTTGGGAACTATGTTATATTCCGGGATAAAAAGTAGCCTATGTTTTAATCTAGGATACCAGCTTTCGTACCAAATTTTATCCGAATCCGTCCAGTCGTTTTAGCGTGAAGAAGGAACAAACATACACACTCACTCACTCACATCGTCACATCGTCACAAACTATCGCATTTATAATATTAGTAGGATTTTGTATAGATGGAGAAATTCCATACCGGTCTGGGCGCAAAGAAAAAACATAGAATGTACCAGTTGCTTCTCTTCCCGCAGATGACAAGCCCATCGAGGGACCGGGCGAAAATACGAGTCATGTTATAGGCGATGCTAGCAACCCATCACTATTTTGATTCCCCTTTCCACCTACCTCCGACGCCCACAATCATGCTAAACGTGTCTTAGAGCTCTTGTTACCTTAGGCTCTGTCTACCCCATAAAAAAAGACGTGTATGTATGTACAAAAGACTATGCCGACGTACAGACCTACCTACCGTCTTGAGCAAGCATCCGTTAGTTCAATAGGATCCAATATAACCGCCACTATACACAGGCCTCTGATGGTACTCCCACCGTACCCCCTCTCGCCCTATGGCCTCTTATATCTAGGGGGGTCAGGGGTCAGGTTACGCTAGATGGTTGCAACGTCACTTGAGCACATTAGAGTCTAATTCGGACTTCCTACTTACAGAGTTGGTACGACGAGTACCGAGATTTGTACCAATTCCATGCGATCAAGTCGATTTTGGAAGTTTTTATAACTATACTAGCTTCTGCATGCGACTTTGTCCGCGTAGAATTGGACTTAAGATCTGTAGGCCTCTGCTAACTTAGTAATCGTTTGTCCTTATCTGTGAAAGGTAAATGTCAACGTGATAGATAAGGACAAACGATTATTAAATTAGCCGAGGCCTATAGAGCGTTTATGAATAAGGGGGCTAATAATAATAATAATAATACATATAACTTTATTGCAATTAAGATACAAATTGGATATTGTCTAACTCGCTCGCATCGCCATCAACATAAAAAAAAATTGTTAGTATATTCTGCAATCATTATTTACGTTGCGACTGGCACCTACAACCTTTGACATGTTCAATGTAAACAAACAAACAAAAAAATGTTAACTCTACAATAATATTAGTGTAGAAAACGGTTAGTGTTTAGCATCAAACTGTCATACATACATACAAAAACAGTTTATCCATAACCTAGTAAACCGGGGTACTGTCAAGTTACCGTTGTTAATTTACTTGTAGCAAAAAGGTTGCAGCACAAAAACTGGCATAATAACTTAAGGGGACTTTCGCTGCGAGATATTAAAAAAAAAACGTGTGGCAGAATGTTAATATAACGTTGAACTTATAAGGCCATTAATATTTTGAATTGTTTATGAAATTCCAAGATCTTATTGAGTTTAATTACACAGACGGATAACTCACGTATAAGTCGAGTGATGCTCGACATGTTTCAGACTAGTTCGTAGTCCTTCCTCATTGAGCGCTCGCCCAGGCGGCAGCGAAACGAACACTGTGCGCCAGCGCTCTGCTTTCGCGGCTACTCGGAGCAATTGATAGCGGCGCACAACTACCCTCGTTTTCATCGTCTTATTGAGTTCTTAAAGATTTTGATAAAAAAGTCAGGGCAATTAGCATTTAAGTATGTCGTGGTTTTTATTTGAGTACTAGCGACCCGCCCCGGCTTCGCACGGTATATTATGCATGTATTATACATATATAAACCTTCCTCTTGATTCAATCTATCTATTAAAAAAAACCGCATCAAAATCCGTTGCGTAGTTTTAAAGATTTAATTTAAGCATACATAGGGACATAGGGACAGAGAAAGCGACTTTGTTTTATACTATGTAGTGATTAGCATGAATACTTGAAAAATTTCATGTCTCTGTAGGTACTTAGAGTTTGAGATTGTCGATTTTTTAAAGTTTCTTTGGTTATTTTTTATTAAATACTTCCATTTAAAAATATAACGATGCGACCATAAATGGATTTTCATTGGCCTAGGTCCGCAATGAAGTAGTCGTCGGTGAAGTAATCGTAAATTAATTTCGTGTCTTCTTATTAAGAAATAATGTGAATGTTACAGATGTTTGAAAAAAATAATTTCTTCATGAAAAAATGGCGTTGAAACTAAAATTTTAAACGTAATTTCTCGCCAGAATAGACGTGGCCTTAAGCCCTCACATAGAGTTGATTAAAAAGCAATAATACTATTATCTGTGGTGCATAAAAAACTCATTACAGTACACGTAATTAGGGCATAGATACTATCTGTGGTGCACGAAGGGTAGCGGCCTATAAAGTTTAGTATGTAAATACTTTTTAAAATACACACATCAAAAAAGACTTGGGATAATCAATATCCTTAGACGATCTTTTGACTCGGTAGTATTGAAATGTTCAAAACTATCTAGGGATAAAAAATATTCCTTGGCATTTTTGATGAGAGCTGTCTTTCAATGACAGACCTCTTAATGTACTGGCGAAGAAGAATAACAGGTCACTTTCCATACAACTTTGTATGGAAAGTGACTCGTTATTTTTGCATCTCAGTGTATTCTGATCATGAATACAGTCCCTTTTCAAAATTTTCCGGAATATTTCAACAGGTGATCCAGTTAGTTTGACTCAACACCAGATTTTTGATTTGAATTTTAGATTCAAACTAGCTGTTGCTCGCGACTTCGTCTGCAAAGAATTCGTTTGTCGCTATCCCGCGCGAACTTTTTGGGATAAAAAGTAGCCTATGTGCAACACACTTTTCTCAATCTATGTGCCGCATTTCATCCAGATTCTTTGGGACGTTCTGGCTTAATTGAGTAACAAACAAACATCCATCCATCCATATTTTCGCATTTATAATATTAGTTAGATAGCCTTTGACGCTGTTCTTTGAACATTGATCATTTAATTTCTAAACGACACTGAAAATTAGAAGACATAGAAAAATTCGAAAAGTAAAGCTATGGCCGGGAATCGAACCCGGGTCCTCGTCATTCCGTGACGCGTGCTATACCCCTATACCACCCATAGCAGGTAACATTGATCAATGTATGAGAGCAATTTTGTCGACTATGATCCAAAAATCATTTAGGCTATTTAAGCGTATTTGTTTTGTATTGTGTTGTAAGAAAAGCCCTGTGCCCAGCAGTGGGACGTATAATATATATATAGTAGCTTATTGTGTAACTCGCTCGCAATCGCCATCGTGTTAATTTTGACAGTTCTTGTATGAATGTGACAGCTAGCTGATTCCGATGCCAATTGTCAGCCCATACATGAACTGTCAGAATGAACACGATGGTGATCGCGAGCGAGTTACGTAAAGCTACCTGGATATGATGAAATTATTCAAAGAAAATATATAACATTAAAAAACTAGAACTGTTTACTCAATAAACCCAGTACAAACTCGTAATAGATAATTAAAACAGTAAAAAAATATATGTATCACTAGTCGATGAGATTTGCAGAAATATACATATTCATGAAGCTGTCATGTCATACAGGTAATTTTCATACGCATGTCATGTATGAATGCATCCTATGTATGTATGTATGAGTCTTTGGTATGAGTCGGCATCGGGTACTGTTTCCAATGGCTTATTTCAAAACAATTGAAAGTCGTTTTTTTACTATAATCGACATACGGTGCTTGCATAATTTATTATGTACTAAGGTATATCCTTACTAATACTATAAATTACGAAACTGTGTTTGTCAGTTATCTAAGTACACACATCAAAAATGTGTAGGAATATTTTTTATCCCTAGAAAAATTTGATGTTTTGGCTCGGTAGTAGGTAGGTAATAATGCCTATATTTAAATTTTCAAAATAGTCACATTTTTGATGAATGTATTTTAAGCTTTAAACCGCTGATGTGATTTAGTTGGAATTTAGTATAGGGATAGTTTGAGTCCTAGTGAAGGGCAAAGGATAGTTTTCATCCCGGAAGATCGCATAGTTAAAAGCATAAACGATAGTTTATAGTTCCTTTATTAATAACTAGCTTCTGTCCGCGACTTCGTCCGCGTCGAATTAGATTGAAGAACTGATATTGATACCTATTATACTTATTCTGCAATAATTATTATTAACGTCTTCGTGACTCTAGGCAGCTACGACCTTTGACATGTTTATCGCTATCCCGCGAGAACTACTATAATTTTCCAGGATAAAAAGTATCAAAAATCAAAATAATCGAGGGAATCATGTTATATGCGATGCGGCTAGCAACCCATCACTATTTTGATTCCACTTTCCACTTAAACGCCCACAACGCTAAACGTGACCTTTAAGCCTTACCTTACGCCCTGTATACCCCGTAAGGGATAGACATGATTTATGTATGTATCTAATTTTAAGTTATCCCATAATAACGACTTCTTAAGCCGTGATTAAACAATATGTATGTCTCTATATTCCATACATGGTTACGTTATGTAACAGACAGTCACACATCATATCACGTGCACTTACTATAGTATGCAATGTTAAAAGGACTTACACACATACAGTCGTAAGTGCACATACGCCCTTCTATTCCGGAGCGCCGGAATGCGGGCTTCTCAGAAGCGTACGTCATAATTTTTTTGTATGTAATAGTATCATACGATATTTATTTGTAGAGCTATACGAAAGTTTTTCCGTATAAATAATAGAAAACAAGAATATTTTATTCTCACTTACCTAATATCATCACTATCACTATCACTGCATAGTAGAAAAACAAAGTCGCTTTACGCTGTCTGTCTGTCCTTATGTATGTTTCGGTCGGACACTAATGTTTGTTACTCTTAGCAACAACTGAAGAACTGATTTGGAGGAACATTTTGTACGTAAGTAGATAGTTAGAGATCTGGAAACAAATAGTTTTCCTTCACCGAAAAGTTCATGGTAAATTACAAATGTAATTTCGCACTATTCCGAAAAACTCAGAGGTGCGAGCCCTTCGAACCCGCGACCCTCTGCTTGAGAGGCCACAGGTCAAACCACTAGGCTACCACGGCAGGGCTAGAATACACCATGACGTTTATAACACTAAGGTCGGTTCTCTATAGTTTGCCCGAATTTCATATGCCATAAATGTACCTATTGTTTGCCATAATGATCATTTGCCATAAGTCTTTTTTCTCTTTAACTGTTAATTGTTCAGGATTGTTATGAAACAAACCTAACCTAACCCATAGAGTCCTACAGGATTGCCATTTCAATGCTCCTAAAAAAATTACGGTTTCAGAGAAAAAAACAGTTATGGCAAATGATCATTATGGCAAACATTACATTGTGGCATATGAAATTCGGGCAAATAAAAGGTTCAGCTAAGGTCCTTATTCTATGCGTAAAAGTGGTAGGTAATCTGAAGGTCATATTATAAAGATACACTAAGATATAATTGTATATAGTAAATCACTAGCCTTGCTTGAACACTGAGCTATAGCGCTATAGTTTGTATGTATGTATGAGCAGTGTGAATGAAGCGGGTGGGTCCCCTGCCCTCGATACGAGCGAGTACAGTCGCAGCAACAAGTGCAATTGAATTTAATTATACTTTAGATGTAATGATTACATAAATCTCATGATCCCTCACGGGATAGACAGAGCTTTAGGCAACAAGATCTAAAGGCCACGTTTAGCATGATTGTGAGCGTATAGATGGAAAGGAGAGTCAAAATAGTGATGGGTTGCTAGCATTCGCTTCTTACATGATTTCTAAGATTTTCGCCCATTCCGTCGAAGGGCTTTTACTGCGCGGGAAGAGAAGCAACTGATACATTCTATGTTTTTTCTTTGCTCCCAAACCAGCATGGAAGAAATATAAGAATACTAGCTGTTGCCAGCGACTTCGTCTGCAAAGAATTTGTTTATCGCTATCCCGCGGGAACTACGCAATTTTCCGAGATAAAAAGTAGCCTATGTGTTATTCCAGACTTTTCTCTATCTATGTGCCGAATTTCATCCAGATCCGTTGATCCGTTGACGCGTGATTGAGTAACAAACAAACATCATCCATCCATCCATCTATCCATACTTTCGCATTTATAATATTAGTTAGATAATATTGATTTATTTCAATAACGCTTTTTTATATAGTTGTACACACAAATATACGATTAACGAGCTTGCTTCACCTCGGTCGGCAAAAAAACAGGTAAACCCACAAAATAACGAAAGGTTCCGTCAACTATAAGGTTATTCTTAATATACCTATAGACCGACCGCTTAACTAAGTCCTCGCCCACGCGGCACAGGGGCGCGGGGTAGGGGACAAAGGGGGCCGAGAGAGGTGCGGGCGGCAGGCGCACTATCCGCACTACTCGTCCCCTCTTATATAAAAAATAAATAAATAAATATCATGGGACAAATTACACCAATTGACCCAGTCCCAAACTAAGCAAAGCTTGACCTATCGGTACCAGGCAACGGATAAACATACTTATATAATGTAGATAAATACATACAACATCCATGACTCGGGCACAAACATTCGTATTCATCATATAAATGTCTGCCCCTACCGGGATTCGAACCCAGGACCTCTAGCTTCATAGTCAGGGTCACTAACCACTAGGCTATCCGGTCGTCATAAAAAATAGCACAATCGTCAGAATGCAGTAGATTCGGTTTAAGTTAATTTACTTAGGGCCTGTTTCATTACTCTCTGTTAAGTTCCAGTTAACTTAACTGTCAGTTATCTATGACGACGTCTTTATCTGTTTCGTAGTAATAAATAGACGGGCCCTTAACAATTCTAAAAAAATACTTACAGCTTCTTAAAATTATGTCAAAATGTATTCGGAACTTCAATTTTATGGGATAAAATATAATTATCATATCTCATTATTTATATCTTCGAGTCAACCCTAAAACCTTAAAGTTCACCTGTTGAATGATCAATGTCAATAAAAAGTAGTGTTGCCCAAATGCAAGAACAAGACGAGACTTAGCCAGTCTTGGTCTTGGTCTTGCGCCAATACACCTGGTCTTGGTCTTGGTCTTGGTCTTGCGCTCCCAGTCTTGGTCTTGGTCTTGGTCTTGCAGCAAGAGTCTTGCAAGTCTTGCAATTACCTATTAGTCTATTACTATTTATTAAAGTTTACTTTAAATCTTAGAAAAACGTATTAGAATTGGAACATTGTGAGCTTGAATTAACATAGCCATAGTAAAGATCAAGCAGATTAATAAATAACTGAAGATTTTATAAGAAATTCGAAAAATCAACTGACCTATATGTCGTTTTCCATGGAAGTAACTGTTTCTTAATAAACATTTATGATTTATAAGCTTACATTTGCTAAAACATGTAAAAAAACAAATTAATTACAATAACTTGACTGTATTTTAAAGAACAATACTTATCTGTCTAGAAAGAGATTGAACCCTCAACTTATAAGAAATTTAATAAAAGAGTTTTACGATTTATCATTTATTTGAATATAAAATAAAATACAACACAAATCAACAGCTGATTTGATTCTAATAAGTGTTTTGCAAAATTTGATCTATCTGGATGATTAAGCCTAAACGAGGGTAGTTTGGTAATATACGAATGTGGGTACATTTAGTTTATTTATAGTTTTACAAATTAGTACGACGTTGGTTCGCATGTGCATCGGTTGTGCTCTAACTTTGAGAATGATCCCGTAGAGGGATCGAAACACGCGTCAGTGTTTGTGTGGTGTTAGGATTAATTAAGTTTGTGGGATTTGTGTGCGTTTTGTGTGGTAGTAGTGGTGGGAGGGCTTGCATGCAAAACGTATATATTTCGCACAGGCTTGGTTAACTTGCACGTAAGTAGCAGAGTAGCAAGGTAAATATTTTGTGTTCATTATTTTATTAGTTTTGTAGAATTTTTTTACACGTTTCAAGTATATTTAAAAGTGGCTACAATATTTATCAAACGGGTGATATTTGAACACTTTTTTGCTATTTTTTCTTGTAAAAACTTAAGAAATATAATGACTAAATGTACAATAATAGTACCTAAGTAATTAGTTTAAAACCATATAAGTAATCAATATTATAATATATACTTACTAGAATGAATTATTATGACATCTACTACCTATCCTTACCATTTTATCCTAATCATAATACTACTTGCGTGATCAGTATAATGTATTCATTTTCATTCTAAGCACTCTGAAACTTATTTATTCTTTGGAACACCTGTAGGTACTCTTAAAATTCGAAATTATTTTGCATGAATAGTGTCAAATGTTATGATTTCGGCGCGGCGGCAACGATTGTTTTAGATTTCAAAAGAAGCCGCCGGCGCGTGTATCATAACCATGTACTTCCGAAAAGCGGCAAATTTCTTTGAGAAGTAAGTACAAAACCTTTGATGCCGCATTATCAAAGTACCGATGGTTAAAACATAACTATGCATGCACTCAGTTTGATTTTAATAGATATTTTTTTATTCGCTATGTTTATGGTATTAGTCGTAATGCGCATAGGTCCAGTTTTTCATATTCTTTGATATAGTTTTTTGCGTCTCATAGAATTCCTAAGCGTACCTACCTATACACCGAACTGTTACACCTAACTACTCCGTGAAATAGCGCTAAGTCCTAGCTGCAAGACGCAAGAGTCTTGCAGGCTATGTCTTGTTCTTGCTCAAGTCTTGCACGGTCAGTCTTGGTCTTGGTCTTGCTAAAAATACGCGGTCTTGTTCTTGGTCTTGGTCTTGCAAAAACGCAAGAACAAGACCAAGACTGCAAGACCAAGACTGAATTTGGGCAACACTAATAAAAAGTCAATGCCGCCATACCACTTTCTCTGCGCGCGCAGATTTCTTTGATCTTTTACTTTACGTAAACGAAACGTGTTTCTACATTCATACTTATGCAAGTAGGACCTTGCCCAGGGTCCGTCCGGATCAGCACCACCTTACTCGCTAATCACACACACAACGCTGATGATCTAATTTTCATATATGTGGTTATTTTTGTTGTTTCTTTTCTATAAAATTACGTGTATGCTCCTATATTTGTGTGTTGTAAAATGAATAAATGTCATCTTTCTTTCTAATCCTTCCGCCAGGCACAGAAACAGCGTCAACTGAGCTCCGCAGCGGAGCTCCTATTTCTACGTGGTGTTGGCCCTCCGGGCCGATGCAAAACTAACATAACCTAAACCTACTTATCAGAAGTATTGGGCCTAAATAGATTATTTCGTCCGTTTAGTCCTATTAAAATTCGTGCCAGAAGTAGTAGGACTAAATAGATTATTTTGTCCGTTGAGTCCTATTAAAATTCGCGCCAGAAGTAGCAGGACTAAATGAGTTAAGTATATCGTCAGTTTAGACCTATTAAATATTCGTGCCAGAAGTAGTAGAATCAAAAAGATTGTTTCGTCCGTTATAGTCCTATTAAAATTCGTGCCAGAAGTAGTAGCACTAGATGGATTATTTCGTCCGTTTAGTCCTATTAAAATTCGTGCCAGAAGTAGTAGGAGTAAATGGATTATTCCGTCTGTTTAGTCTTATTAGTAGGCCTGAATTGTAGACCAAAACGAACTAAGGGGCATGTGGTGTTCAATTAAGAGTAATTGTATTGTATACATATAGTACCTACTGTGTAATATCATATTGTAACTACATTAATGTTAATATAAAATAGGAGACGTTTCGAAAAAAGGTTAGGTCAGGAGTAACGAGCGTTCACGTAGGAAGAGATTACAAGTGAAAGTACTTAGTCTCTGCCTACCCCTGTGGGAAAAAGGCGTGACGGTACTTATGTTTAACGTTGCCATGTAGCCTCGCTTGAGCGAAAACCCACAAATCTAATCTACATCATAATACTAACCCAAATTACGTGAAATTAATCACTTTTTTTTTAATAAAGTAATTAGCAAAATTTCGCTGAAAAAAGAAACCGCCACGGTCGACGGCGCGTTGCGTTATGCGAGTGGCTTGGCACTGTCTCCATAAACACACGACGGACGAACGGCCGGGACCCTATTCAACAAACCAATTATTCTTATTCTTATTTCACGAACCTGACAATTGTCAGTGAACACATTAGTGTTGTAAAAGACTCGAGTTGTGGAGTCTTAATTTTGTAGACTCGACTCACTTAAATAGAGGACTCGGTGAACTCGAACAATCCGAGTCCCGAGTTTTTAGTATGAATCTGACAGCGAGCGAACCTAAACTGAATTGCATTAAGACGTAATGGTAAGGACCCAGTAATTATCTTCTATCTATGGCGCTATATTTACTCACGCTCGACACGGCTCGGGACTTGGATTGTTCGAGTTCACAGAGTCCTCTATTAAGTGAGTCGAGTCTACAAAATTAGGACTCCACAACTCGAGTCTTTTACAACACTAGAATACATAAATCACGCCTTTATCCCTTACGGGGTAGACGGGGCCTAAGATGACAAGACCAAAAGGCCACCTTTAATATGATTGTGGGCATATAGGTGGAAAGAGGAATCAACATAGTGATAGGTTCGCGATGGCATCGCCTATAACATGATTCCTAAGATATGCGCCAATTCCATAGATGGGCTTTTGCCATGCGCGGGAAGAGAAGCAACTGGTACATTCTATGTTTTTTCTTTACTCTTTACTCCCAAACCAGGTTGGAAGGCAGCTAGTTATTGATACTCTTGCTTAATACCTATGTCATATCTATAAGATTAACTGGAAGAATGACGTCAGCGAACGGGACATCGCTATATAACGGAACGGGACAGGGCTACTTGACGTCATTCCATACGGAAACCGTATGAAAATTCGTATGAAAATAAAACGTATGAAGACGCTCGTCGTGTGTCAGTGGAAGCGCGCACAAGAGCGGTAAAAACCGCTACAACTGATATGAAAGAGAAAAACGGTATAGTTATACAACGAGCAACAAAGGTCGCGTTGCAAGCGCCACGACAAGCTATGCAACAAGCGCGTAACATTATGTTACATTGTACGCTGTATTGATTATCTTCAACTTTATGTTCAAAGGCGTAGGGTTTAAAATTGAATTAATTTATTAATCACGTCAATTTCATAGGAACTGAGGAAAGCGAAATGGGATAGGTAGAAGGTTGATTGGAGAGGTCTACGCAGGTTGGTAGGTGGCGCTGGGGCTCGGACAACCAATTTAGTGTGACCCGTGCAAAAAATGTTTTTTAACGTCCTTTGAAATCCAAACGGTTATTACAAAACAGTTAAACAGACGTTGAACGCGTGTCTAAAAATTAATCCATTGATTTAAGGTTGATTTTGCAATAGATTATTTTTTAGACACTTGTTTAACTTTTTTAGAATAACACCGAAAGTGTTTTAGAAAGAAAGGATGAATATTTGAACGCAATTATAATTCAGAGTGCGTTAAATAGTCAATGCAACTATTAATCTCTTTATCAAAACAGCTTAATAAATTTATAATTTTTATGACCAAATATGTTAATGAGATAAGCTAATAAATCTAATTTATACTTACAGTTCGAATAAAACGAGTTGTTGGGTCCCGAGACTTGAGAGAAAATTTTATTTTTTTCTCTTCAATGAAGAGATTTTAATAAAATACCGACCACACCCAACGAGAGTCGCACGGGCGCGCGTCACACCGAACACGATTTTTAATGAATAAGTTTATTTTAAAAATTACTATTGAATCCGTCCTATGTGTATCGAATCTTCAAATCGAATATTCGTCGTCTCACTCCATAATATCGTCCGTCACCTTCACACCCTCTGTTCCATTCGTGAGGACCTGAAGACGCATGAATGTGTGGATTCTTGTTACTCTTTCCCGGTCGTACAAATCCGGAGGAATTTTTGACATAGAAATAGATTATACTTAGTCTTGAATAACACAAAAGCTATCCCGGAAAATAGAGGTAGTGTAGTTTCCGCGGGATAATGATCAAAATGCTATTCAATTCCCATTCAGTTTAAAAATGACAGCTAAAACCTGAACTGAGTCAGAATTTGATTGCATAAAGACGTCATGGTAAGGCCCCTGGCACATCACTCGAACGAAAGTACCACTCGAATGTAATAAAAATAAATAAATAAATATCATGGGACAAATTACACCAATTGACCCAGTCCCAAACTAAGAACAAGGCTTGTACTATGGGTACCAGGCAACGGATAAACATACTTATATAATGTAGGTAAATACATACAATATCCATGACTCGGGCACAAACATTCGTATTCATCATACAAATGTCTGCCCCTACCGGGATTCGAACCCGGTACCTCTAGCTTCGTAGTCAGGGTCACTAACCACTAGGCTATCCGGTCGTCAATGTGGTATAAATCTGTTTATATCTTCAAAACTACGGCTCTAATAAAATTTTTGACTAGTCCACATGATTAATGAGAACCATAAGTATCTTCTAAGCTACTCGTATTTCAAATTCAGCACAATTTTTCACCACTTTCGAGTGGTATTTTCACACATGTGCTTTCAAAAATCTCGCCCCTGGTATGGCGTTCGCTTCGGTGTAACAGCACGCCGGATGGGTGTGAGTTCGTCTGTAAGTATCTCTCATAAGATGCGAAAATTAATAAATAAACTTAGCGCCGCCCCGTCGACAACGTGGGCCTTACGCAATTTATCGACCTATCGAAACGACAGTTTCGTCGGAAATAAAAACTAAGAATTTAAAGTTAAAAAATAGTAGATTGTACAACAAGAGCATAAAACAAGCCATTTTACCCGAGACGTTCATATAGCCACCCGAGCCGGTACGGCGAGGGTGGATAGACACGTCGAGGGGAAAATGGGTTTTATGAACGAGTTATACACTCTGCTTTTCACTTAGATTGCGAAGAAACAAAACAAAAACATTGGAAAAATTAATTAAAATTAAATGTGACATAGGAACAATTCGATATATTTAATGGTTTTTCCTGGCAAATTGACTGTGTTAGGAGTCAGTGTTATTTCCTCTTCACTTGACGATATTATTGAATATTAATCGTAAAACAGTAACAAATTGTAACATAAATCATACTAAAAGAAAATAGGACGTTCCCGCCTGAGTTCCCGCCAATTAACTTTTTTTTCTTTTTTTTTAACGTGATATTGCGGTAAGGTTCGAGTAGGCAGGTGTTGATTTATATTTTAAAAAGTTTTATTTTTCACGTACTTATTTGTTTCAATAATAACTTGTCAAATTATTGTTACCTAGTTTTAGATACTCATTAAACAGTTTAATAGACCGCAGATTATAATAAAAAAAAAACTTGAAAAAATAAACAAAATATGCTGTCGTAAAGTTTTAGTGATTGTTTGTGGCTGTTGGCACCCGATTGTCTTGGTCTTAGACGAAGATTTTACTTTATGCACAAGAGCATAAAATGCCATTTTATGCAGCCTACATCCAGCATAAAGTCGAACTTTTTGAGCATGAGAAGTGAAAAATACATTTACGAATTGATTTAAAACTTTTCACTTTGGTTATTATGCTTTGCCACGCTTTGACAACCTGATCTCAAGATTTGGCGTAGGCACTAGTTTTTACAGAAGCGACTGCCATCTGACCTTCCAACCCAGAAGGGTAACTAAGCCTTATTGGGATTGGTCCGGTTTGCTGACAATGTTTTCCTTCACCGAAAAGCTCATAGTAAATTTCAAATTTAATTTCGCACATAAATTCCGAAAAACTCAGAGGATTCGAATCCACGAACCTCTGCTTGAGAGGCCACAAGTCAAACCGTTAAACTATCACGACTTAAAAAAAAACAATTAAAATGAAAAATTTAATGTGATGATACCAAAAGGATGGCTTAACATTTTTTGGCAAGGGAATATGCGGGAAAACGCCACTACGTTTTCATTATTGCGTAACATTAAATTCGCAAGGCTTCCTTTTAACTCCGCCATTGACCGGATTCGTATAATTTTGCATTTTTCCCATGTCACGGTGACCGCGATGGTCACCACACCGGAACACTGAGGTCTTGGGCTTGCAGTCTTTATAGTACTACGTATAGAAGGGCCACTCCTCGCCCCCCGCCAGTATTGACTTCCTCCCGCGGGCGACATCAGATACACCAACTACGCAAATGAATCTTCGACGTAGGGTTATCCAATGAAGCTGTGGTTAGTGGTTTGACCTGTAGCCTCTCTAGCCGAGTGTCGTGGGTTCGATTCCAGGCTCGCACCTCAGTCTAAGAGAGTCGGTATTAAGCTCGCGTGTGAACTACAGCCCACACTGTCATTCTGTGAAGAGGCTTGTGCCCAGCAATGGGATAGCGGACAACATTGCAAAAAAATGGTATTTAGACTAGGTTTTCTGTGAGCTTAAAGCTGAATAGCTGTTGCTCGTTTGCCTTCCTATTCATATTAAAAAAAAAATCGTAGTCATATACAAAGGAAATTGAAAAATGGGCTTTACGAGGCTCTAGCATAAGAATGATAACGTCTCTGTCTGTTTCGTAGTAATAAATAGAGACGGAATCATAGATAACTGACAGTTAAGGTGTAGTGAGACAGGCCCTAAATATATATTACTAGCTGTTGCCTGCGACTTCGTCTGCAAAGAGTTCGTTTATCGCTATCCCGCGGGAACTACGCAATTTTCCGGGATAAAAAGTAGCCTATGTGCTATTTCAGAATTTTCTCTATCTATGTGCCGAATTGCATCCAGATCCGTTGGGCCGTTCTGGCGTGATCGAGTAACAAACAAACATCCATCCATCCATCCATACTTTCGCATTTATAATATTAGTTAGATAGTTAAGTCATAAGTCATAAGTCATATATTTGCAGTCATTTATTTATTTATTTTAGTTAGATTTATTCTTATGGCTCTAGTGTCAAAGGACAACGCTACAAGGATAAAAGTTGAATTAAAGTACCAGGGCACCATGAAAGACGTGAAACGACATCGCATTCTGAGTAATCAAGAAAACAACTCTGGCTTAAAACACTGTATGCCGTTGCTATGCACTGTTTAAAAAAAACCAACACTTTCAAAATGGCGCGAAGAAAAAGTAGGGTTAGTCGAAAAGTTGTCAAAACAAATACTGATTGTTTTGATAAGTTGATTTTTATTTTGAAATGCTTTGAATTTATTTAGTACGGAATGAAATGAAGACACTGAATGTTGTTGGAAAACGGTTTGTGAGGTAAACGTTGATTACCTTGAAGTATCGCCGACGCGTATAGCTATCTCTTTTTGACTTATAGATGATGTTATGACTCTCTCTCTCTAGTTGTTACGCAAAGCGATTGAAAGAAAACGTAGGAACTTGTTTTAAGTTTTATATAAAGTGAGGTTTGTATTTAGAATCATATAATATTTTTTTTCTTATGAGTTCATTGTTGTATTTGATTTTATTTAGGAAAATAGATAAGCCATGCAGTTTTGCTTGGTAATTTATGTTTCTCAAATTTTATTTAAAGAATAGAAAAAAAAACCAAAAAAACTACAAACCATAGGTAGCTGTTTTTGGTCGAAATATTAAAGATGACGACATTTTTTTTAGTTTTATACTTACAGAAACATTTTTAGTTTGTTTTTTTTTTGACAATAATTAAACAATTGTGTGCCTAATCTGCTGTTTTGTAAGTACCTAACCATAAATAAGTACTCTTTTTTTAGATAAATGCTTGTAAGCAAGTAAACATAACAATAATTTACGTCATAAAGACATATTTCAATCATCAAGCTTAGATATATCAAGGAACTATATTTATACTAATATACTGCATAATTACAGGAAACGCAACACACTGTTAGCTTACGCACACAAGCATACAAGTCAGCACAGCAGCAGTGCACAGTACGGATAACAGAGAAAATAGTAAAAATTACAATTAGAAAAAAGTTTTTGTAACATAAAGTAGTGTGAAAAGATTTTATAAAACTTTTGCTTTAGGTAAACTCGAGGACTAATTGTTGAGCATACATGGAACGCTGTCATAGTGAAGTAACGGCATGTCGACAAACAAAATAATATGACAAGGTTCTATCGTGGCTCAACAATTAAAGACCGCAAGTGTAGCCCATCGCATTAGCACGCTGAAGTGGCAATGGGCCGGTCATCTAACCCGAAGAACCAATAACCGTTGGGGTAGACGAGTTCTTGAGTGGAGACCACGGATCGGCAAACGTAGCGTAGGACGTCCTCAGACGCGGTGGAGCGAGGATCTTCGCAAGGCGGCTGTCAAGAGCTGGATGAGAGAGGCCGAGGATCGTGCTCAGTGGCGTGCCATGGGAGAGGCCTATGTCCAGCAGTGGACGAATATAGGCTGATGATGATGATGATGATGAAGTGTACGAATCACCACGGCTTTTCACAGGTTCTAAACGTACAACTACGATTACTTACTAAGAAATTTGCGCATTCCCTCGATGGGCTTTTACCATGCGCGGGAAGAGAAGCAACTGGTACATTCTATGCTTTTTTCTTTCCTTTACTTATGTAGTTGATAAAAACGTGTTTATAGCATTACTAGACTTCGTCTGCAAAGAATTCGTTTATCGCTATACCGTGAAAATTTTCCGGGACAATAAGTATCCTATGTGTTATTCCAGACTTTTCTCTATCTATGTGCCAAATTTCATCCAGATCCGTTGGGCCGTTCTGGCGTGATTGAGTAACAAACAAACATCCATCCATCCATACTTTCGCATTTATAATATTACTAGCTGCTGCCAGCGACTTCATCTGCAAAGAATTCGTTTATCGCTATCCCGCGGGAACTACGCAATTTTCCGGGATAAAAAGTAGCCTATGTGCTATTCCAAACTTTTCTCTATCTATGTGCCGAATTTTATCCAGATCCGTTGGGCCGTTCTGGCGTGATTGAGTAACAAACAAACATCTATCCATCCATCCATCCATCCATACTTTCACATATATAATATTATAGTTAGATAGTTAGATATTAGTTAGTTTAGTTAGATTTTGCTGTCGCTACCGTTTTCCTCATAATGAAATGCATCTAGAGTCAAGCGGTTGCAAGATCCAGTGACTCAGCGATAAGCGTACGAAAGATAAAATGGATACAAGTTTATATTAAAGACTTGCGACTACGCAACTTCCATGCTATAGACTGACAGCTTCTGAGTCCTCGCCCGCGGGTCAGGGGTGCGGGGTAGGACTCATCTAAGCGGTCGCTCTATACGCTACCTAAAGACAAAACATAGAATGTACCAGTTGCTTCTCTTCCCGCAGATGGTAAAAGCCCATCGAGGGAGTGGGCGAAGATCTTAGGGATCATGTTATAGGCGATGCTAGGAACCCATCAGCCCATCACAATTTCGAAATGACATGAAATTTCTTTGCTTTGTTTTTCTAAATCAGAATTATCAGCACTATTAAAGAAAAGAAGTGTTCATTACTATTGTCAGCGGGTGTCTATGGGCAGTGGTGATCGCTTACCATCAGGTGACCCATTTGCTCGTTTGTCTTCCTATTAACATAAAAAAAAAACATACATAAATCAAGTCTTTATCCCTTACGGGCTAGACAGAGCCTAAGGTAACAAGACCTACAGCGTTTAGCATGATTACGGGCGTAAAGTGGAAAGGGGTATCAAAATAGTGATGTGTTGCTAGCCGCATCGCCTGTAATATGATCAGAATCAGAATCAGAATCATTTATTGTCCCTAATATTTTTTTCCTATTCCCTTTATTAAGTTATGGGCTTTATTAGGTTACTAAGGGTTGTTTCTTAAACTGTAACTGGCAAGTCTTTTTTGCGTGGAGGATTTTTAAATTATCAATTGACATTATTGTTATATTTGACGACCGGATAGCCTAGTGATTAGTGACCCTGACTATGAAGCTAGAGGTCCCGGGTTCGAATCCCAGTAGGGGCAGACATTTGTATGATGAATACGAATGTTTGTGCCCGAGTCATGGATGTTGTATGCATTTATCTACATTATAAAAGTATGTTTATCCGTTGCCTGGTACCCATAGTACAAGCTTTGCTTAGTTTGGGACTGGGTCAATTGGTGTTATTTGTCCCATGATATTTATTTATTTATTTTTTAACTGGCAATGAACTTGCACTCAATCCTTTGGCCTGGTATTGTTTCGACTCCCGCGCAGCGGAGCGCGTCAGTTTTTGCGCCCGCGCCGACATTTCCGGACTGGTAATGATATGACTTTTGAAGACAACGAGCCAGTTCGAAGACAGTTCTGAAGATACATTTTTTAAAATTAAACAATTAATGAAAAGCATTCGCCATGCTTTTGCGCTACTTGCAATACACCAAGCCCGTGCGACATAATATACAAGTTTTTACAATCAATCCTTCCTCCTCTACTGCCACGTAATACCTACATATATTAACCCCACTTAACTATCCCCTACACCATACAAAACACTGACGCGTTTCGATCCCTCTACGGAATCATCCTCAGCAAAAATGTTTGATCAAACATTATTTGCTGGCCGTTCTGTGGGTCAATTAGAAAATTAGAAATAAAATCTATTCGAAGTTTACTTTTAACATCTTTAACACTACCGGGTGCCCCCCAGTTGGAAAACTGTTTTAAATATTGACCAAACGGTGAGTGTGAGCGAACCTTTACAAAGTGACGTGATCAGTGTTGTGTGCTGCCCTACTTTAGACTATAATAAAAATGACGATAAAAATGAGGGTAGTTGTGCGCCGATGTCAGCTGCGCCGAGTAGCCGCGCGAGCAGAGCGTTGGCGCGCAGTGTTCGTTTCGCTGCCGCCGGGGCGAGCGCTCCTTGATGAAGGGCTTCGAAATAGTCCGAAACAATTGTCGGAGCAATTCTTCGGCTTTTATACGTGAGTTATCCGTTATGTAATTATCTTTAACACTATATTAATTTCTGAATAAAAACATGATATTATAATATTTTGATACTTTTAATTACACAAATTATAGACGCCATAAGGGAACGCAGAGTTGTCAGCTTCCTAGAAAAGCTGCCAGCTATCATTGGGTCCATGCCGCAGGATAGCTAGCTCTGTTAATCATTATATTTTTCATTTAATAGTTTTTTTAGTAAGATTCGAACTGTGGTCACTTGAGAGAAAGCACTGTTATTCTACACCTTATACCACTAGGCCAAACGCACATACGTTAAAGCGACGAAATTAACGTACACTTCAAAAATCTCCCGACTCTAGCTTCACTCGTATTTCAAAATAAGCTCTTAGAGGTTCCTGAGGGTACGTAAACTCTCCCTCCGTCTTACGCCTGACGCGAGTTTAACATTTTTTACCCATCCCAAAAAGTGCCTAACTCCGTTAAAGAAGTTCTCACTTCAAAAATATAAAATTACAACTTTATCTCCAGACGTATCCCAGGAATGATAGCGCGTTAACTCAAACGCAACAACGGACCGTCCAAAACAGCTTGGCCCCCGAGACGTTGTAAATTGGCCCATCTCTCTTTGTAATACGACGCATGACAGGGACCACAGTAAACCGAACATGTTTGACTGACAGATCTGATAAACTTTTCCTTTTTTTTAAGCTTTTCCTACACAGCGCTGGTAACAGTAAAAAAAACCGGCCAAGTGCGAGTCGGACTCGCGCACCGAGGGTTCCGTGCCATTATCTATAAATATCTAAAAACCAGTGTAAGCAGAACCCTGCTCTAAAGTAAAATGTACGCATTGTGTGGTCACTTTATATTGGTCACTGATATATACAGACAATACATGTTTACGGTTTTCGCAATTATTCCTTAACTAGCTGTTGCCAGCGACTTCGTCTGCAAAGAATTCGTTTATCGCTATTCCGCAGGAACTACGCAATTTTCCGGGATAAAAAGTAGCCTATGTGCTATTCCAGACTTTTCTCTATCTATGCGCCGAATTTCATCCAAATCCGTTGGGCCGTTCTGGCGTGATTGAGTAACAAACAAACATCCATCCATCCATCCATCCATACTTTCGCATTTATAATATTAGTTAGATTTATGCTATAAGACTTACCTTCATACCAAATTTCAAGTTTCTGCGTTCACGGGAAGTACCCTGTAGGTTTTGATTCCCTTGCGAGTTTTGAAAATTTGCGGAAGTTTGTGGCATAAACGGCTGTATCTTTTGATTGTGTTGGGTTAGAAGTTTGATTTTTACAGCTCCAAGGAACAAAAGACTTGAGTATTTGATATAAATTTCAGCTTGATACCTCTACGCGTTCCTGAGAAAAAGGGTCTTGACAGACGGACGGACGGACAACGAAGTGATCCTATAACGGTTCCGTTTCTTCCTTTTGAGGTACGGAACCCTAAAAATAAATATGTTTGAAAAGTGCAAAGTAATGAATTACCAGTTTGTGCATAGGGGTCCTTTATTCTTGGTAAAGTCGGTTCCGGGCTCAAACTACTTACAACTGGGGCCTTAGCATGACGTCTTGCGATTCAGCTTAGGTTCGCTCGCTCTCAGATTCATACTAAAAGCGACAGCTAAGACGGCAAAGCTCTTTTCCTAACCGCCAAAATAAGTTAGTAGACCTCAGTGGCGTGGCGTCAAGTATATCAGAAGGCAAGCCGAAGGGAACTTAACTAGCCTTTTCCTCTAATTCTGCACAATAAATTGCCCAACTGCCTTAAAATAGGCAAGCCGGTGGGAATTGAGTTCTATGGACGCCACGCCACTGGTAGACCTAGTCCCAAAGTAAGCGCTAGTAAGGCTTGTGTTATGGGTACTAGACAACGATATACTTATATAGAGAAATACATACTTACGAGTACATAGATAGAAACATCCATAACTCAGGAACAAATGTTCGTGCTTATGACACAAATAGCCCTTACCAGGATTCGAACCCAGGACGCTTGCTTCGCAGGCAGGGTCACTACCAACTAGGCCAACCGCGTCACTAATCCTAATGAGTCGCTTTAAGTCGTGGCTGTGTGGCCATAACGCCTTTGCCCTTTTTTACCATTATAAGCAGTAGTTCATCTTATCTCAGTTTATCTCGTCTCAGGAAGGCTAGCAGTCAAGGACGCGCGAGGTGTCTCTCATTGTATGGTAATACAGCGTGTCATGGCTACAGTGACTATAAAGTGAGGTTTTGTGAGACTCTGTGAGACTTTTTGAGATGTCAAGTTTGGGTGAACGAGCCTGAGACTCTAATGTAAGTTTTCACACTGAAAAACCTAAACGCGTTCACGTTAAACGTCGTAATTACTATGGCAAAGTTGGCAGCGCCACTTGCGGATTGAAACGTCAAGGGGCCTTACCATGACGTTAATGCGATTCAGTTTAGGTTCGCTCGCTGTTAGACTCATAAAGTGACAGCTAAGACTTGAACTTAGTCGGAAATGGGACGTCATGGTTGTTTTATTTTTTTGCATAGAGAGTTTTCAGGATTGCTACGAATATATTGTGTACAATCATTTAAATGTTTTTTTTTTTATGTTAATAGGAAGGCAAACGAGCAAGTGGGTACAAGTTACCTTAGGCTATGTCTTCCCCGTAAGGGGTAGAGACGTATTGTATGTATGTAATGTATGTATGTATTATTTTAATTTGCTGTTTTTATTTATGTTAAATGTGTTTGAGTTGCTTAAGTTTCTTGAATGGCATTTTTGTAGTACAATTTTTATTTCATTTTTCTCACTTTTCCAAATCTGTACTTTGAAAATGTCACGTACGAAGGACAAAATATTCCGTTACTAAGCAAACTGTTTTTTTGTCACATTACTCTGTTAATATTATATTCTAAATTGCACCACCTGCTCAGATCTGTTCTTTTCTCCAGTCCGTTATGGTTGCCTGGTAGAGATCGCTCTTTAGCGATAAGGCCGCCTATTGTTACCTTATTACTTCTGTATACCTTTTTTTCTGTTGTGATTGCTATAATGTGGTGTTCAATAAAGAGTTATTGTATTGTTGTGTGAGTTGTTGTGTTATTGTATTGGTATTGTATTGTAAAAAAAATTTTAACGCTTCTATTATTTATCTCACAGTTTTACCCAAATAAATGTAATCAGGACTCGTCCTGAATCGTGCTAGAATCATGGTCACCCGCCGTTTCGCTGCGTGGTTTAGTAGGGAGGAAAGCTTGTAAAATCATCATGCTAAGGGAAATGCAATCTTGTACTTAGACATGTACACATTTTTTATGCCACGTCGGTGGCACACAGGCACGCGGGCGTTCATGAGAAGCAATTAGGACAGGGGAAAAATCTTAAAATTTACTATTTAACGCCGTGTACTTTATGTCTTGTTACTTTAAGCTCTTCTACCACATATGGGATAAATACGTGTTTTGTGTATGTATTATGTATGTTGTATAACATTCTATGTTATGGAACGGAACAAGTGTTTTGTCTACTGTGTGGAAAATGAGCAAGTGGGTCACCTGATGGTAAGAAAGCGCCACAAATGAACAGCACAGCAGCGCAAGTACTGCTGCTTGGGGGCAGGATTAGCGAGTAAGGACGGGCCTTGCTTAAAATCCTATCTATGTTGCTTTATGATGATTTTTGCGGTGGAAGGTTGTGCATATATGTGTCGCACAGTCGTAGCTTTATACGTGAGGTGGATCAGAAGTTAATTGGTTGTAGTACAGTAATTAATGGTCTTCCTCTATCACAATATACACGACGAAGTCAACTAACTTTGACATATATTGTATATGTATGTTCCGGCCAATACACCGTTGTGGCATCGTTAACTTTATATATCTTAATTAGCTATAGCTTTTAATATATATTAATGAAAGGCCGATGCAAATATGAATGTGGCCGATGAGTCATACAAACAGGTCCGCCAGGATGCTAGTCTAGTTTTATAACTATGTTCCACTTGTTACTAGCAACATATATAGTATACCTACATTATATCCTACTAAAATTATAAATGCGAAAGTTTGTGACGATATGAGTGTCTATGTTTGTTCCTTCTTCACGCTGAAACGACTGGACGGTTTGGAATGAAATTTGGAAAGTATGGTAAGGCCTGATACCTACTCTTCTAACTGCTGAACCGATTTTTACCAAACATTGTTAAGAACCGCCGCAAACTGACTTTGGAATAAAAAACTGCATCGAAATCGGTCCATCCGCTTAAGAGCAACGACACCAGACACACACACAAAGACATTGAACAGGGGTGCGAGTCGGGTTACCTCCACGTGCGATCAAGAGCTGTGGTTCGTTTTTGGATCCGTCCGGCCGAAGATCAGTGCTTGATCCGGTGCACCCTGGGCAACGTTGACCGTTGGCTAAGAGCCCGACGGGGGGGAGGGGGATCTTTTGACCGTGTTACCGTACAACGTTGCCGACATTTTGTCACAAGATTTTTTGAATACATATTTTTACTTTCACATTGGCGAAGTTGTCACTACGGACGCCACAAATAAGAAGACGAAGAAGACATTGAACATAGACATTCATGACATGTTATTGATTATTAGTTTTATTACTATTTTTTCTTTAATTTAATTGTAATATAATGTATAGATGACATGACATACTAAACTAACATAAGCATAAATTTCGATTTACTAACAAACTATGGACCATCAATGTTGTCTGAAATAAACGATTTTTTTTTTTTTTTTTGGACAGGGTGCGTTGGAAATCTGAGGGAGAGGCCTTTGCCCAGCAGTTGGACAACATTACAGGCTTATAAAAAAAAAAATATTTATATTGGGGGTTAAATGTTTTAGCTGAGAACCAAAAGGAGTGTATCCGACAAACCATCAATACAGCAATAACGCTTTTAATAACATAACTTTACTGGTTCTTTAATGGTTCGGCGATCAGTCACAGTATGATCCAGTGAGTGATCTATAGAGCAACCGCTTTAATGAGTCCTCGCCCGCTCGGGGTGGGACGACCGCGGGGGCCGAGGGGTGCGGGCGGCAGGCGCACCCGCCCGCACCGCTCTCGGTCCCCTTTGTCGTCCTACCCCGCGCCCCTGTGCCACGCGGTCGAGGACTCATTTAACCGATCGCTCTATACGTCCCTACGAACGATCAATAGCTTTAATTGTTCCACTATGGACCGCTGTTGAATCGACATTGCCAAACTTCATAATCACTATGACAACGTCCCATGTAGGTATGCTCACCAGTTAAAGTTGTTGACCTTACCACGTTCAGGCCGGAAAGTAGGGTACCTAAGCTATTCCGTCACTTTAGGGAAGCGAAAACTTAAAGGGATATAGTTGTGGATTTGTTTTGTTTTTTGCTAATTATTTGTTTTATGCGGGTTTGCTTTTCATAAATAAAAAAATGTTTGTTTAAATAAATGTTTTGATTGATTGATTGATAAATAAATAAGCAGTACCTTCTGCTGCGTATAGTTTTTTTTTAATGTGTATAGGAAGGCAAACGAGCAAGTGGGTCACCTGATGGTAAGCGATCACCACTGCCCATAGACACCCGCAACCCCGGAGGGATTACAGATGCGTTGCCAACCTAGAGGACTTAGATGAAATGCCTCTTGTGCCCGTAATTTCCCCGGCTGTCTTACTCTCCACACCGGAACACAGCAGTGCAAGCACTGCTGCTTAACGGCAGGATTAGCGAGTAAGATGGTGGTAGCGATCCGGACGGACCTTGCACAAGGCCCTACCACCCGCAAATAAATAAATGTTTGTTTAAATAAATGTTTTGATTGATTGATTGATTGATTGATAAATAAGCAGTACCTTCTGCTGCGTATAGAATTTGCGGACAATAAATTAAAAAAACGTTTTTTATATCAAAATAATTACAGTATGCTTCATGTAAGTTTCTGGTCACAATAATACGCCTCATACGAGTTTGCGTTAAAAAGTCAAATACTGACACCAGGGGCCTTACCATGACGTCCTAATTCCGACTCAGTTCAAGTTTTAGCTGTCACTTTTAGTATGAATCTGACAGCGAGCGAACCTAAACTGCATCGCATTAAGACGTCATGGTAAGGCCCCAGTTGACGTTTCAATCCGCAAGTGGCGCTGTAATTTTTTCTATAGTAATTTCGTTCACGTGAACGCGTTTAGGAAGTTTTTTAGTGTGAAAACTTACATTAGAATCAATCTCGTTTCACCCAAGGGCCAATATTCAAGCGTTTCGACCGCGCGGTTCATGCGTCGTTGTCGTCCCACAATTATTATCCTAACAGAAGGACAAGCCGCAACAACTTTGGACAAGCTAAATGCAGCATCGATACTGTGCTTCGTTGTCACAAAAAGTTACGTCTCAGCATCATCTCCTTTAATGGTATATGCTGAGACGATAATGACGAAAAAAAACGCCAAAAAAACGCTAAATATTCGCCCTCTCATGCCCTGCTAGGCAAATGCAAATTCTAAACGTTGTATGTAGATATCTTACTGGATCTTTACTGTGGTTCAGTGACGGACTGGTATTATTTCCTGTGTCGCCTAGATTTACGATAGCGAAGGCATAGTTAATGGCTAATGATTTTCTCTAGATCCTATCTTGAATGTGTGAAACTGGCTAACTACCACGTTTGTCTATTTACCAGCTACTTATTTTTATGCGACGAGCATGTATGAAGAGATTGATGAATGTGGATGAAGTGAAAGAGGTATGTCAGAATCGAAGCAAGTGGAACAAAGTAGTCTCTGCCTACCCCTATGGGAAAGAGGCGTGTTTGTATGTATGTATGTATGCATATTTTTATGCCACGTCGGCACGCGAAAAAACAAACCAAAATACTCCAAGAATTTTTAATTGTAACTTGCTGTCATTATTTTTTTTTTTCATATTTTTCAAAAATTGTTTCCCTTAAATGAACGAAGTATCGCAGTACAAAACTGTTACTTATATCGTTAACGTACCTAATTATTTTATGACATATTTAGTACCGAGTAATTAAAAGTTTGTGAGTTTAACAAAGTTTCGAACTAACGTAAAAGCTATTTAAAACTAGTAATTAAAATTAAAGTTGAACCAGGAATCGGTGGAAGAAGTTACTTAGTAATTAAGTGTTTTGAAGTTTTTTTTTTTCATTTTGCCATCGATGAGAAGGCTAAGGTATCTTAAAAATTGTTCCGGAATAATAAAGCAGGTTAATTAGTTTGAGTAAATGTTTTTAAAATTTCTGATTATGTGTAGATTTATTAGTGGAAACTTTACTGGCTTATGTTTCACCCTTATGTGTTAATAATTAATGTATTATTGTAGGCTGTTTGCTTTCCCAATAAATAAAAAAAAAAAAAAAAAAAAAACCTAGTTTTTTTTTCTTTTTTTTGACAAATGTTTCCATACATTCATCGATGTTCAAAGTAAACCGCGTCGCGGGCGGGACTGAATTTGAAAAATATGAAAATGGAAAATCTTTGTAGAGGCGTTCAGTCGAATTACCCCACCTGCTGTAATATTCCGGAAAAATTCAGTAGGTAGGTACTCAGTATTTCCACAAAATAGGTACGTAAGTCACAACAAACAGAATTTTTAAAGTTGCCGCGCGATTCTCTATTCTATCTCTATTCCTAATTCGAAGTTCGTATCGTGCATAAATTAAAAAAAAAACACCGGGTAGCACTCGGGGAGTGCCGGCAGAAGTAAAAAAACACGAGACTTGAACTGCGGTTATTCCACACCTTATACCACCTTGGCCTATATAGGCCTACGCACATACGTTAAAGCGACGAAATTGTCGTACACTTCAAAAATCGAACGCGACTCTAGCTTCATTCGTATTTCAAAATAAGCTCTTAGAGGATCTGATATCCTGGTACTTAAACTCGCCCTCCGTCTTACGTCTGACGCGAGTTTAACATTTTTTACCCATCCCAAAAAGCGCTCAGCGGCACTAAAGAAGTTTTCACTCCAAAAAAACGAAACAATAGACGGTGCATCTTGCCAGTATTTGCGAGAACATATATATTTATCACAGAGATCCAGCTGTAATATAGTTATGTAATAACTGTTGCCACCTGCCGCGGCTCATTATTATTTTAGTACTCAACTGGTTCAGGGACCGGTGGGAATGAGTCTTTTAAAAAAATAACTTTTTTATACGTTAAGGAAAGCAAACGAGCAAGCGGGCCAGCTTATGGTATAGAATCACCGCCCGTAAACACCCGCTACACGGACTGCAGACGCGTTGCCAGCCTATAGGGCTAAAATTGAATAATTGCCTTGTGCCAGCAGCAGCGCAAGCTCTGCTGCTTGGCGGAAACTGCAGCCCGAACTGAAGTACCTACAGAAAACGTCCGCAGTTTCCAGTTTCAAATCTAAACCGATTTTGATTTATTTTTCAGGCTTTATATTATATAAGAAAGATTTTACGAACGTCTGAAATCTGCATTGAAATTCGAAAATTTTCATGACAATCGAACGTTTTTAGTTTTTTAAATAAACAAAATTGCAAAAAAAAGGTGTCTGTGTTATTTTAATGAACAAAAACGTACATTGTAGCGTTCTCATCAAATTAAATTGAAATAGAACTATTTTAATTATTAGCCATCAAGTTTCTTTTCTTATTGGAAGCAATCATAAAAAAACAAACAATTATAAAGCTAAGTAATTTCGCAAAAAAAGCCATCACATTTCATACTTTAAGTTATAAACTATTTATTTTTAATGATAAAACCCGTAACAAAATTATACGAATTAAAAACCAATAAAACGTCAACCCTAACTTATGTCACTCACACACGTGCATTCCCCCGCGTCCGTACACGCTGTACGTGTGTGCATATTGACATTTCAGGAAACGCGATTGGTGCAAAAAACGGCGGCCGGTATCAGGGGTGTGCAAACATTTTTAAATGATACGTTTAAAGTTCAATCGATTGAGAGAAGTCTATATTTACTGGAATTGGAGCAACGGTTTCTTGATTAGGGTTAATTGTTTACAATTGGTCACTATTTTTCAATTTGTCAACTGTTTCAAGCAATAGTTAAAGCTAGAAGAGTTTAATTGACTTATTGACTACGACATTCCAAGTTTTTACAAATTCCTTTGAAATAGAGTCAATATAAATAGCTTATTATCGAGGAGGTACATAATGTACCGTACATTGCTTTAGGAACAAAGTAAAATGAATGTACCAGTTGCTTTTCTTCCAAGTCGAATTTAATGTGGAGTTTATTGTCATTTCGGATCTTTTTAACCGACTTCAAGAAAAGGAGGTCCTCAATTCGGTTGTATTTTTTTATGTTTGTTATTCCAATCGCAGTTTGATTAGTTATTAAAATTCGTATAATTATCCGTATTTTGTGACTGACATTACTTTTAATTTATTTTCGTTAACTTTTACGATGTTTTGTTATTTTGATATGAAACATGTTTTTTTTAAATGCATACCTTTAAGTAAGTACTTACTTAGATAAGTTTTTGAATAGCTGCGTCAAATAAAAATAATAAATAAGTTTGGACTTGCCGGACTTTAAAATTAAATGTTTTTCTTGTCCAGTCACTGTCATTATTCTAAAAACTTAGGTCATATTGAGGCCACGCTGAGGTCATTTTTAAGTAAGGTTAGATAGGCTATACTTATGTCATTACAGTAAACACGTAACGTCAGAAGCCGCATTTATTTTAATCTTTTATTAGAATGCAGAAATAATTTGTTAGATAAAAAATATTTTAAAATACTCTAAATACTGGGCACAGGCCTCCTCTCAGTAAGTTTTTTTTTTTGAATAGACGATGGTGCAGGCTATGGCAAGTATATCAAACAGCCTGACCTCACCGGCGGCCTTTCAAAGGCACAGAACAAAACCCAGGAGCTAACGGAAGCCCATTTTTTAAGCCCATCTCGTCCAAAGACAATTGTTCAAAAACCACAGAGTCATGACATCTGACGAGCGTCCATTGGTTGACGGCCCGCGTTTGACAGCCAATCAGAGATGTGATTTCAAAATTCGAAAGTCATGTTCTTTATTTGAAACGGTGACGGTGCGTTTGTTATCGACAGTCGTTCAAAAGGACGTATGTGCTTTAGTAAAGAAGTGACATAGGTCGTCTTGAAATCGCGTAGGCTATTGGTCTGATGTGTACATAGGCGTTTTTTTCTTTTTTCGTACGTAGCCAAGATATTGTTACTGGCAACCGTTTTATCTATTTATAGGTTCTATTGAAGGATAATTTTCAGGGTTGCCGCAAAAAAATATCACCTTTGCCTTTGTGCATTTGTGTTGTTCCGTATTCATCTTTTTCATGTGTTTTACGTATAATAAAGAGTTATACATACATACATACATACCTACCCTATTCTTAAAACTAGTTAGAATGTTAATGTTAATGATTTATTATTTTTAAAAGTGTTGATAGTGAGCGAGTAAACAGAATATTATTGGGATTCATAAACGTTCTATAAGCTTCTGCTAACTTAGAAATCGTTTGTCTTTATCTACTAAACTAATGTCAAAGTGACAGATAAGGACAAACGATTGTTAAATTAGCTTAGCAGAAACCTACTGAGCGTTTATGAATAAGGGGTATATCTTTAGGTACACGTCCCGGATTCAGTCAAAAGTGACACATTCGAAATCCTAAGCATCAACTTAAGCACCGACCGCTAAAACGTAACAATCTATTTTGTACTAAAAGTCGGATCTTATCCCTTGAGATATAATAAAGCACTATTAATCTTCAAAGGCGCTCCATTTTTTTTAAAGAATGATTTATTCACGAGCTTCTGTGTGGCGTTGATCCAGTGATGACAAATGCTATAGAAATCCATCATTACTGATTTGCCACGGCTAAAACTAACAGCAGTATGTTATTATGTTATGCGACTTCTAGTCATATATAATCGTTTTATATAGCGCAGCCATGAACTTTGTACTTTAAAGGCCTTAAAAGTACCTTTTGTAAGCTGTGATTTTTTTATATTAGGTATATTTAATTAAATTTTTGAACTTCTAGCTTCCTTTCTAAGTTTGTTAATTTAAAATTTTAACATACGAGTAGGTACTTTAAACAATAAATTTATGTCTATCGTGGTAAAAATACTAAATCAGATTTCTTTAATTGCACAACCCTAGTCATTTACGACGCAAAATACAAGTTCCAAATTCAATAATATACGACTACCGAATTTGAAACGTTCCAATTCTAATAAATGAAATATTCAAATAAAATTTGTTGCAAAATAGCAACTGGCCAGTACGCAAAGGCAACGATTTAAATTTAAACAACAGAAATCGAGTGCAAGAATTTCAGATTCGTAACGTTCCAGATTTGAAGTTGCGTTTTTAATTCCAACCTGCACCAAAACAGCTACCGGCCAGTATCGATTATAAACACAATACTTGTACAGACGTGGAGTACATTTGTTCGTCACACTCGCTCGAATTAAAGCGAACATCCATCATAATTTAGTGGCTTTAGTGGCGGCAATCACAAATGAGTTTTTTTATAACACTTCAGCATTCGATCGTGGCCTTTTTGAGTTAACGTCTATGATTTATTGGAGTGAATGCTGGCTGGACGCAACTGGACTTGGTTTTTAAATATAGAACAAATTAAAAAAGCTACTGTTTTGTAAAGTCAGTGTGTAGGTCGGTTATGTTTTAACACTTATTCACTAAATAATATTGTGTAATATAAACGTAGATTTGAATAGAGAGAGAGTAAAAAATTGTAACCAACCTAAGTTAGAGTTTCGTAAGATAACCATTATAGTCTTAAAAAGGTCGCATTTTCCATAAAGCGACAGCAAACATCCAAAACATCAAATCCCGTAAAGAACGTTTCGTAACAAAATGACGTTGATAGACAAAAAACACTAAAAACTTGTTTTAAGTTTCTTTAATTACTAAACGAAGAGGCGTATCCGATGTTTTAAGGAATTTGTGAGAATATTCGACACGCTCATCATCGATTCTATAATCGAATCGAGTGTTGCCTGTTGATAAATTGACACTGGCATTGCGAGTTGTCAAGGGTGTTGTTTTAAAAAAAACTCCGAACATTACTACAATAAATGAGTATGACAAATTGATAAAATAATATATAATGATCTTGGGATCAATAAATTAAATAATCAATACCGATATTTCATGTCTCTAGGGTTATTTGACACTAGTAACATACCTACAAAAAGTATCAAATGCATGAAATGAGTAATTAATAAGCTATGCAATAAGTTAATAAAATTAAATACCTAATGTAGGATGAGTACAAAAAATCAATTTAGCCTTCTTGTTGTACTTCTAGGTACCCACCTAACTTATAGAAAAGGTGCCTATAAAAACATAAGTATCTAAATAATAGGATAGGATTAGTACCAGTAACCAACCATCACTAATACTCTACAATTAACTATTTCAACTTGTCAAGTGGTGACAAAATTCATTATTAGCCATTTTATTTGGTGTTCTAATCAACTCGTAAACTTTATTTGCGGATTTAAAAACAATAGAGCACAATTACTTCATTTGCTCATTACCTTCGTTCTTAATTACATACAAGTAAAAGCATTTAAAAGCAATAATCACAGTCACTCAATGTGAAGATATTATCTTAAATCCACCAGTGTTGCCGGCCGCAAAAAATCGAGCCCGATCGATGCATTGTTCCAATCGATACAATATAGAACATACCATAAGCAGCACCTTAATACAAATGCTCTATTATTTTACAATCTGTGGCAAAAAATACCAATAGACGTAGTTATTATTGCGCACAACGATTCCTTATGACGCTTGAATTAGAGTTTCGTTTTGATTGACGTAATGGATGCGTTTAGTTGCTAGTCCGGATTAGATTGTCTGTTTTTTAGAAAGAGACCGGAATAGTCGATTCCGCCTTTTTTGTTGTTTGATGAGAATCGAATCAAAGAGTATTGCGGTAGGGCTGGAGTTAGTTATCGATGATTTTAATTAGGTATAATGTTACGTCAAATTGATTTGTGGTAATTAAACTTTTTAAGTAATTTCAAAATTCATAAGTAAGCATTGAAAGAAGTATGTAGGTAAGTTATCAAAACATCAAGTTATCAAGGACAAGGGAAGAACTAAGAGTTTATTTAGGGTTTATTTTTAAACAATCATGTTTAGCGTAACTAATATTGTAACAAAAGTATTAGTGTAAAACCATAAGGCATAAAAACATAATGAATTCAGACAGAAAATATAACTTGGTAATAATTGACATGTATCATTATTATAATCTCCCCATTATATCCCAACTAACAAATCATTTTATCAATACGGCGTACAAATCATCGACCGATCCACCCTCATCGCAATTTATCGACGAACTATCGACAAGTATCGATAAAATGTCGACAAAACTCCACCCCTACGTCGCGGGCGCATCAAAGTGTAGTACAGACAATAACTGAGAAATATTAAATTATAATAAAATTAACTTGCTCTTGCTTTTTATACCGTTATTATATTGACGTAGCCCTTGGAATTACCAGAAGGGTAAGAAATGTAATATATTCAGAAAAAAATAAATAAACTGGATTGAGACAGTCAATTTCGCTTGTTACTTGCAAAGTTACTGGCTACAGTAGTTAATAATTAACGACATCATAAAACTGTTGTTTTTTCTCGCGTATGTGTCGTTTATGGCGTCAATACTTGAAAAGACAATATAAATAAAACTTTAAAGAAAATTACGAGGTCTCTCAGATTAATTCCGGAATATGTCTGCAGTAATTTTATTGAACACTTTCGTATATTACTTCGTGTCGTTTCGTACTTTTCGTATGGCGTCCGCGGACCGGGAGACGAGCTGTCGGTAGGCCTCCAACAAGATGAAGCGACGACTGTAGGCTTATTGTCTAACTCTCTCGCAATCGCCATCGTCTTCATTTTGACAGTTCTTGTATGAATGTGACAGCTAGCTCATTCCGATGCCAATTGTCAGCCCATACATGAACTGTCAAAATGAAGACGATGGCGATTGCGAGCGAGTTAGACAATAAGTCTACCGAACAGGATCGCGGGATCGCGGTGGATGCGGAAGGCACAGGACCGGTCCGAGTGGAGAGCCTTGGGGGAGGCCTATGTCCAGCAGTGAACGTCTTTCGGCTGACATGATGATAATGGTGATTCGTATAAATTTTTCATCGTCGTTTTGAATTCAAAATTAAGTCACCCCTTTGCCATTTTGAACATCGATAAAAATGTTACAACACTATGAAACATTAGGCAAGCACAATTAAAAAATCCTGTAAAAAATTACAGAGGTGCTCAGTAAAAACAACCCAACCAACTGAAATATTCGGGAATAATTCTGAGACAAATCACTACATCGCTTTCTCTGTCCCTATGTCCCTATGTCCCTATGTCCCTATGTATGCTTAAATCTTTAAAACTACGCAACGGATTTTGATGCGGTTTTTTTTAATAGATAGAGTGAATCAAGAGGAAGGTTTATATGTATAATACATGCATAATATACCATGCGAAGCCGGAGCGGGTCGCTATTGTATTCTAAAAGTCAGTATCGATATGCATAACACCGCGATTGTAACTATACAGATAAATTATAGTACACTTTCTTAACAGTACAGCGTAATCACACTGCTACCAACTACGCCGTGTTCAATTAAATTAACTATAATAACTTTTTTCCAAGCCCCTCTACCGACCTTCCGCGCTCTACCATCCCATCATTTGATAACGATTATTCATTCTCAACGGAGACACATGACGAATCAATCGACGCGAATCGAATCGAGTCGTATGTGGCTGGCCGGTTAGAAAAACTGTTGGGAAAAAGGCGGGAGTTCTAACGTTTGACGTTTCGTGATAGGATTTAAATTTGGAAGGATGTCGGTTCAAATCTAGTCTATGAGTAGAAATTAAACGGAAGCGCCTCTTTACGGTGTTGCGTTTTACTCTTTATTTTAGGACTTTATGTAGCTGGTTGGTTAGTTTTTGCTGATAAAATGAAAAAAAAAAAGATATTGTTTTGATAGCTATTATTAAAGCGAAACATGTAAAATCTTGTGCTAACAAACAGCTTTGTAAATAATTCATAATTCTTTATTCACATAAAATAATGTACAAAAAAAGCTAAAATTTTATATTCCCAATCCCTCCGTAAAGACTTGTTTAAAAAAAATCAACGGCACTTCAAATGACTATTTCAAACCGCTATCTGTGACAGAATTGAAAAAAGAACAAGTTTAATTGCACGTTGCTGTGTCAGTACAGATAAGTAAAACTTAAGGAGTTATGAGACGTATTGTTGTAAAATAAAGGTTTCTTTGCCTTTGTGAGGTAGTTGGTTTAAAAAATTGGAGCGGTCGTTTAATTACTAGGTGTGTGACATAATTACTGGTGTATAAAAGTGTATGGCTTTTTGGGGGAGGCTTAAGAATTTAAAAATGTAATGCTTTAAAATAATAGAAAGTGGCCAGCCGTGTTATTATTTTTTAATTTGTTTATTAGAAGCGGAATAGAAAAAAGTCGTGTCGAGTTCTTACCGGCCAGCATTTTATGAAGGCTTTAAAAAAAACGTTCATGTTGCAGTTGTCATGATATTTATTTTGACAATGGTCTCTAAATGTCTCTAAATGTATTCTATGAGTCTTTTTATGCTTATTTATTTAGGTATCTATTAAGTTTCTATTGTTCTTTTTGTTAAAGCATTCCGCCGAAACCACGCGCAGTTTAAACATAATAATTATGACCTCACGGCTCAATGAGATATAAAATAGAGACCAACAAATCTCTAGTCAAAAAATTTCATCTTTTCTAAGCATCGTTTTCTTCTAGCGATGACGCGATGTCTAAAAACCGAAGTCCGAAAGGTACAAAATTCCATCCCCGTTCACAAACTTCGATAGCGGGTAGACGTGAATTATCGCCGTAGTAGTTCACCTATTCGACGCTAGATGGCGCCACAGCTTTTAGCTAAACTCTTGGCCGTAGCAGTGTAACTATTCGACGCTAGATGGCTATTTTTAAAAATCAAACTTACCTGTGTCTGCGTGAGGCCTAAACTGGCCGCGAGCTCTGCGCGCTCAGGTAGCGCCAGGTACTGCGTCCTCTGGAACCGTCGGTTCAACTGTTGTAACTGCAAGCTGCTGTATATGGTGCGAGGTTTCCGCATCTTCTTGCCTTTGCCGTTGACCCGGAGGCCTGGGTCGTCGGAGAGGCCGCATTTTTCTGGAAAAAAAAGTTGAGATTAGCACGAAAAAAGCGACGGGTAGCACTCCGGGAGTGCCGGCAGAAGTGAAAACAGCAGCTTAGATTAGATTTTAATGTTGTAATATCCGTGACGCTCAAGACGCGTACCGTACTGGCCGCTTACAAAAAAAAAACGTACGTATTATCTATATCTAACAATGTGCTGATGCCTTAGTGCTTTTGCTCCACGACTCAACAAAAAAACGCTTCAAAAATCATTTACGTTGCGACTCTTGGCAACTACGAGGCTACGAACCTACAACCTTTGACATGTTTATCGCTATCCCGCGGGAACTGTGCAATTTTCCGGGATTAAAGTAGTCCATTTTTTAATCTACGCGAGCTATCTCCGTTCCAAATTTGAAACAACAAGCAAAAGTCGTTTCAGGATGAAGAGTGAACAAAAACATACACACTCGCTCTTATCCTAAAAAACTTTCGCATTTATAATATTACGATTACACAATTTTATTATCCGTTGATCCACCTGCTTGGTAATATGACAAGTTTTATTAGTAGTTGGCATAAAGGCCTCACAACCAAGCCACTCAAGAAAAAGAAAATCGCGTTCGAATTCCAAATGCAAAAACAAATGCACTCGCGTTCGCATTTCAAAATGTTAAATTGAGACCGTTTATTCCGGTGTGTGTTACGATGAGCGATATGCAAAACCGTTGCTGGCCGTATGTCAAAACGGTGCAGAAAACCGCCTTACGAAAGCACTTGTACTAACTCGTATTGTAGAGTCGTAGAGTTCATTTTTGTTTGGTCTGTGGAGCCAGTTTCCTTGGTTCTGTGTACGCAGATAAATGCCTGCCATGATATTTATTAGTGTGTTTTTTTTAATCTTTAGTGATCTTAGGAGTTTTTATCTGTTTTAGCAGGTTTGTCTATGCCATTGCTCCTGGTTGTATGAAAGTGGTGGAAATTTTACAATGACGTTTACAATTTGTGACTCTTTTGACTCTAGTTCTTTATAAAAGGCCGGGCAAGTGCGAGTCAGTCCTCTATTCATTTTGTTATATCAGCTCTACTTATACTACTATTACTATACTACTACTACTAATTTTTAATTCTAAGTGTCCTATTCCATTACGGTACAGGTAAAAAAACAGTTTCTGTAACAGACAGATAGAATAGGTAGACAAATAGATGGCAAAGCCTTAGTATAATAAGCGAAGTCCCGTTAGAATCCTTTGGCTACGCGGAAACGCAATATTTTAAATAAAATCGAATTTTGTCACCAGCCAGCCTCCAGGCAGGCCACTAACAATACTCGCTTCCAAATTTAAAAATTTCACGAAAATTAAAAACTTTAAAACCCGAACGCGTTCGAAAACGGTTACCGATCCCACTCGGGGCGATGCGATGGCAGATACCCGATAATTACAAGTTACCGACTATTATCAAGTAGCGAGTGCCTTTCATATATTTTACAAAATGGATGGCCTTCAGAACGCATCGTACGTTGAATATTTATATTGTGGATTTATTGCGGGCAAGATTTAGTGCTGGCCAAATGTGGAGGTTAGAAAAAGTTAGTGGTGCGATGTTTTGAAGTTTGAATATGGAATGGGAGCCATAGACTATACTGTTTTTTGCTGGCAGTTTGGAATTTTAACTTTTGATGCTGGCCAGAAATATTGTAGCGTGATGGCTTTGTTTTAAATTTGAAAGAGATAAGTTAGAAAATTTAAATTTCTTAAGCCAAGATAATAAAAAACCTACCTTTAAACAGGTATACTTAGTAATACTATACCTGTCTTTGACAAGTACCATAGCTACACAAAACATAAACGACAATTGTGACATTGTAGCTTCCCATGGCTCCCATCATACAAATTAAATACATACACACATACATACATTCAGTTGTCGGCATGGACAGACGGACGGACGAAACAATGGCGTATGCCGTGAGGCGGGCACACCCCTGTAGTGATGTGGTCGTGTCGCACAGTGATGGGACGTGTCGATAGTTAAGTATCGATATCGATAAAAAATATATTAAGTTATGTAAAACTAAAAATGCGACATTATTTGATATGAACTACAAAATATCACGTTGTCGAAAGGGTTTAAAATGTATTTAATTATTGACATATTTTATGTCAGTACTGCATTTGAATCGATTGAAAATACTTTTTATATTTAAATAATAAACAATTTATCGTTTATTCTATTTCATTTCATTGTTTAATAGGTAAGTACTTAGAGAGTGAATGAGACAATATATACACCGTTCTCTTTCTGCAATAAACACATTCATAAAACTATGAGCTATTTGAAATTCACAAGATCATTAAAATACTATAAATAATTAAAAAGCAATTATATTCAGAGTACAGTCGTTTAATATTCAGTGTTAATTAGCTTATATTACCTATAAAAATTGGTTAATCATTATTAAATCATTAATCTTACTTATTAAATCTTATCTTACTAATATTATAAATGCGAAAGTTTGTGAGGATGTATGTGAGTGTGTATGTTTGTTCCTTCTTCACGCTGAAACGACAGGTTTTGGATCAAGTTTAAAATGGAGCTGATACCCTAGATTAAAACATAGGCTACTTTTTATTCCGGAAAATTGCATAGAGCGGGATAGCGATAAACATGTCAATTGCTAAAGTCGCGAGCACAAGTATAGGATAAAACAATATTAATGCCTCAGGCCGAGCTATAAGTTACAATTTTACTAGTTTAAATTGGCAACACTGGCTAAATCCCGACCACTGATTGGTCGATTGGCCCGGTGTTGCTAGTTTAGACTGAATTCTGAATGTTAAAAGATTTTTCTGTCACAAAATACGTCTCGACTGCGATTGCGTTAAAATGTCAAATACCATAGAAATTAGTTGCAGTTTCAATCCGCTAGGGGCGCTGCCAACTTTCCATAGTAATCGAGACTACGTGAACGCTTTCGTTACGTGCTTTTGTGTAAAAACTTATACTAGAGGTTCTGGGGGTTCTCTATCGTTTGCCATAATGATCATTTATTTTGCCATAACTCTTTTTCTCTTTAACTGTTAATTGTTCAGGATTGTCATAAAACAAACCTAACCTAATATAGAGTTCTAGAGGATTGCCATTTCAATGCTCCTGAAAAAATTAAGGTTTCAGAGAAAAAAAGAGTTATGGCAAATGATCATTATGGAAAACATTACATTATGGCTTATTTTCGGGCTCCGGGTTCTGGGGTCCGATTCTCAACAAGAATCTTCCTCTGAAGTAACGCTGCTAGGGTTGACAGGATTCCGTTTCCGCTTCCTCATGATGAGGAAGTTCCGCAATTTCTTAAATCCTTCTACCGCTTCCACATAAATGAAATCAAAAAAATCCTCTTCCTCTTAAATTTACAAGAATATTAAAGGAATTTCCATTTCACCGCGTATCGCGTATTTACTCGCGCGCTCATTTTATCATTTAAATAAACCCAGTGGTGAATTTTGATTATTAAAATGAACTTTATGTGCATATTTATGTTACCTATCATTTAATAAATAAACAACTACTGCGTTTTTTGATGTATTTGATTTTTTAATTTTCTACTAGTAATTATGTTACTCTCACACAATCCTATCACTCTTTCTCTTCCTCATCCGCATCCTTATCCGCATTTTCATCCTCATAAAAATCTCCACATCCACAAACTATGTGCTTAATACTTCCGCTTCCTCTTACTCATAACCACCCCTTGCACTCAGCAACTGACTTTACCCGTTCTCTCGTATTGACATAATTGAATTTCATATGCCATAAAAATCATTTGCCATAACTCCTCTTTGTTCAACTACTTATTCCTCAGGATCTTGCGGGTGGTTCCGGATGTGCATGGGTGGTGGTTGCTTAACTTCAGGTGACCCACTTGCTTGTTTGCCTTCAAACCTACTTACCATTTCAAACCTACCGAAAAATTTACGTTTTGAAAATGATCATTACGGAAAATATTACGATGTGTCATATAAGAATAAGAATAAGAGATATTTCTCTTTTCTTCTTCTTTATTCTTCTTTTCTTTTTTCTTTTTTTTTTGATATGAAATATCCTCCGTTTTAATTCATGGATACATTCATCGATTCGGTGGTAATCGCTTCGCTCCATCCATTTATTGCCTAAGTACTGAATCATCCACGAACCTGTGGCCAAAGCGAAGGCGATATCTCAGAAAAATGTCGTTTGAGCGCGGATATAAAAATCAGAGATGGAAATATAATATTTTTAAGTGGAGCCACTTTCTACGCCGGCCGTGTCCCGCCCACCGAAACGCCTACCGAAAACCGAATAAGAGCCGGCAAGCAAAAAACAATAAAATCTTTTTCCTTCAACAAAGGGCGTTTTTTAAAAAACCTCGAACAGCGCGGACGGGCGGCTGGAACGTTGACGTTTGATTTTAGTAAATCGAAATTCGAACACTTTCTCAAAAATGTCTACCTATGCGATAGATTGATTGACAACTTTGTACTGTGGTGTAGTGGTATTGATAGGGTCTTTAGGTATTTTTGAGTATTAAACTCTGAAAAGCAGTAAGGTAAGTGTCTAGAGAGTAAGACATCCGCAGAAAAATATATTGGCTCCAAAATACACATACATAATAAATATATTATGGGGATGGAAACCGGAAAATAAGCGAACAACCACCTTATTCATAAACGCTCTATATGCATGTGCTAACTTAGCAATCGTTTGTCCTTATCTGTGAAAGGTAAATGTCAAAGTGACAGATAAGGACAAACGATTGCTAAGTTAGCAGAAGCCTATTGAGCGTTTATGAATAAGAGGACACGTTTAGCGTAATTGCGGGCAAGGTGGGAAAGGGAGTCAAAATAGTGATGGGTTTCCACATATATTTGTTTGGAAGTAATAAAATAAATGAATATCTCACACAAAATCCTTCTCTCCCCTTAAACCTCTAAATATCATGGAGCATTATATAAATAAAAAGCACCACAACCAGTCATCCGTATATGATACAAATTGATGACACAGTACAAATACTCCTAATTCACTACAACAAAGGTTAGAGCAGTCTACCTTACTCTATGGCTGTATGGCATCAATGTCTTTGACGTACTTATTTTTTTTAAATTAATACTTCTTTTCGAACGCCCGTCTACACTGCCAGTAAGAAAGTAAAACCAGCCAGTTCTGTCGGTATAAAATAATAAAAAAAAATCCATAAAGAGGTGCGCATACCTTTAGCATGTATTAAAAGAGTATGGGAATCAAATTATTATTTTTAATTACATTAACCGCTAAAATTAAGCAGCTATGATATCATAACTTGTTTAGAAAAACAAAACTACTGTAATAAAATGATATTTTTATGGCGTATTAGCGGTTTATAGTAATTATCTACTAAAATAACCTAAACACTAACTTGTTAAAGGTAAATTGAAATCGATTCTTTGGTTGACGATGGTGACATATGGATATGGTACTTATTTTATGCATAATTAAAGACTGAAAAATGCAAAGGGCAAAGGTTATAAACACGAACGATACTCAACAGATTTGGATAAAATAGAAGATAGAAACTAAAGGCCATCAAATCGGCTAAGTATTTTCAGCGGTACCTAAGTAAATTTATTTTTGATTAGTAATCAATGATTACTGTTCAAGTACCTATATAAAAGAAACATAAAAATATAAAAGGTCAAGAGTACCCGAAACCGACGAGCAGGTATGAAGAGATTGATGAATGTCAAGATCGTAGCAAGTGGAACAAAGTAGTCTCTGCCTACCCCTGTGGGAAAGAGGCGTGACGGTATGTATGTATGTATTTATGTATAAAAATATAAGTTGTTTTATTTATTGCTCTAAAAAACTTGTAATGATTTATAACGAATTTATTTATATTAGATATTTAGTTAATGAATTAGGGAAATAGTAGAAATCTGATGTCATTTTCTGATGTTTTTTTTGTAAGAGAGTAGTGTTTGTTTTTTGTACCTAACTATCACATATGTAAGTAGTTAGATATTGGGAGTTCTGCCCCACTCCCTTGGGCTACGTCTCGCTCCGCTCGCCTTCGCGTCGTGGGGCAGAACTCCCAATATCTAAATGGGACAGAACTCCCAATGGCATAATTCTATAGCAGTGGGACAGAACTCCCAATGGCATAATTCTATAGCAGTGGGGCAGAACTCCCAATAGCATAATTCTATAGCAGTGGGACAGAACTCCCAATGGCATAATTCTATAGCAGTGGGACAGAACTCCCAATGGCATAATTCTATAGCAGTGGGGCAGAACTCCCAATAGCATAATTCTATAGCAGTGGGACAGAACTCCCAATGGCATAATTCTATAGCAGTGGGACAGAACTCCCAATGGCATAATTCTATAGCAGTGGGGCAGAACTCCCAATGGCATAATTCAGTAGCGTTGAATCCGGGTTGTATAGGCTTAGTTTACGACAGATCCTTAACGATACATGATTGTCTTCATAATAATTTGTCTTCCCTTATTACAATGCGAGACTTAATGATCTAAGTGCGCTCTGATTGGTCAACCGCACTCGATGAGCCAGAACCCCCACAAACACACTACTAAACATATTATTTACATTTTGTCTTTCAAGTTTGTTGCACGTGCTCATTGGTAACATGAAATTCATAAAACAACCTCAAAGATTGCAGTTGGATGTCGTTTGTGCTTCTCACAATAAGCGAGATTTTCGACATGGCTCACTTTTACCTAGCAATATTCGGTGTTTAATATGCGGCCCGTCTAACTGTGGAAAAACCAATTTAATTGTTGGTTTGCTGCTACATGAACAAGGTCTACGCTTTCAAAATGTATATGTATACTCTAAAACTCTATTCCAACCCATGTATAAATTTTTAGAGCAAGTTTTAAAGTTGGTGCCGTCAATATCATTTCAAAAATATACTGAAAATGATGAAGTGCTAAGTCCTCATAATGCAAACATTAATTCAATCATTATATTTGACGACGTTGCGTGTGAAAATCAAAATAATATACGCGATTATTTTGCAATGGGGAGACATAAGAATATAGATAGCTTTTACTTAAACCAAACGTATAGTAAAATACCTAAACAACTGATAAGAGACAATGCAAATTTAATAATTCTTTTTAAACAAGATGATGTGAATTTACGTCATGTTTATGATGAGCACGTAGGAAGCGATATGTCATGGTCTCAGTTTCGCGAAATGTGTTCCCAAGTATGGAACACACAATTTAATTACTTAGTTATAAGTAAAGATTGTAATAGAAATTCTGGATGTTATAGGAAAGGTTTTGATACGTTTATCGTGCCAGATTAAGTTTATACATAAAGCGAAGTATCTATATGTGACATTTATTACTTAAAATGAAACCGCCTAGACCAGACATGAATCGTAAAATAAGCGACGAGAAACTATTTAAACAAAAAGTGCTTCAATCTGCTGAAGCAGTCAGAAAAAAAGTTAAGCTTATTCGTGATGCCAAAACCAGTAATAATATAATGTTGGAAACAATGTTGAAACCAATCACAGATCCTCTAAATGTAATGGCCAAAAATAATAATGATAAAAACCCTAATATCATAAGTGATACAGATTTTGATAATGAAGGTTTCAAGTGGGATCAATCTATGAAACCATTAAAATATAGTTCTTTTGATGAAGAAAAGAGACGAAGTTTAGCTAATAAAACATTACTGAGAAATTCATCTGAATCTGAAAGTGAAGATGAAACAACTGCCGACAATACTACTCGAGTTAGTATACCACACGATAGTATTAACGGAAATGATTCTGATACATCAAATAATGTCTCATTCAGAACATCACATTCGTATGCTTCTCCTCGCGAAGATCCTGCATGGCAAAAGCAATATTCAAACATGAACATTCCTTTTGGTGTACGAATGGAGCGTGGTAAGCTAATGTTAGGATCTTATCCTATTTCTGTTAATGATAAAGAGCTAATAATAAGCGGAGAAACTCATTACCTAACAGAAGGCTTAAACGATTTGTTGTTTAAGAAAACACCCGATTTAAATGTGGTTACCGAAGACGATAAACGATTGTATAAAACATTGTTACTAACCACAAATGCTCATAGACGTGATTTTGATCCTAATAAACCTATAAAAAGTAACAAGGGCATGAAATATTTATACATCATAAGACCACTTTTCAAATTAACTAAACAACGCTCATTAAGTGAAGAAATACATGTATCCGGTGAAGGTTTGCCATCAATGAAAAAAGTAAAAGCAGACGTCTCTTATGTGTATTGGGATGACCCAAACGAATTAGTAGAACGATTAAAACTGCTTATAGCATCGCGTGACGCTGGAAATACAGGATTAGATAACGAAATCATATCTATCATTGAAGAATTACGCGAAGCAGGCTTAGTAAATAATATATAAATAAAAATATGTTTTATTATTAACAGTTGTAGTTTGACTTCAATACAATATACAACAAAAATGAACATTGACAAATTTGGTCACCATGTTCATAAACGCTTGCGTTCTAGTGAGATTCCCGATCTCAAGTACAAGGCATTGCTTAAGACTGACGAAGGATATTTTGATTTAAAATCTTTGCAATTAAAGGGAGTTGCGAAACCCTTATCACCTGATGATGCAGTAAACAAGCAGTACGTTGATCAATATATGCAAAATATATACGATAAGACGTATATAGATTCTCTGTTTGATACTATAAATAATCAAATTCATCAGCTTGTAACTCAGTTAAAACTAAACTTTTATACAAAGAAGGAGATAGATAATAAGTATCTTCAAAATTTGAATAATGGCAAAACAACAAATAGTGAACGAGATCCATCGTTCAGCGCGAAAAAATTTTAAGCGACGATCTGTTATATTAAAAGGAATTGACGATTTATGGCAAGCTGATTTGATTGATTTACAGAGGCTACACACGATTAACAAAGGAAATAAATATATATTAACTGTTATTGATACATTTTCAAAGTATGCCTGGTGTATACCTATAAAATCCAAGAGTAGAATGGAAGTGAAAAATGCATTTGCTCTAATTATAACATCAAGTAAAAGAAAACCGAAAAACTTACAAACAGATCTTGGAAAAGAGTTCTATAATAATGAATTTGATAGCTATTTAAAATCATTGAACATAAATCATTACTCAACGTATTCAATTAAAAAGGCCTCCATTGTAGAAAGATTGATAAAGACACTTAAGTTCAAAATATACAAATATTTTAGTTTCATAGGCAACTATAAATGGGTTGGTAAACCATTAGACGAAATAGTTAAATCATATAATGAAACTGTACATCATACAATAAAATTTAAACCTGTTGATGTAAATTTTGATAATGAAATCAAAGTAAAAAGAAACATTATAAAATCACAATTCAAGACGCATTGTAAATTGAATAAACTCAATGTTGGAGATCGAGTACGTATAAGTAAGTATAAAAGTGTATTTCGTAAAGGTTATACACCTAATTGGTCTACAGAACTATTCACAATTAAACATGTAAATCATACTCAACCTGTAACGTATCACATTGAAGACCAACGAAAAAACACTATACTCGGCACATTTTATGAAGAAGAACTTCAAAAAACAAAGTATCCAGATGTTTATCTTATTGAAAAAGTGATTAAAAAGAAGGGTACAAAGCTGTATGTTAAATGGCTTGGACTTAGTGAAAACGAAAACAGTTGGATTGATAGAAATGATGTTGTATAATTTGTATTAAATATACTTCTCCTGAATATAATTTCTCATTATCAAACGGGGTATGAAAGGAAGAGGTCTTTTAAACAGTGCTATTAATAGTTTACCTTTCGAACTACACTTACCTGGTTATAATTATTGTGGGCCGGGCACAAAGTTACACAAAAGGTTAGAAAGAGGTGATAAAGGCATAAACCCACTAGATAATGCGTGTATGAAGCACGATATAGCTTATGATAGATATTCTGATATAGCTGATAGACATCGTGCTGATTTAGAACTTTACAAAATGGCGAAACAAAGGAGAAAGACGAAAAATGTTGGAACAGGTGAAAAAATTGCTAGTTGGTTAGTGAGTAAAGTTATGAAATCTAAATTAAAGGCTGGTGCGGGAATAAAACCATTTAAACATTTTGTATCTAAGATACGGGCTGAAATAAAAAAGAAACCTAAACAAAAAAGTCATATAATTGATCGAGCACTTACAGCTGCAAAAAAAGTTTTTGGTAATAACACAAAGGTACGAATGCCGCGTGTAATACCGATTCCAAAAACCGGAGGGATTTTACCGCTGATACCTATTTTTGCTGGTCTTTCTGCGCTTGGCTCATTAGCTGGTGGAGCTGCCGGAATAGCTAAAGCTGTAGGTGATTACAAAGCTGCAAAAAAGAACTTTGCTGAATCAGAACGACACAACAAAATGATGGAATCTATTGCATTAGGCAAAGGATTACATATTAGACCATATAAAAATGGTAAAGGATTATGTATCAAAACATCAAAAAACTAAATAAGAGGTTACCCAGACGTGCTCTTTCAAATATAGACATTTTAAATCACTCATCAGACATTCCGTATTTTCGTGGAGTTTATATGAGAGACAGTTTACCAAAGCGTCCTAAAAGAGTAGAATGTGGAATTGTTAACTTGGATAGTTCTAAGAATAATGGAACTCACTGGGTGGCCTATGTCAAAAATAACAGCTATTGTGAATATTTTAATAGTTACGGTGATCTACCACCTCCGCTGGAATTAAAAAAGTATTTAAAGAATTATGATATTTACTATAATTATAACACGTACCAAAAGTTTAACACTGTAAATTGTGGGCATTTATGTCTTAAATACTTAAAACAATATTGGTATAATTGCTTAAATACCTTCGTTCAATAAACACCTTATCATTCTCACAATGTCTTTCACTTTGTCTATAACTGGATCCTCTTCAACTTTGATAACAAACCTTTCACCAACTTTACAACTGGATGAGGAATACGAGTGCGGTTTGTTGTATATATCAACTTTTAATTCAATACCCAATATAGATCATAGAAATAATAAGTTCTACTATGATAAAAACAAAGTAATTGAAATTCCTGAAGGATCTTACGAACTTCAAGATATTGATGATTACTTGAAGGAACACCTTCAAGGCTGCTCATTTACACTAACTTGCAATAATAATACCTTAAAAACTTCTATTTTGTGTTCTCAAAGTATTCATTTTGATAAAGAGAGATCTGTTGGAAGATTACTTGGTTTCGGGTCAGACTCTATTCCAGCTAATATATTAACAGAATCTCCTTACCCTGTTTCCATTCTGTCTACAACTATAGTACGCATTGAATGTGACATAGTGAGCGGTTCATTTGTTAATGGAAAACCTAGTCATATAATTCACGAGTTTGTGCCTAATGTACCGCCTGGTTATCGGATTATAGAAACACCAAAAAACGTAATTTATTTTCCTGTTACTCAAAACAGTTTAAGTTCAATTACAATAAGAATATTAGACGTTAACAATAATTTGGTTAATTTACGAGGTGAAGAGATTCAGATATATTTACATCTCAGAAAAAATGATAGACTTCAATAAAACTTCAGTCACAATCAAAAACAGTACTAGTACTCATCAAGCAATCAAGAAAAGAAGACCTAAAGTGCGACTTACAAAACAAAACAAACAATTCCTCCAAAGCCTAGGTCTATTAAAATGAGTATATTAAATTTAACAGAATCTTTTACAACAGACAACTCGATCGAGAGCTTTGAATATCATTCGTATAAGCCGTACGTGACAAGCTTTAATTTTAATGATGAAATACGTATACCTATAAACCAGCAAGATCTCTACGTACTACCTTCAGCGAGTACTTTATACATAGAAGGTACTATAACTGCAATCAATAGAGAAACGAAACAAGAGGTAAAGAGTGTTCTTTTTACCAATAACCCCATACTCCATCTATTTCAAGATATTCGATACGAACTAAATGGTATCGAAATAGATAGAATTAAAAATGCAGGGGTGACAACAACTATGAAATCTTTGGTATCCATGAATGAAGTCGAAGCATCGATGTCTAAGTTATGGGGTTGGGATGTCAACGGTACAAAAAACTCGCATGGAACATTTTCTGTGTCCATACCTTTAAACAAAATTCTTGGGTTTGCCGAGGATTATAACAAAATAGTAGTTAATTGCAAGCATGAGCTTATACTTTTAAGATCAAACACCAATTTAAATAGCGTTAAATTAAATGCGAATGAATACATAGACAATATAACTATATCTAAAATAGTGTGGCGTATGCCACATATTAAGGTGTCTGATCGAGAAAGATTGGCCTTACTCAAATGCTTGGAAAGAGATCGCGGTATTCTTGTAGCATTTAGAAACTGGGATTTGTATGAATATCCACTCTTGCCAGAAACGAGTAAACATTCTTGGGCTATTAAAACTTCATCTCAAACAGAAAAGCCGCGTTACATTATAATTGGATTAAAAACAAATCGAAAAAATGTGGCTGATAAAGACATAACACACTTTGATCACTGTAACTTAAGAGATGTTAAGGTGTTTTTAAATTCAAACTACTTTCCATACGAAAGTTTTGATGTCAGTTTTTCTTCTGAAAAGTTTGCTATATTATATGAACAGTATGCAAAATTTCAACAGTCTTATTATAACCGTGTTCAGGCACCCTTGCTGAGCCCGCAGGATTTTAAAAATAAGTCACCTTTATTTGTTATCGACTGTTCACGTCAAAACGAAACTTTAAAAACCGGTTCGGTGGATGTGCGAGTAGAGTTAGAGTGTGAAACAGCCATACCCAAGCAAACATCAGCTTACTGTTTGATTTTGAATGATAGTATTGTTCAATATAACCCTCTAAGTAATATTACAAAAAAAATATCATGATGCGAGACTACATGTTCGTTGATCTTCAAGGATTTAAAACAGACAAAAACGAGTTTATCGTTAAAGAATTTGCATACGACACTTTAGAGTACACTCAATTGTTTTTAATTAAGCCTCCCTTTCCATTTTCTAAATTAACAAAAAGTGAAAAAAGACAGGCAAGATGGTTAGAAATACATTTTGGTATAACATGGCATGAGGGTTATGTTGACTTTAGGGAATTTAAAAGAGTTATTGCCACCCACATTAAAGGTAAGACGATATACGTGAAGGGTAGGGAAAAAATTAAATGGATAAACGAATTATATCCAAACTGTACTGTTATAGATTTGGGTGAAAAATACGAGTATATGCCTAATTTTCAAGAGCTGTATAAAAAATATTGTTCTGCTGAAATTATTTTTAATTGTGTGTATCATAAAAAGTCTTGTGCATTAAAAAATGTTTTATGTATTAAAAAATGGTATTTAGACAATCACTAATCTAATGTTAACTTGTAACTTTATTTTTGAAATAAATGATTTTCCAATAATTTTAATTGATTTTTTATTTTCAAAAAAGGATTGATTAATCATCCAGTGTGAATATAAGGAAATTAATAAAACACCAAATGGCTTTAATAAAATTTATTATGCCGTAATAAAACAAAAATTATAAACTAACACTATTTAACTTCTAAACAACAATTCTAAAAACTAACACTGTAACCACACAATTTCTTCGAAATCTTATTTATAACACCTTCAGTGCTGTCAATTATTTCATCGTAGGTATCATTTGCTACATACTGCGCACTCAACAGAACCTTTTCATCTTGATCGTTTTGATCCGGAACGCCATCTTTGATGTCTATTATTTGGATTCTTATAAGCTTGCTACCTTCACCGACTTCATTGTTTATGACAAAACATGACGGATATCCAAGGTTTCGTTTAATTATCTTATTATTCACTTTTGGTGTACGTTTTTTGGCTTTTGGATTGCCGATAGCATTCTTGACTTTTTTATATAAATCACTATCATCAAATTCTTGCGGTAGTTGGAACGGATCTTGTGTGTATTGCGACAAATCAATCTGAATATCTTCGGTATCTCCCATTTTTTGAAAACCTAAAACATAACGGAAAGAAATTACTTTGATAAAGATACATGGTTAATATGTAGTAGTTACAGAGTTGATAAAATATTATCAAAAATGTTTAATCATAATGTTTATTTGATTGCAAAAGATCTTTTATTCCACATAGGTGACTAGTAAATTTAAATACATATACATACATACAAATAAATAAATCACGAATTTATCCCTTACTGGGTAGACAGAGCCTAAAGTAACAAGACCTAAATTAAAATAATAAAATATAAATAAATAATAATTAATTAATAAAATAATAATAATAAATAAATAATAAATAATGGTTAAAAATAAAAATAAAATTTGATTTTAAATAGTTAGTCAAAAAGCAACTTACCAGGTCTATGGTTGCGAGTAGATAATGAAGGCGCGCTTGGTATTATTAAAATGTAAGGAATTAAAATTACTTTGCGCTTATAAAGGAGAGCTACTGTTTGTTCAGCAAATGTAAATGCGCAATCGTGTTATGTGATAACTTTAACGCTACACGTGGTATACCTAAAACAAGTCTCAACTTGTTCTTGATTCATCACATCATGTAGTGTAATAAGAACACGTTTAACTTTAACAATAAACTATCTATAAAATGGTTTAGGGTAATTATAAGAAAAACAACAAAATAATAAGATTATAAATACATTTATTTACCATAAGACATAATTTGTTAATAAAATAAAAACACTTACATATCATAATGAAAAAAAGGGAGTAAGATGGAAGAAAGATTTAACTTCAGGACTGATAGTGCATTTGGTACATTAATTCTCTTTAACTTACATTTATGGTTTTTTTATCTTTACATATATTTATGACATGAATGATCAATTAAACATTAAGTATTGATGTATGACCCCAAGCTTTAGTGCATATTTGATTATCAGATATCAACCGCTTGTCATCTTTAGCTGATAGAGCAACTTTATTTACACTTTGGGTAAATATTTCATGTTTAATCGACTTAAATAATATGTTTTTTCTTTTTATTACATCACCTTGAAATAATGATTTCTCGTAATTAGTAAACTTTAAATTTCGTATAACAGGCTCTTTCACCCCCTTAGCTTTTTTAATAACATGTGGTTTAATATCACCAGTGGTTTTAATACAATAAACTTTTGAACGCAGTCCCACAAACTCTTTAACCATGTCACCTTTCATTTCATCTTTAAAAAGTCCTGGTACTTTTTTATTTTGAACTGGTAACAAAAATTTATTGTCAACATCGTAACAACTAGTATCGAAATAAGACAAAAAATGCATTCTTAAATCTTTAAAATAGTCTTTTGTCTGTATAAAATAAACAAAACTATCTGTGTCCGTGTAGCACATTTGTAGACGACTATCATAAAAACGTTTGAATACCGAATAATGAAAATCATACATATGACTTTTAGATAACTCTAGTACAGCGAAACCAATGTAAACCGGTTTATCCAAAGTTATCAGATCAGGTTTCAATTGAACTGCAACCAAATTTTCAGTAAAAACTGATGCACTGTGAAAATTGGGTCTTGCAATCAATCTATCGGCTGTGATTTTCTTTTTGGTTTTGTTATCATTGTCAGCCCACTGATTAACTAAGCGTACTTCGACCCTTTTCTCGGTATTTTCTAAAGTTTTGCCAAATATACTATTATTCATCAATTTACAAAAGTCTTGTTCGAAAACAGACGTTGCCTCTTGACGTAACCTTGTATTCATATCAATATATTGTTTTAAATAAGGAGACTGTTTGAATGTAATTACTCTATGTATCTTTTTTAATTTTAAACCATGTTTAAGACACGTTTTCAAATGTATATAATGAATCACATACGAGTATTTGTCATATAGATTAGGTATAAGTTTGTAATGCGTTCCACCTGGTGGAATACTTTTTTCAGGACAAAATGGTAGATCATTATGTTTAACATGTAAATCCTTTGGGTAAATAATATCAACTTCTAGAATAAAACCATAATCCGAATCATCTGGGATTTGAGTGATATTTAAAACACTTATTTCGTGATTTTCTAGAAATCTAAAGTCTGATAAAGGCATATACTGGCACATACTGTAACCATATAAATTATTACAGTCGATATAAATCAGGTATGAGTCTATCTGGGATGGGTCATAGTGAGGTAAGTATATATTATTAGCCTTAGCATGTCGTAGAGAGGTCATACAGACTCCACCTCTAATTCCAGATTGGATCATTCTGAGCATGTTAAAGTCATCTATAAGCTCTAATTCAATACCAGTTTTTAGAAGCATGGCATCAAATGATAAGCTAGGTGTAGTTAAATAAAAAGCAGGATCCAAGTCATAGTGTTGTTTGCAAGTAGCGCGAAACTTTTCAAAAATATCGGCTAGCAGAAGAACATCGGTTTGCAAATAAAGGTCTGTATATTCGCCTAAATTACGAATTTTAAACTGGTGCCATACTGATTGCGCATGGTTATAATCTTTTATAGAAACTTTCTCATTAGTAATCGAATTATAAAAATAGTCAATACATGGTAAGTATTTTTCTTCAAAACATTGCCATTTATTCATATACTCATAGGGAAACACGCCTTTTCGTGTAAGTAATTTAAACTCATCATCATTACAAAAATATTTACGTAAATGAACAAAGTCAGATTTCTGCATAGTTGTAGTTAGTTTCTCTAAACTTGTATCTAAAAATTTGAAAGAATCAACGAAACGAAGTTGAAAATACTCATTCTCGATGGGAATAAATTTAGTAAAAGAAATATAGTTTTCCTTAGTTTTAGGTATAACTGTCACGTTTCCAGGTGCCTCACCTAGCTTTTTAATAAATAGATGACAATCATAACCAGATAGATTGTGAAAAAATATAGGTACGAAACAAGGACGTTTATATTGTAGGTTGCACAGACTGTGTGCTGCTCCCCGATAGCTTCCTGTAATGTGACAGTGATCCCGAACCCGATCAGAAAATAGGAAATGATTACATATATGGCATCGTTTAGCGTTCAAAAAGTTTAGCTCGTCATTCTCGTTAAATATTATAGAGGTATTTTTGTTCAAAACTCTATAAATTTTAGCAACATCTTTATAGATTGCTTCAATAAATCTATCAACACAATCAGTACCACGATAAGAGAAATAGCGATTATGACTTGGATCTGCATTACAAACAATATAATATCCAAAGGCAGCTGGTATATGATGATGCAAAGTTGTAGTATTAGGGGTATGACTATCACTTGTAACAGTAGTATCAGTGTCGGAGTCAGTAGATTCAGTTGGTTGTAGTAACGATTCAAAATCTGCGTATATAACGAATGGAACATTCTGTTTACGATCGAAATGTTTGAATTTAATCACAGACCCCATTTTTGGTAAGACAGTAACTACTCCAGTACACAAGTGATTTGCAAGTTCTTCCTGTGTAAGAAAAAATAAAAGACAGGTTTCGCAAAAGTATATCTTACTATTATGCTTCGTTACTTGTCTACGCACCAGACGACTTAAGTCTTTAATTAGAACATAATGCGGTGGGTGGCTGCCATCGTCTATTAAAAGTAGGTTTATATATTTTTTACTCTTCTGATTACTGGATACTTCAGACTTGTAAAGGGGACCCGCAACAATTTTATTATTTTTCAATCCAAAAATCGTTAATGAAATCATGGGGTTGTTTTTTTCAAATATTCTAATGTCATCAAGTGTGACTGGAAAAGAAATTTGAGAAATATTCAAAACGTCACGAAAATTAGGATAAGATGATACTCTTTCAGGATGTTTGATACAAGGATATAAAGCCGCTGTTACACACCATAAAAAACAGCATTGGTCGTTGTTTTGTATATTTAGACATGCTTTCTTGTTTTTTATGAACTTTGGCAGGTCAACATAGCTTGAACCTCGTAATGGTTGATACTTGTTTATGTTAATTTCCAAATGTGAGTTACTAACAAAAGCCCATCCACTATCACGGTCTTGAAACTCCTCGAATTTTTTCTTTAGACAGTTAACGATCTCGCAAAATAGTGCATCAAAATCATAACTCAAATATAAAATTTTATTTTTAGTTCCAAATGATTTTATTGATTGACTATTATCTTTAAACATTAGGAACATTCCAAAAAGTTCGAAATTTACTTTTACGCACGTATGTTTCATAAGTGAATCATCTAAAAGTCGCTTTATTTTGTTTCTAATAGAGTTCATAAATGCATCGACAGATGCCAGACTTTGATCGTTGCTTGCTGATATGCGATATGTGGCAATGCGCATCCGAAATGCTGACTCTACTACTTCAACGCCATCATTAAGTACTTTGTTAGAGGATAGAATTGTTTTATGCGCAGTGCTTCGAAGATGACCTATCCATTTATTTTTTTCTACAGACGTACTACACGGAACACAAAAAGGCATACTGAAATTATTAATGTAGCTAAAAGTACTAGACTATTTTGAAACAGTAATAACAACAACTTTTGAATTAAAAATATCAAATTTGGTTTGAAAATAATTCTGTTTTAAATTATTTTTATAATTATTAAAATAAACATTTAACTATTCTTTTTATAATTAATAAAATAACAGACCCACAATCTTGATTGAATAACTGGAATTATATTAAACTACTTATTATTTTTATAATTACCAAAATAAACGGGCTCACAATCTTCAAAAATACTAAAGGCTTTGCCTAAAAACTTTTGGATTTGATTCCACTCAGAGGAATCCTCCTTACATTGTAATTTAACCGACGCTAATGCTTTTTTATAACGTTCTTCAGGTATAGATTTTTGAAAATCATCGATATTATACACTTTTAAATCAATTAAAAAGTTAACAGACCCACAATCTTGATTGAATAACTGGAATTATATTAAACTACTTATTATTTTTATAATTACCAAAATAAACGGGCTCACAATCTTCAAAAATACTAAAGGCTTCGCCTAAAAACTTTTGGATTTGATTCCACTCAGAGGAATCCTCCTTACATTGTAATTTAACCGACGCTAATGCTTTTTTATAACGTTCTTCAGGTATAGATTTTTGAAAATCATCGATATTATACACTTTTAAATCAATTAAAAAGTTACCGTCCGTTATCGTAGTACGCCGAGAAGAACCCGTAGATACGCGGCTGGTAAACGATGATATTGTCTTATCGGTTTTCAATTTTTTCTCGCCGGTGATCTTCTCTTCTTCACTTATAATTTTGAAGATGTCGGTTTCGAGTGTTTTTTTTGAAGAACTAGAAAAAAGAAAAAAACACTTATAATATTTTTAGCGAATGCATTGTTATAGTTGCATAATCACAATAAACTATTTTAATTTCAAAAACAACAAGAAAATAAATAAGTACCTACCTGAAGCCAGAATTCTTGTTTTTACTGGTTGATGCACGAACTTTGTTGGTTGCTTTTTTCTTTTGCGCGCAAGGCGATGGTGAACGTGATCGCTGATTTGCTGTTTCAAATTCAGACCTAAAAATAAAATATATATATTTTTTAATATTATGTTAATTTATGTATCGAGGGACATGTTACAGAGATTTACCTAACAGTAAACTTAGCAAAGTTCACAGCTTGCGAGGTCAGATGACGATATAAATACATGAGAGAACATCTATAACGGAAAAATAAATTATCTTACACACAAATATTTATGTCGTTACCGGGATTAACACAGACCTACTAACGACTAGAGGATACGGAGACCGTAAAATATAACTATGAAGATTATTTTATTTAAATATAAACTAAGTATATGAAATACCTTGATGCTGTGCACGATTTCCTTTTCTTAATATTCTTTGTAGAAATAATTTTCTGCTCCGGTGAGGGCGTGCGCGTGTATTTTGAATATTCGGAGTCAGACCTTCAAAAAATTATAAGAATAAACCAAAAATACTTTTAACAATATTTTATGAGGATTCAATAAATATATCTAGTGAGTCAGACCTTCAAAAAAATTATAAGAATAAACCAAAAATACTTTTAACAATATTTTATAGGGATTCAATAAAAATATCTACTGAGTTAGATCTTCAAAAAATTATAAGAATAAACTAAAAATACTTTTAACAATTTTTATGGGCATTCAATAAATATAGTACTTACTTACATTTTAAATGAAGTTGGTAGTTGCAGTTACTTCACTTAACAAAAATAACGATGAGCTTGAAGTCACAATACGAAATGGAAAGGAAATCGATACATAAAACACTATGTTTTATAGCAAAATATTTGATGATTTGGTATTAATCCAAAACAAGAATATTATATGGTTCAAGAACCAAGTTCGAGCATTCGACTTTAGACCTAAATATTATAATGTTATATAGAAATATCGCTTTCTCAACTATAAGTACATAAATAGTATTCAAAATATTATGTTGTTACTTGTTTACCACAAAGCACCGACAAAGTAGGCATCGAATTATCAAATAAAGCTGCCGATTGCAAAATTGCAAACATTGCAACACGTATAAATAATTATGTATTAGGTATCATTTCGTTTTACAAAGGCATACGCCGCTGCATCAACGTATCGTTAAATGTGAAGTGAATATCAACTTCCGTCTCGCTCAGACGTATTAAATTACGTTCGAGCTAGAGTAGTATAGAGAGTTTTCGATTTTGTATTTGTTGAACGTGTAGGTACGGAATAACCTTGTTTATGATTTAAGATTGTCTACACTGAATGCTATGATTTGCGTGAACAAATTTATTTTATTATTTTTAGTTTATTAAAAACAAGTCAAAACCTGTATGAATGTATCATACATACACGTGTTCAATACAATCATGATACGTTTATTGCATCCACGCGCTAACCATTCTCATCGTAAACGTTTAGAGCAACACACGTCGTTCGAGACCGCCCTCGCTGACATTCTTTCTTTACTAAAATGGTAAGTATACAATGAAATTATTGATCTTTGCTTTCCCTTACATACTTAACTACTTGTTACCAATTTAGATTGAGTAAGTAAATTATTTTAAAAATATATTTTTTATAATTT